>JAVSCE010020462.1:0-68008 GCA_032199065.1 Smutsia gigantea
TCTCTCTGAGACAAAAAGCGGGCTTGCTTACTGTTTGCTATAAAACAGCAGAATCCCCAAGCTTGGGTTCCTCTCCTGAGCACCACGTGCTGCAGGTGCAGTCATCCGTCTGGGTCCATCTGCACTGCCCCACGGGAACCGGGGCTTGGGGAACTGATATGACGTGCTGATGCTCTGGTGACTGCTTTTGCGAAGTGTTTCAAAACGGACTTGGAAGTCATGTGTCTTCTGGGAACACCCAGGAAACCGTGACGCGTCAGCACGTCAGCTTGAACGTTGGGTGACCTTCAGGCGCCTCGCGGTTGTGGATGACGGTCCCACATCTGGGGATCCGGGTGCTCACGATTATAGGAACTCAGGGCACCCAGGGTGCAGCCAAGTGAATTTTCAAAAAGAAAATTCGGTTTTCCAGAGACAAATTGATGATGTAAATTGAAAACCCCCTTGTTTGCTCATGAAGATAGAGCTTTCAGACTAGAAAAAAATATTTTAAGGGATTTTGAAAATATATTAATGCTTTAAATCCAGCACTTTATTTCAACTAGGATTATTTATAAGTGTTATGCCTAAAAATTAGGTAAAGTGGTGAGAACTTTGGAGATTTGAGACTCTACAATATAAATTTTAAAAAATACCCTTTTTAAGTTTTGAGAAGAGTTTTCTTCTTTAACATAATTGGATCTACCCACTACATTATTTCATCATTTATGGCTTCTTCATAATATAGTAAATAATTCAAGAGTCATAATTAAATTCCAAACTCCAGCTCCTGTTTTTGCTAAAGTAAAAGTACCCGTCATCTTTCACGCTGAATTCTTATACTTGGAGTTAGAACTTATTTCCTTGATGCATTGAAAAGGGAGAAAGAGTGCAACCTTTCCAAGCAATTGGCTATACAGAATGTTATAATTGGATGAATATTATATGGTATAAATATAGTATGGGTAAATATATCTAGTATGGGTGTATATATAGGATAAATATAGTGTGGGCAAATCCCAAGTGAGCTTATTATAATGCGATAGCACTCAAACTGATGAAACGGGAGATCTAGAAGTCAATTCTTTACAGTTAAGAAATATGACTTCTCAAGATTTGGCCTGAATTATGGTATGAATTTGAGAAAGTAACCATTCCATTCTTCACTTTTTAAATTGCCGTGGCAAGAGATATCATTCCTTCTCCCTCAAGTCCCAAGAATAATGTAAGAAGAAAAATCTCCCTGGCACGGTACCAGATAATGAGAGAAGACAAAGCAAGAGCAAAGGGAAGGAGAATGGAAGAGGGAGAGAAAAGCTGTATTTTGCAAGGTTTTAAGGCTATATAAACTATAGGGTTTCTGCTCAAAGCATCATAGCAACATGTTCCATGACTGTTTTCCTTAGAAGTATCATTTACTCACTGGCAGGTGACCCACCCATTTGTACATTTGTAAATTAAAAGGGCTCTTTTGAATAGAAACTATTGAAGAGAAGCTCAGCTAGCACCTACCATTTACTTAACTCAACAGCTCTAGTAATATGTTTAATATGTTATGTCTGTTTCTCAAAACACATCCCAACCAACAAATACATTGATAAATATTTAACTTTTTTTGCCATAATTCTTATCAATTCTATTTTGGAATTTTATTATTCATCCTTTTTTAAGTTTCCTATTAGTAAAAAAGTTTCCTATTATTAAATAACTATTTTGATATATACCAGGAGATTGTATTCAGATTGTTGTCATGACTTTTAATCATAATATACTTAGCTTCTGGCAGTTCCCCATTTCTTTCCTGCCACACTGTCCAGTTTTTAAAACATCAATGAAATTTAAAGTATTAGACAATTCCAGTACAGCAGTTTGAAGGTTATATATTAGATTAGGAAGGGTAGAAAAACATTTCAAATAATATCACCAGCCTCAGATACTCAAGTAAGGTAAACATGTCAGCATCACCATGCAGCAAGAACCACCTGCTACAGTCGGTATTACATGGTCCATCAGGAGAAGCAGAGCCCATCTGCAGCTCAAGAAGACCCGGAGAGGCTCCAAAGCAAGATTTCCCTTCAGCTGACTTAGCAAGGCAAGACCAAGGCAGGGCAGTCAGACCAAGGCTCTGCTTCTAGCCTCATTGTTTGCATGCAGGAGGCCGTCAATATTCATGTATTTTTACCGGATAAATGAAAGAGGATTTTAAAAAGGGAAATACGTTTTGGTGAAAGTTTAAGGTGTGTTCTTAACTTTGATATATGCTACGATAACGTCCTTCCTCCAGGAGAAACACTATGCCGGCACAGACATCCCCCTCAAACAAACCAGTGACTGCCCCAAGACAAAACACTCATGGGTGGTTTTTTTTTTAAATGACCCTTTACGCCCCAAAGCATAGAGTCTTTCAGTGTTAAGAACCAAATAATGGCCATGATAGGAATATATTTTAAAAGCTCTTTTTTGCTGCTATCAATTTTGAAACTATGTGGAGTCTAGACTTCCCTGATGACGCGCTCCAGCTTGCTGACTGACACGTCTCTCACTGGTCTGCCCTGGTTGCCCAAAATCTCCAACGTGACTCCACACTGACCTTGTTAGTGCTGTTAAAGAAGTCATTTGCCTGTTTCAAGCAGGTTTTCCTTTCCACCATAAGCCGACTAAATTCTTCTTGAAGCTGATTCAGTTTCTGTTTAGAGAGCTGTAGACGTCCTTTCTCCACGTAGTCCCTGGAGAGCAGAATCTCACCTGCCTCGCTCTTCAGCTTCTCAACAGCGGAATTCCATTCCTACAAGAGATCAATCTTCAGTGTGTGTTTTACGTATCCTCCCCTTTGCAATCTTTGATGAGACTCAGAGAACATTTAGATGTGTTGAACATATCAGAAACCTGTCATTATATTTTCACATATGAAAGACTTAAGTGCTGTGTTGCAGATTTGAGTATCAAGATGTAGATAAAAAAGAGAAGGACACAGAAAAGGGGCTAAAAAAGGAGAGGCTGTGATAGTAGACAGGGCCAGGTCAGCTGGGATGTGTGACTGATGGGGTGTCTGGTTGCCCTGAATACAGGTCACTTCCATTTCCATTAACACTACCTGAAAACATACCCAAAACACAGTTAACAGAATTTTCAACCTCCAACTCATTTTTCAACCTCTAATCTATTTTTATTCATTTCAGTATAAAAAAAGCCTCTCTTCCACAATTCATTCTCACTGCCAATGGGAAAATAGGTGTAAGAAAGGAAGGGAAATCTCATTTTATGGCTGTTGCTATTGTATCTGCCTACACTTGGAACTAAAATTAAGATCTGTTATTCTCCACAGTATTAAGAGCTGTTACAGTGCACTATTTCCTCCCTACTGCCTGCTTTCATCTCTCAATGTTTCATTCTTAACAGATATAAACATTTCCGAAAAAGAAAAGAAGTAGCTTTTTACTTCTTGTTGTATGAATATGAAAACCAGTAAGTAGAGAAGAAAGAAGACTTGGAGCAAACCAAACATATTAGCATTCAATTTATTTGAAGGGAAATTCAAATTTCTTGCAAAATTCAGTTTCATAAAATAAAGCTTATTTCTAACATGGCAGTCTTGTTATTGAATTTTCTGGTATCCAGCTCAGTTGAGATTGAGTGGTATGCATAAGCTATTTGTTAATGCATCAGAAATTTAGCACAGATTTAAAAAATTGCAATCTGACTCTATCCTGCCTTATTTCCCAGTGCAAAATGTCCTATTGTTAAGTTACATTTGTTGTATTATATTGTATACAATAAGGATAATTTCAGTGCAATTTACCCCTACTTTTCCATTCATTCATTTCACAAGACACACTGAGTACAATGGGTCTGGCATCATCTGAGGATAGATACCTTGGAGTCTACAAAAAAAATGAATAAAATATAGCTTTTTCCTTTAACAATACATAAACTGCTATTTTATATAATTTTCATATATTAAATGTCTTAAATATATGCTGATCCTACAAACACAATCTGATAACTCAACTAAGGGAAAGAGTGAATATGTGAGTCTTCAGCCTGACTACATGAACACTAATAACTGAGAACAATGCTATATTGGTTGGTCATATTCTCCATCTGCTCAGAAAATGATCACAAGGGGGAATTGTTAAAATCCAAACCAAACAGAGACCAGCATTGAAAACTCCTGAGTAGACAGAACCAGTTTAGTCATACAAACAAAGCTTAATGTTGCCCATTTGCCAGGCTAACTTGACCTGGGTCATTTCTTTCTTGCTTCTGCCTCTGGAAATCTTAAGCAAACTTGAACTTTTCCCAAGGTTGATATCAGGTAATATGTAAACCGACCAATTCCCTATCATTTGAGAAAATTATAATATTGTAACCAATCACTGTGAAGAATAAATAGTCACTCCTTCCTCACTGTATAGGCTGCTTTATAACGACACACTCGAGTCTCATACTGTGTGTCGCACTAATTCACTCACGCCAAGAGTGTTCCTGGTTTGCAAACAGGCATTTGGGTATGTGCACAATAAACTTTTACTAATGACTACTTTTGTGATTCACTGGTTTCACTTCTGTTATTTATAAACTTTTGTCACTCCAAATTTCTCAGTGAGTGCAAGAGCAATACTGTCAGGCATGAATATGAGTTCTCAAGACCCTTCATGTCTTAAAGAGCTATTTTGTCCTCACTTAAGGACAGTAAAATGTGCCATGATGTTCTTCCATAAAGTACTGTAAATATCCCTCCCACATAAGAACCATTATCTTAACCTCATTGGGAAAAAGCAAATATTTTTAAGGTAGTTAGCACAATTTCTAGCACATGTAACCTTGCTGAAGGTTAGCCCCACTTTTTTTCTCATCAGTTTTATCATGGTTCATTAGCGTACCAAAATTTGTTCTTTATTTACACAAATTCCTGTTTCCCCATTCTACAATAATGGTAGTGGAGGATTTTCCCAATGTTATTGATCAGTGTTATGTACTGACCAGTATTACTGACCAGATAAGCAAAATAAAGGTCCATGCCAGGACCTCTTAGAACCTTTAATATGCTGATGTGCATTGAGAGTCCTGGAGGGAAATGTGTTGTGGAGTATTTTGTGCAAACTCTTTTGACCAAGAAACCAAGAAACCATTTGTTTGCTGATCACCTCAGGGACCAATGCTCCAGCTGGAACACTGTTGGCAAACACAGTTCTTGCGGCAAGGAGCAGCTGAGTCACCTACTAGGTCCCCTGCTTTCACGTGGCTCTATTTCTTTCCTTTTTTGTTTTGTCCCTATCCTCCCAGCTACCCAATTAGTTCCTTTCCTGGCTTTTGTATCCATTGTCTCATTTTCTTTCTGGTAACATCTGTGGGGCATTAATTCTCAATGAATTAAAGTAAAGAAATGCTTATGAATGAAGACACAGAATAAAGCAAGTAATTCTTTAAAAAAATTGGTATTGACCTGAATCTAATCTTCTGTGCTCATTAGAAGATGACCACATAAAAAATATGGACAAACTGGGGAAGGCCTAGGAATTTAGGAGAAAAAGTATGGAGAAATTTGGATATGGAGAAATAGGTTAGAGCCATTATGTACCAGCATGGATAACACGAAGCTCTATGGTGTTCTTAACTGTGTGCAAGACAGGGTTGATTTTTCTTTCTTTATGCCAGTGTTGCCAGGCAGCTGCGTCTGGGGCGTCTCTCCCTGCACTCTAGGTGAAGCCTCAACCTGGGCACGGGAGGGTTCTTGACTCTGAAGGAGAAAGAGTTCTCGAGCAGGTCAGAAGAGTGTAGGTAAGGAAGGAATTCATTAGAGTGAGAGCAGGGAATGGCAGCTGCCTTGCGGGCAGCAGAGAACAGGAAAGTGCAGAGGGAAGGAGGGAAGATTCTTGACCCAGGGCAGACTCCCTTGCCATCTCCTGAAGCCAGGGTCCCCTGGCATCCTGCGTCCGCTTGGATCTGCAGGGCATGGGGACTAGCCCCCACCACCCCAGGATCTGGGGGCGCCACAGAGCACAGGATGGAGTGAGATCACGATCTGAGAACTTCCCAAAGAAAGATTTTCAGGCAGGCTGCTAAGAGCAGATCGCACAGCGGCAGTTCCATCCAGATCACCCAGGTGATGGAAACATGCAGGCCCGAATCTGAGCTCTCAGCAGCCCCTCCCTACTTATTAGGAGCAAAGCGGAGACAGAGTGAAGGCTTGAAAATAAAATGAAATAGCAGAGAGACAAACTGCAATAATTTGAGCAGTGAGAAACCTTTATTTGAAAGTACACAGTTGAGGAAAGGAAAGTGCGGGCATCCTCAGAGAGGAGGCGTGCTGAAAGTTTGGGAATTCTGTCTTTTAAGGCTTTCAAGAATAGAGCAAAGGGCAGAGGGGGCGTTTGTTGGGCGTAAGCTTGACTTGTGGTCTCAAGGTGCTTGTCTCTGGTGAGAGACACCATGTCTCCCCTGTGATCAGTCGTCCCGCTAATTCTGCTAAATAAACCCAACGCAAGGGATTCATTTATCCTGTTCTTCTCCAGGGTAGTTGTCACCCTCAAGCAGTGGGGACCTATCAGTTAATACTGCCTGCCCTGCCTTAAGATAGGCTGTTGGGTTATTGTCTGATTACCAGAGAACCTGTTGGGAATCTTACTTTTCAACTCTCTGCTTTTTAAAATGGAACCTTAGCCTTAAGGTGGGGTCTCTCCTGTTCTTACTAAACTGTTTATATCTCAGCATTTTTCATCATAGGCAGGAAAAGTTAATCATGATGTGTGTCCTGTGTCCCTGCGCTACCTTACTAGCTCTGTGCTAAATGCTTCACATATATTGTCTCATTTAATTTTCACCACACTCCTACAAGGTGGGAACTATGATTAACCTCACTTTTTACAGATGGGGTAACTGAGGCTCAGACAGACTAAGAACTTGCTCAAGGTGCCAACCCTAGTAAGTGAAAAGAGCCAGAATTCAAATTTAGGTAGTCTGACTATAGAGCCTGCTTTCTCAACGATTATCCCAGGGTCAGGTCTTCAGAGAGGTGATAGACAGTATTTGTTACACCACAGAAAGATTGAACCTATCTGTTTAGAATTTACCAAGGTGAAACTTCCATAGGGCCTGGATATGGCCTTGGAATTGATCAAACTCCTCTGTGGCCCTAGGATTTTCTGATTTGAAATCAGAAGACTCATTGTTTCTAAGTAAACACAATGTTATCCCACATATAACTGAGGATTTATAGCCCAAACTCAGGCTTAGCAACTATACCAAAATAATAAAGCTCTTCTGTATGAATAACAAGAGAAATACCTGTTCTCTAACAGTGTTCATAAATCTGCCTTTACTATAAATTTTGAAAACAACATTAAAGAGAGACTCCTCGAGTAAAGCCAAAAGTCTTTGAAACCCCACTTTACCCTGTGCTTCACATTGTGTTATAAAAAGTGGGCTGTGACCTTCCAAGGAAACTCTCAAGGGCCATTTTGTGCCTCTTATCTTTTTATATTCTCCATCCAAAGTATTCTTAATAATATTTTCACATGAACTCTGTGGGTGTTAAATGAAGCTGGATCCATTCAGTATTTCTATTCAATCTTCTCAGAAAACTGGTTCTGTTTTCTTTGGGCAATCTACTGTATAGGCAGTTTCAGATGCATTTCTATACCATTCTGATGATGTATTTCCCCAGCCATTTTTCTAAAGGGATGATTCCACTATTTTATTTTTAAGATAAAACTCTCCAAAGTCATCTGAATCCATCACACCATTTTAAAGCCAAGGCAGGAGAAATGCAATGGAGAAAATCTTGGGCTGTTTTCTCTAAGCCGTTGCTGCCTGCCTGCTAAGTGTTAAACCTCTAACTGAATTGCAGTCACTTTGCAATAAAATATTTCTAGTACTTGTCCCCACCAGCAGAAAGCCAAAGCCTGCCATTTCCTTGGCTTTTCAGTTTGACAGAAATATGTGCATATCTCTGACCCAATAAAGGCTGTGGCGCTGTGTGTTCCTGGGTGTGGGTGTCTCCACAGGTCACTCCATTATTTTCCTTTTTCACTCACAGTGGTACCCTTTTAAACTGTACCTTTCAGCATTCCATCGGCTGTGGAAATGGAGCTTCTCTTAGATCCCTTGATTGAAAAGGTACTTTTAAGAGGATTAGTGCTGACAGACAAGAAGTTGAAAACTATTTTTTTCTTTCTGATTTTTTTTTAACAGTCCCTTGTTAACCCTTCAAATAAAGTTTTGGGTTGGCATAAAAATTATCCAGCAAGTAGATTCAGAAAGTAAAAAGATTAGCTGTTGCCCTTTGAAAAGAAACAACATAATCACAATATAAATTTAGGAAGCTTTCATTCACATGAACACGTCCCTGCACACGGGGATTAAGTGATCCAACATCATATGGTAAATTATCTTGATGTGAACTTGACTTCAGAATGTGACGTGATTTTTAAGTGGGAGAAGATGGACAAGGAGCAATAGAAAATATATTTGTGAATTACTCAGAAAATATCAGTAGTGGAGATTGCTGGCCCAGACCACATCTGACTGAAGCAGGTGTGGAGCTCATGTACAGTTCCTTTAGCATGGCTACTTCGGAGGACATTTCATTAGATACAGCCCATTTCCTGGTCATTCTCTAAGTCTACAATCCCATTTGGTTTAACAATGAGGAGAATTAACTTACTGACACAAAATAATAGAACTTTTCATGACTGCATTAACAGATGGTACAAACAAAATAAACTTTGCAATTTTAATCAGAGAATATTTGAACATCTGTTTTGAGCAGGAATTTTTTTAGAAGAAATGTTTATGCTTTTGAAGAGTGGCAGTGAGCTCTTTAAAACTGAAATGCTGATTTTGCCAGTTGGATTGCAAAGTGGGCCACAGTTTCCTGTCATTTCCCTTCCTGGGCATTTCTACACTGACCAATATAAAATAAAGGATCATATTGAAGAGATAGGTCTCATCTCTTTCTTGGATGAGTAGAGTTCAGTGCCCAAGGGCCTGAACTTTGCCCTCACCGTGATGCATTTCAGGGAAGGCACAGATTGCAAACAGGAAGAACTGTGATTGTGTGCCAACTAGAGATAAACGAAGTATGGGGTGTTTTACCTCCCAGCTATAAAGCAGAGAATCATAGCTACTGAATCAGGGCAAGTTCCTGAGTAAGAGTGAAGAACTGGAGCTTGAAGTACACTTTGTATTCCAAACTTAGTAAGTGGCCTCAAGCAGGGCAGTTTGTTTTTCTGAGCCTCACTTCCCTGCAGCGCAGTGACAGCCACCAACCACCACGTCACATACGCTTCGCTTCTCTAGTGAATCACCTGTGAATTCAGAGATGAATTGGCTGTCTTCAAATCCCTGGATTTTAGGTCCGGCCAAAATTTGAGTTTTTAGCTGTATTTTCCATAAATTAACCCTGCTAGAATCGAAACTGATAGTCTATAGTAGAAATGACAGCTATCACCAAAGTAATTTTTGAGTAATAGTTCCCGTTTCCTTTTTTCTCATTCCATTCAGATACTCCGAAGTCACAGAAAAAAAACCTTGCTTGGAAGTTTCTTGTTTCCCTTAGTCTGTTCCGCGCTTGGCCGCTAAGTGGAGCTTGTGATTCAGTTGCACAGAGCAGGGAGCTTCTTGTTCATACTGAAGCAAATGGGTATGTGGCAGGGTTTTTAAATCAAATCAAAGTATAATAAATTACACTCATAAGCAAATTTTCAAAATAATGACTGGGGAAGCAGTACCTTTAGTTTTTTCTTTCCTTAGTCAACATAATTTTTAGATGAAAATTTAATTATATGGGAAGTCAGAGAGAAATTTTCCTGAGATTTGTGTTTTCTAAGAATCATTATTTTTTTCTTTGGTGTCTTGTCCTTGTTTTTCTTACACTTCTTAGATTTCTTTCTTAAATTCCTTCTTAGATTTCCTCTTAATCACATTCTCTTCTAGTCAATTAAATAAAGAGCAGAGCCAGATTGGGGGCATTGGCATTTCCATTTTTAGTAAAATTAATAAAGTCTAGCTGGCCATATTATTTACATCTAACACAATTTGCCCCAAATTGGATTGTGTTACTAGCTGACTAGGTGGTTCCTGTTTATATTAATGTCCTCAAAAGACTTATTTTTTAAATTTTCTAAGAGAATCTGTTGGCAATATCTTCAGGATCTCAACATATAATTCAACTATGGGAAGAATGATTAAGTTTTGAGGTCCACCTCTTGTGAAGATTTCCCTAAATGAAACAGATTAACTTGGGAAGTAGGAGGAATCCATATATATTTTATGAACAGTGAACATCAGATATAGACTAGAACAATGGCTCTTAAGTCTGGCTTAATCTCCTGGGAAATTTTTTAAAATACATATTCTCACACCTGCCCCATAGCCACTGAATCATAATTCTTATTGGTAGGGTGGAAGAATGTGCATTTTTAAAAACCTGAAGCATTTTATTTGAAATCAGGAACTAACAAATAGTACTTACAGTCAAATTTTGGAACCACTGGACTAGAATGTCCCAAAATATTTAATGACTATGTAAGAATAGACCTAGAAAAGTTTCTGTCTAATCATACCAATAAATGAGGAGGGATGGGTTATATAATAATGGTAGTTTTATACCTCTAATGGTGTAGAAGAAATCACATGTCTTCTAACAAAATCCAGTCTAGGCTAGAATTTCTTCAACTCATCTCCCTTTGTACAGGTTCTGGTTTTTGATCAATCACTGTTATATGCATATGGTGTGTATTCTCCTTCCATACTTAAGAATCCATGAAACAGCAGCAAATGACACTGGGATGGACACTTTATAACTTTTCTACACTGAACGTAGTACAATCTAAACAGCATTATTTAGCACCTTTGAAGAATACCTAACTAATTCAAAAGAGACCATGGTAAGCACAAATGGAAAACAAAACAAGTGTTTAGGGGAAGGAGAAATAAATTCTGATTTGGGGATTCTGAGAAGCCTTTTACAGGACATTAAGTATGGTCAGGGGTTTCAACTGGTAAGTATCGTGTGGGGCTGGGGAGAAGGCAAGAGGCTGATTCAAGCAGGACAGACAGCCAGCAAGAGCATCAGGCAAGGGGGTCAGTGGTTACCAGGTGATGTGGAGGATGATCCTGGATCACCAAGAAGGTGGAACCATCTGATTTGGAAAATTAATAAGTTTCTTATAGGAAGTGATGTCTGAGTTGGGTAAAAACAAATGGGTGGGAGTTACCTAGGCAAAAGAGGAGTGGAGGTAGAGGGAACAGTGAAGAGTGCATCCATGGGCAAACGTCCAATGGAAACCTGGTCAGGACCAGAGAAGCATGGCTAGGAACAAAGACAGATTTGTGAATAACATTTTTTAGAGAGAATTTTTGAAGGCAAAAAACCACTCACTAAAGGAGAGTGTGGGGAAGGAGAATAAGAGAGAGCTAAGGACCAAAAGGAGGCATGAGTACACACTTCTGCAATGGCGGGAGAACGAGAAGCCCACATCAGGGAAAGAGAAATAGGTAGGGAAAGAAAGTACTACACAAACCAACACAGGAGTCTTACTGAGGAACATACATAACGATGTATTATTATGTATTATTACTCTCAATTTGGAACAATTTAAAGACATTTGAAAATGGACTTTATGACAGAAAATATTGTGTTAATGTTACATTCACTGAGGTCACTAATTGGATTATTGTAGAAGAAAGTATCCTTGTTATGAGGATATCTCTTGAAATATTTAGGGTGAAAATACATCATGTTCACAACTTATTTTGAAATGATTCAGGAAGAAGTACATATATGTAAATATAGAGAGAGAGACGGAGAGGAAGAAAAGATGGCATGAGAAGTGAGGCAAACCTCCTCCCCAAACCACATATAACACAAAAATACAGCAAATACGACTAATCCTAAAACAGTGACTGGGAATAAGACTGTGACAGACTGCCCACACCTGGGGGAAAGAGAAAACCTCACAGAAAAGGGTCAAGTAGCAAGACCGCGATCCGGCAGGATGGAAGCCTTCCCCCACCACAGCTCACAGGCAGGAGGAAGAGAAATGGAGCAGGAAGGGAGTAGAAGCCCAGGCCTGCTGAACAACTATCCCTGAGGATCTGCTCCAGGAGCATGAACCCACATTACATGGTGCTCTGGAGATTAGTGGGGTTGGAAAGCAAAGAGAGGCAGAATACTCAGAGAGACTAAGATTCCAGCTGCTTGTGGAGAACAGGTACCCACAACTGGCCACTCCAGGACAAAAGAAAGGTAGGCACATCGAAAGACTTCCCAACAGTGAGAGAGCTGCTAAAGGGGCAAGGATTACACAAAGCTTGCTGCCCAGGAGAAAGGACAGGTGGACAAAATCATCCCAGCATACTCAGCCCAACAGGCTGGGAACTTTCAGGAGCTTCAGGGAGATCCATGCCCCTGGCTGGCGACACGTGCTGAGGTCCCCCACTGCAGTACGAAGCCTGCCACTTCTTTCCCCCAGCTGGCACTGGTTCATAAACCTGCTGCCCCCACCATTGCGCCAGACCAGCTGGAGGGTGGCACCACCTACGGCAGCTACAAGGGCAGAACATAGGGGTTCCTCCCTGCGCGCTTGACCACTGGCCCAGGCAGTGGTGGCAGGCACTGCAGCCAGAAAGCAGGAAAGAGCTCCTTCCTCTTGGCAGGCACTGCTAATCATCAGGGAAATGCAAACTGAAACCCAGTGAGATATCACCTCACACCAGTAAGGATGGCCAACATCCAGAAGACAAGGAACAACAAATGCTGGCGAGGATGCAGAGGAAGGGGAACCCTCCTACACTGTTGGTGGGAATGTAAAGTAGTTCAACCATTGTGGAAAGCAATATGGAGGTTCCTTAAAAAACTAAAAATAGAAATGCCATTTGACCCATGAATTCCACTCCTAGAAAACAAGAAACTAGTGGTTACCAAAGGGGAGAGATGGGGGGAGGGTGGGTGGGAAAGGAGGGATAAGGGGAATAAGGGGCATTACGTAGGGGGGCACGGGAAGGCAGTATAGCACAGAGAAAACAAGTAGTGGCTCTATAGCATCTTAATACGCTGATGGACAGTGACTGCAATGGGCTGTGGGGGGGGGACTTGATAATACGGGTGACTGTAGTAACCACATTGTTGCTCATATGAAACCTTCATAAGATTGTATATCAATGATACCTTAATAAAAAAAAAAGAGAGATAGAGATAAGAAAGGAAATGATGTAGCAAAATTTTAACACTGGTGAAGTGTTTATGGGTGTTCATCATATTCTTTCAAATTTGCTGTGTGGAGTTTCAACATAAAAAGTTAAGGAAAAAGCTAATAAAGCTAATAAATAAATAAATAATAAGGAAGAAGAAAAAGAAATCTTACTAAACAAAGAAACTGAAAAAACTCTGTCTTTGAAAGCAATCAAAAAGGCCAATCATTTGGGGGGTAGCTTAAATAAACATGTCGATCGATACAATGGAATACTCTGCAGTAATAAAAGCATGAGAACACAGCCTTTGTATTAATATGGAAAGACAACCAACTGAAAAAGCACGATACAGAACAGTTAGCTTAGTAGGCCACCAGCGAGGCAAAGAAAGGACAAAATAAGAATACAGAGTTGTATTGTTTATATAACATAAATTAGACAGCTAATAAGAAATTAATAACAGTGGTTACTTTTGACATGATGGAGGGGAGATCAGGTACGTGGGAGTAGAGACAAAAAAGAAATTTTTTATATAGGACTTTTTATGTACTTTCAATTTTTTTGAATAATGGCAATACATTGCTCAAAAAGTAAATACATGGAAAAACAAAGAAATATAATTCACCAAGTAAACAGGGTAAGAGAAACAAAATAAGAGAAAAACCATATGATCATCTTAAAAGATGCAGAAAATGGCATCAATATAATTCAATGTCCAACCATGATTTTTAAAAAAATCCAAAATGTGACAAAGGACAGATGCAAAAATAAAAATGTCCTAGAGAATATCCACCTAATGATGATGCATTTGAAGCACTCTATTTAAAGTCAGGAACAAGACAAAGATGCCCTCTATCGCTGCTTCTAGTTTTCATTTTACTGGGGGTTTTATCCAATGCAATTAGACTAAATAAACAAATAAATGTATTAGAAATACAAAGGATGAAATGCTATTGCTTTAAAACTGAAGAAACAAAATAGTAGCAGACTCAGAGACTCCAAGAAGGGACTAGTGGTTACCAAAGGGGAGGGGTATGGGGGGGCGGGTGTGGAGGGTGGGAGAAGGGGATTGTGGGGTAATATGTTTAGTACACATGGTGTGGGGGTCATGGGGAAAACAGTGTAGCACAGGGAAGGCAAACAGTGAATCTGTGTCATTTTACTACACTGATGGACAGTGACTGAATTGGGGTATGGGTGGGGACTTGATAATATGGGTAAATGTAGTAACCACATTATTTTTTCATGTGAAACCTTCATAAGAGTGTATATCAATAATACCTTAATAAAAAAATTAAAAAATAATGCTGTTGCTTTATTTGTATATGAGCTTTCTACATAAAAAAAGAAGAGAATCTAGAAAAATAAAATTTTAATCAATAAAACAGTTCATTGATATTTCTACCTACAAAATCAATATAAGAAAATCAATAACATTCCTATATAGCAGCAATAGGCAATTGCCTTTTCTAATAAAGATCCCATTTATAAAAGCAACAAAATTTATAGGGTAGTCATTCATCATTTAATCAACACTTATTGGGCAGGCCTATTCTGTGCCCAGTGTTCTTCTGAACACTTCATCTAGACCAGTGAACTTAGTGGTGGTTGGGGGAAACTCCAATGTCAGTGATGGTGGTGGTATGCCACATATGTTATTTTGTTCATAACCTATGAACATGATACATCAGTATATTATCTAATTTGTTAGAAGGTACTAAATCTGTAGAATAAAGACAAGTAGAGCAGGATAAGAGACTTAAGAGTTCCATGCAGGGCAGGAGTGTGTACATTTTTATATATGGTGGTCAGAGTAGGCTTCCAGGACTAATGAGGTTTGAACAAAGACAGGAAGTGAGAGGGTGAGGCGAGTGGGTGTTTGGAGAAAGAGCTTTCCAGGCAGAGGACACAGCCAGGGGGAAGGCCCTCAGGTGGGAGCTCCCTGCCTGGCTAGAGGAACAGCAAGACCAGTGGGGTGAAGCTGGGTGCGGGCAAGAGGAACCAGGAGGAGGAGTATGACAAGCAAGGCGAGCAGCGTGTGGAGGCCACATCAGGGGGGCCTTGTAAACACTGAAGTCTTTTGTTCTGAAAGAAGTGGGAAGCCATCCATCAGAGGGTTTGGAACACAGGAGTGATGTGATCTGACTTAACTCAAAAAAAGACCCCAGAGCCATTGGGCTGTCGTTTGAGAATATGTCAAGGGGAGGGGTGCAGGGATTCAGTGAGGAGGTTCTGCAATCAGCCAGCAAAGATGGAGGTGGCTCAGTCCCAGCATAGCAGTGGAGGTCCCGAGAATGATGGGCCCCTGCATCTAGCCAGCAGGGGCAGCCCAGGGGATTCACTGTGCGTAAGAGGAGGAAGAGCCAAAACTCTCTTGACCTGAGCATCCGGAAGGGTCGAGTTGCCTCTAACTGAAATGGGGGAACCAAATAGACAATATTTTGAGTGAAAGATGAGGAATTCTATTCATAATATCCTGTCGGCCCTGTCTCTGAAAAGAGCTGTGTCTAAGCACCTGAAGCCAGTGCTCACCACCTATCTTCACGCACACACACAGCCTCACCCACACATTCACGTGCACACTCACACACTCACATCCCATCAGCAAATGCTCTCATGCATTCCTCTCAATACACCCTAAGCCTCTTCAATGAGAACAGCCTAATTCAAAAGGACTCTGAAGAACAGAGACTTCAAGTTGCTGTAAGGAAAATAAGACCATGCATTTATAAAGTAGCAAGAAGAAACTAAATACCCAGCATTTTTCAATGTGCAGATGAGTGTATAACATATGCAACCACTGCCTCTTCTTGTTCCTGGATGGCAGAAGGAAAACTACCATAAAAGCCAACGGCCACACAAGGTTAGGTGGTGCCTCAAGGAAATAGTTTGGGGCCCTTAACATCTTCAACCCACTCAGTTTTCCAAAGAACTGCACAGTGATAGTTAAGAAGTCAAAGTATTTTTCAAGATGTGAGGGTTTGGGTAAAACATTATATACATACTGGTGCCATTAGACATCACAATCATGTCAACATAATTTCCTTTCACTGCTTCTTATGACAATTCATATAAAGGGAGAGGTGCCCAACCCTTTCTGATGACTGTCTAAAAGCCTCCTTGTGAGTAGTTCCTTTAAACCTTCTTAGTCTGGGTTCCAGAGATTTATCACACATGTGAATGAAAAACTGTAAGTGCCTTTGTCACTTATATGTGGAATCTAAAAAGAAAGTCAAACTCATGGAAGCAGAGCAGAATAGTGGACGCCAGGGCCCTGGAGGCTGAGGGAAACAGGGAGAGGTTGGTAAAAGTGTTGACAAACTTTCAACTATAAAATGAATAAGGTCTGAGGATCTGTTGTATAACACAGTGTATTAGTTGACAACAGTGTTTTGTACAACTGAAATCTGCCAAAAGAACAGAAACTAAGTGTTCTCATACACACAGAAGATAAACATGTGAGGTGATGGATGTGTTCATTAACTAGATGGGAGGAATCCTTTCACACTGTGTACACATATCAAATCATCATGATGTATAATGGATGGATAAAGAAGATATGGTACATACATACATTATTATACAATATTATTCTGCCATAAGAAAGAAAGAAATCCTGCCATTTGTAACAACATGGATAGACCTAGAGGATATTATGCTAAGTGAAACATGCCAGGCAGAGAAAAACAAATACTGTATGATTTCACTTCTATGTGGAACCAAAACAAAACAAAACAAATAGACAAAGACACTGAGAAGTGACTGGTGGTTACCATGTGGGGCGGTGGGGTGGTTGGGGTAGGTGGCTGAAACAAATGAAGGGGATGAAGAGGCACAAAACCTGAACTGCAATGTAAATTAGTCATGATGTTGGAAGTAGAGCATAGAGACTATAGTCAGTAACTCTTCCTTCTATGTGACAGGTAGTAACTACGCTAGTTGAGGTAAGGATTTAATAATGTATATAACTGTTGAATCACTATGTTGTGTACTTGAAACCAATAAAATATTGCATATCAACTATACTTCAATGAAAAAAATCATCATGATGTACACTTTAAATATCTGACAAATTTGTGTGTCAATTATAACTCAAGCTAAAAAAAACCTTAAATCTCTGGATTCACTATGCAGTGACTCACTGTATTACAAACATGAGGTTTACAAAGAATACAAACACCCTCTCCTACTCTTTATGTGCCTGTGTCCCCCATCGACTCCCTTTTACAATCACAGGAGCAGCTTCAGAAGAAAATAAAATGGTGCTTTATTAGGAAATCCAAAAATGAATATGCTGCTTCCCCGGTGCTACGGCACTGAGAGGGTCCAGGGAACACCTGCAGATAACACTGTGGAAAGGGAACTCCAGTAGTGACCGACACTGAATGTCCCAGCAGTCAGGATGGGAGCTCAAAATCAGGTTTATGTTGATCTAGAATAAATAAAATTTAAAAACAAACAAGCAATATTACACACAGATATAGTCTGTAGGCTCAGATTCACACTACTACACTACACAGTAGTCTTGGTCAAAGGTTCTGAGAACCCGAATTAAAATGGTGGGCCTGGGATGAGAAGAGGAGAAGGAGATATAAAAGTAAGAAGTAACTCAAGCTCAGGCGTGTTCTGAAGTGATGGGGTGGGGAGAATGAGGGCGACGTGACCCTGGAGTCTCTCACCTGGGTGGCTGAAGTGCGATGTTTTTAGTCGAGAATGAAAATGGGAAGGTTTGAAGTGGAAAGTAATGATTTCAGTTGAGTTAGAAGTGCTAGTAAGAAATCTGTGTGTGCATAAATCTTCAACAGGAATTTCTAAAAAGAAGACTGGAGCTGAGAAAAGATATACGGGTTAGAGATTTTTTTTTTAAGTCTGGAATTCATAGAAATAAAAGTGCCGTTGTCACCCTGGAGTTAGATAGCTGCACGTGAGGAACGTGTGGAATGAGGAAAGGCCCAAAGATTGAGCATGACATGCAAAAGTGAGATTGGAGGAAGGGATGGCACTGCAAGAGGCTTAGGAGGAGCCACCGCAGGGATGAAAGAACTGGAGAAAGTGGTGCTCAGAGACCAAGTGTACAGAGAGTTTCAAGTCATGTTACCTGGGAAAGAGCAGCCTCTCATAATGCAGGTGAAGAGTAGTAAGAAACAGAGAAAATGGGGGGAGTTTATTCACCAATAGCCCTGTGATCCCTGCTGAAATAGTACGAGGAAGGAAGCCCGGAAAAGGCGAATCGCAAGGGGTGTGTGATGAGAGCAGTTCTGGGCTGTTGCCACGGAACCAAGGGTGCCCGTGGGGGTGGGAAGTTCAGGCGAAGGCCTTGGGAGCGAGGAACGTAAGGAAATCTACAGCCCCAGTGTTGAGCATCAGGGAATGGATGCAGAAGTAGCCCAGGAAGGTTGTAGGGACTTAGGGCATGACTGTGTGAAGACCTAAGAACACGCCTCCTCAGGAGCCCACTTCAGACAGGCTCAGGGCCCGCATCGCTGTGATGACAGCAGTGTCACCTTGAGTTGCAATGACAGTCACTATAAAAAGGCATGCTTTGTGGGAATTTTTATTAAGGGGCTGACAAATGACTGAAGAAGGAGAAGGAGCAGGAGGAGAAGAAAGAGCAGTGTGAAGAATTCTTGTAGAAGTTATGACTGAAAAACCAAAGAGAAACACTTCTTCTAAACATTTAAGCTTAATGAGCTAGTGACAATTCTGCAGGCAGAATGACAGCGTGTAACTGTAAACCTCGTGATCCTGGACTACAGTATTCTTTATTTGCTTTCTGAACTTATACCCTTCTTAAATGGGCATAAACATTTCTGAGGGACTTTCTAAGTCAAATTTCCCTTGGAAATGAAAGCATATGGTTCACAAAGCTTTGAATTAACCCACAAGTTAAGGCTAGGGTAAGGTTACCAATGGGAAAATCCCGTCATATTGTATATTTCCCCAATGCTTGCTGGCAAATTCAATAATATTTATACATATTTTGCCTGTTGGTAATGAAATTGTTTCTAATTTATGTTCTGTGAAAAATGACATCTGCTTTTAATTGGGAAGTTCATTAAAAAATCAGACAAGTAAAACAAATTATTCACTGAGATGAAGAGAGAAGAACTGAAATGCACTAATGCAGGTGTCTTTGCCATTTGGAGACTCACTTAATCTCCGCCTTCAGACATTTTAGATGCAGAACCCACTTTATTTTTTAAATTAAATGAAACATTATAGAAGAAACAAACTCTATTTCATTTTATAGATTTTCCTTACAATCATCAGAGATGATGTGAGCTGATTTTCTGAAGCAATGTGCTTTATTGTAGTTTTACCATTTTTTCACATACTTTCCGTGAAGGAATTTGGGGATGTAATGGAAATTCAAGTAGCAGAATAGTCAGCTGCTTTATATAGGTCAGTATGTGCTGCTGTGAGAAGATAATAGGTCAACAGTGCTGGTGAAACCCTTGGAAAATATTTGGATGACCTGGAAACCATAATTACGTGAACTCAATATTGCTTAACACTCCCTGAAACACCTAAGAGACCTATAAGCAGCTCCTTTTGTACTAAATAGTTCATATAAGTGCTATTTCAGAGGAAATATTCCCATTTTTGAAAATGAACAATCAGAAATTTTAAATACTTGTCTTTCAATCATCAAATGCCTGAGGAATGGGTCTAGGAATAAATGCAAACGGGAAAAAGAAATTAAGTTCTAAGCTCCGTCATGTCCACACCTTAAGACACTCAAAGATTTATTTAGGCTTACATCTTCTGAGGTCTTAAATTACCCAATTTCAACTCTATCACTTAAATTCTCTTTCATTCTTCTACAGTTCTTTCATTACAGACTTTGTTATTCAAACAGGGGTCCAGAGACCAACATCATCAACATTATACTGGAGCTTGTTAGAAATGCAGACACTCAGGCCCTACCTTAGACCTGATGAATTAGAATCTACATTTTAAGATCCCCAGATAATTCATAAGTACACAATAGTTTGAGAAGCTCTGGTCTAGCATATAACAAAAGAAAGGCTTTTTACAATTAGACAGGTGAGCAAGAGACAAATGGGCAAAGAATATGAAAGGGGAAATTTGCAGATAAATGACCTTAAATAGAGAAAACCCTAAGGAATCCTCCAAAAAACTATCAGAGCTAATTAATTCTTCAGCGTCACAGGCTACAAGAGCAACACACAAAAATCAGTTATATTACTATAGGCTAACAATGAGTAAGGAAATTATTCCTTATTCATAACAATGAAAAAGGACATTAAGAAAACAATTTCACTCACAATAGCATCAAAAAACAAATTAAATACTAAGGAATAAATTTAACCAAAGAAATGGAAGATCATGTTCTGAAAATTATAAAACACTGTTTAAAAAAATAGAAGAAGACCTAAATAAATGGAAAGACATCCTGTCATCAGGAAAACTTATTATTATTACTAAGATGGCAATATTACCTTAAGTCAGCTGCAATACAATTCATCTCATCTTTTGAAGAAATGGAAAAGCTATGTGGAATTGCAAAGAACCCTGAATATCCAAAACAATCTTGGAAAAGAACAAAGTTAGAGAACTCACACTTCCAGATTTCAAAATTTACTACAAAAGCTACAGTAGTCAAAGCAGTGTGTGTGGCACTGGCATAAGGACATACAGATCATTGGAACAGAAATAAGGGTCCAGAAGTAAAGCCTTACATCTGTGGTCAATGACTCACTACAGGTGCCAAAACCATTCAATGGGGAAAGAAGAGTCTCTTAAATTGTTCTGGGACAGCTGGATAAGCCACATGTGAAAGAATTCAGCTAGACCCTACTTCATATCATATATAAAAGGTAACTCAAAATGGAACGAAACTAACTATAACAGTTAATGCCATAAAATACCTAGAAAAACATAAGGGTAAATCTTGGATTTAGCAATGGTTTTGGTAATGGATTTATAGATATGATACCAAAAGCACAAGCAATAAAATTAAAAATAAATTGAACTTCATACAAATGGCCAATGAGCACATGAAAAGATCTTTGACATCATTGGTTATTTCATTATGAGAGAAAAAGAAATAGAAAAAAATGAGATAGCATTTCACACACACATTAGGATGACTATGTAAACTTTTTTCAATATAAAAACAACACAAGAAAATATGTTTTGGCAAGGATATAGAGAAATTGAAACCCTTATACATTGCTGGTGTAAAGTGGTACAGCTGCTGTGGGAAATAGTAGTGATTCTTCAATAAATTAAACAGAAATATCGAATGACCCAGTGATTTGGCTCCTAGGTATATACTTAAAATAATTGAAAACAGTTGTTCACACAGAAACTTGTATGTGAATGTTCACAGTAGTAGTACTCACAAAAGCCAAAAGGTGGAAGCAATCAAAGGTCCATCAACTGGTAGGTGGAGAGACAAAATGTGGGGTAGTCACACAATGGAAAATTACTCAGCCATAAAAAGTAATGAGGTACTGAAACATGCTACAATACTGAACTGTGAAATCATGCTAAGAGAAAAAGGTCAGAAAAAAAAGACCTCTTATTGTATGATTCCATTTGTATCACATATCCAGAATAGATAAATCCATAGAGACAGAAAGCAGATTAATTGTTGTCAGTGACTGCAGGGAGAAAGGAAGGGACTGACTGTTTAACAGCTATGGTTAATTGTCATGACAATGTTCTGGAACTAGAGAGTGGTGATAGCTACACAACACTGTGTATTTATTACATTTCACTAAAGGTAAATTTTATGTTATGTTTATTTGACCACCATTAAAAAAGCACATATTATGTTGTACTTATGTTGTGTGAAGCATTGTGCTAAGGACTGTCATATGAGAGCACAGTTAACCCTTACAACAACTCTGTGAACTATATACAATTATTACTGTTTAATAAAAGAGAGAACCCTGGTCCAAATATCCAAGAAACTTGCCCAAGAGTACATCAAAAGTAAGCAGAGATGCTAGGGTTTAACTCCATCCTCTGGGATTGTACCATTCACTCCACTGCCATATTCTGAGATACTATGTATTGTTGCCTCAAATGATATATGATATATCTACACAGTTTAATAACAAGCAATCATTAAAACACATATTTAAAATATGTATTCAAATAGAGAAGTGCTTATGTTATAATGCTAATTGGAAAAATCACATTGTAAAACAACATATACACAATTTTGTATAGAAACAGACATACAGTGCATGCATACAACCACAGTTTGGGGATACTCATTTTTATGTATGTTTTATATTTCCTTCCCACTTGCATACATACCCACACATTATGAGTGATTTTAATTTTCAGTTTTATGTATTTTCTAACTTTTTCAAAATGAGAATGTATTATATAATCAGAAGAAAACAATAAACATGTTTTCAAAGAGCCACTGTCTTGTAGTGGTTCTATTGCTGATAATTAGACATGTGAATTATTCAAATAAGCTTGCAAAAGATTCTGCTTTACTTCCTTATCTGATAGTTATAAATACTTTGTAACTTTCAGCTTGATTTGTTCCTCTGAATAAAGTTTCCAAGGGACATAAGCACTGGTATTTTTCTTAAGATTGACAAATATTATTTGAAGAAATTTGAGGCCAAGACCACAAATCCAATTTATGAAATCACTCAGCAACTACTGGAAAATATTTTCAGTGACTAGGAAAATTGGATTAGATGATGAATCATGGAAAATATTTTAAATCTTGAAGCTGAGGAATGTGAATTATACTATAGTAAAACATTGAAGATGATGTGTCTATACACCATTTTCAGTTCATTTTTCTCCCAGTACTTCAAAAATTATTGTTAATCAAGGACTTTACAAACCATATATAGTCACTTATCAAAATTAAGGAGAATATACATATACATAAAATACTTGGGAAAAGTCTCCAAGTCAGTGCCCCTTAAACTTTAGTGTCAATTCAAATCCTCTGGGGAAATTTGTTAAAAAGTAAATTCAGACCCATTAGGTTTGGTGGGAAGAGTCTGAGATTATACATTTCTTTCTTTTTTTTTTCTTTTCCTTTTTTTTATAATTTATTTTCGTATCATTAATCTACAATTACATGGGCAATATTATGGTTATTAAACTACCCCTTCATCAGGTCCCCACCACCAACCCCATTACAATCACTGTCCATCAGCGTAGTGAGATGCTATAGAATCACTACTTGACTTCTCTGAGTTGTACAGCCCTCCCCGTGCGCCCCCCAACATTATATCTGCTAAACGTAATGCCCCTTTTTCCCCCTTATCCCTCCCTTCCCACCCATCTTCCCCAGTCCCTTTCCCTTTGGTAACTATTAGTCCGTTCTTGGGTTCTGTGAGTCTGCTGCTGTTTTGTTCCTTCAGTATTTTTTCTTTGTTCTTATACTCCACATATGAGTAAAATCATTTGATACTTGTCTTTTTCGGCTTGGCTTATTTCACTGAGCATAATACCCTCTAGCTCCATCCATGTTGTTGCAAATGGTAGGATTTGTTTTCTTCTTATGGCTGAATAATATTCCATTGTGTATATGTACCACCTCTTCTTTATCCATTCATCTACTGATGGACACTTAGGTTGCTTCCATTTCTTGGCTATTGTAAATAGTGCTGTGATAAACATATGGGGTGCATATGTCTTTTTCAAACTGGGCTGCTGCATTCTTAGGGTAAATTCCTAGGAATGGAATTCCTGGGTCAAATGGTATTTCTATTTTGAGTTTTTTGAGGAACCTCCATACTGCTTTCCACAATGGTTGAACTAACTTACATTCCACCAGCAGTGCAGGAGGGTTCCCTTTTCTCCACATCCTTGCTAACATTTGTTGTTGTCTGACTTTTGGATGTTGGCCATCCTAACTGGTGTGAGATGATATCTCATTGCGGTTTTAATTTGCATTTCTCTGATGATTAGCGATGTGGAGCATCTTTTCATGTACCTGTTAGCCATCTGAATTTCTTCTTTGGAGAAGTGTCTATTCATGTCCTCTGCCCTTTTCCTAATTGGATTATTTGCTTTTTGTTTGTTAAGGTGGGTGAGTTCTTTATGTATTTTGGATGTCAACGCCTTATCGGATACATCATTTATGAATATATTCGCCCATACTGTAGGAAGTCTTTTTGTTCTACTGATGGTGTCCTTTGCTGTACAGAAGCTTTTCAGCTTGATATAGTCCCACTTGTTCATTTTTGCTTTTGTTTCCCTTGCCCGGGGAGATATGTTCATGAAGAAGTTGCTCATGTTTATGTCTAAGAGATTTTTGCCTATGTTTTTTTCTAAGAGTTTTATGGTTTCATGACTTACATTCAGGTCTTTAATCCACCTTGAGTTTACCTTTGTGTATGGGGTTAGACAGTAGTCCAGTTTCATTCTCTTACATGTAGCTGTCCAGTTTTGCCAACACCAGCTGCTGAAGAGGCTATCATCTCCCCATTGTATATCCAATGCCCCTTTATCAAATATTAATTGAGTGTATATGTTTGCATTAATATTTGGATTTTCTATTCTGTTCCACTGGTCTGTGGGTCTTTTTTTGTGCCAATACCAAATTGTTTTGATTACTGTGGCTTTGTAGTAGAGCTTGAAGTCAGGGAGCATAATTCCCCGTTTTATTCCTCCTTCTCAGGATTGCTTTGGCTATTCGGGGTCTTTTGTGGTTCCATATGAATTTTAGAATTATTTGTTCCAGTTCATTGAAGAAAGCTGTTGGCAGTTTGATAGGGATTGCGTTGAATCTGTAGATTGCTTTAGGTAGTATAGCCATTTGACAATATTTATCCTTCCTAGCCAAGAGCATGGGATGCATTTCCATTTGTTTGTGTCCTCTTTAATTTCTCTTAGGAGTGTCTTGTAGT
This sequence comes from Smutsia gigantea, assembly GCA_032199065.1. Classification (NCBI taxonomy): domain Eukaryota; kingdom Metazoa; phylum Chordata; class Mammalia; order Pholidota; family Manidae; genus Smutsia; species Smutsia gigantea. The sequence goes on from JAVSCE010020462.1 coordinate 25,038, forward strand.
TTTCAGAGTACAGGTCTTTCACTTCCTTCGTTAGGTTTATTCCTAGGTATTTTATTCTTTTTGATGCAATTGTGAATGGAATTGTTTTTCTGATTTCTCTTTCTGTTAGTTCATTGTTAGTGTATAGGAAAGCAACAGATTTCTGTGTGAATTTTGTATCCTGCAACTTTGCTGAATTCAGATATTAGTTCTAGTAGTTTTGGAGTGGAGTCTTTAGGGTTTTTTATGTACAATATCATGTCATCTGCAAATAGTGACAATTTGACTTCTTCTTTACTAATCTGGATGCCCTGTATGTCTTTGTTTTGTCTGATTGCCGTGGCTAGGACCTCCAGTACTATGTTGAATAACAGTGGAGAGAGTGGGCATCCCTGTCTTGTTCCCGATCTTAGATGAAAAGCTTTCAGCGTTCTCGCCGTTAAGTATGATGTGAGCTGTGGGTTTGTCATATATAGCCTTTATGATGTTGAGGTACTTGCCCCCTATACCCATTTTGTTGAGAGTTTTAATTATGAATGGATGCTGAATTTTGTCAAATGCTTTTTCAGCATGTATGGAGATGATCATGTGGTTTTTGTTCTTTTTGTTGATGTGGTGGATGATGTTGATGGATTTTTGAATGTTGTACCATCCTTGCATCCCTGGGATGAATCCCACTTGATCATGGTGTATGATCCTCTTGATGTATTTTTGAATTCGGTTTGCTAATATTTTGTTGAGTATTTTTGCATCTACGTTCATCAGGGATATTGGTCTGTAATTTTCTTTTTTGGTGAGGTCTTTGCCCGGTTTTGGTATTAGAGTGATTCTGGCTTCATAGAATGAGTTTGGAAGTATTCCCTCCTCTTCTATTTTTTGGAAAACTTTAAGGAGAATGGGTGTTATTTCTTCTCTATATGTCTGTTAGAATTCAGAGGTGAATCCATCTGGTCCGGGGGTTTTGTTCTTGGGTAGTTTTTTGATTACCGATTCAATTTCGTTGGTGATTGGTCTGTTTAGTTTTTCTGTTTCTTGCTTGGTCAGTCTTGGAGGTTGTATTTTTCTAAGAAGTTGTCCATTTCTTCTATGTTTTCCAGCTTGTTAGCATATAGATTCTCATAATATTCTCTTATAATTCTTTGTATTTCTGTGGGGTCCGTCGTGATTTTTCCTTTCTCATTTCTGATTCTGTTTATGTGTGTAGATTCTCTTTTTCTCTTAATGAGTCTGGCTAGGGGTTTATCTATTTTGTTTATTTTTTTAAAGAACCAGCTCTTGGTTTCATTGATTTTTTCTATTGTTTTATTCTTCTCAATTTTATTTATTTCTTCTCTGATCTTTACTATGTCCCTCCTTCTGGTGACTTTGGGCCTCATTTGTTTTTCTCTTTCCAATTTCAGTAATTGTATCTTTAGACTATTCATTTGGGAATGTTCCTCCTTCTTTAAATAGGCCTGGATTGCAATATACTTTCCTCTTAGGACTGCCTTTCCTGGGTCCCACAGAAGTTGTGGCTTTGTGTTTTTGTCATTAGTGTCCATATATTCTTTGATTTCTGTTTTGATTTGGTCATTAACCCATTGATTAATTAGGAGAATGTTGTTAATTCTCCATGTATTTGTGAGCCTTTTTGGTTTCTTTCTAAATTTTATTTCTAGTTTTATACCTTTGTGATCTGAGAAGTTGGTTGGTAGAATTTCAATAATTCTGAATTTATTGAGGTTCTTTTTGTGGCCTAGTATGTGGTCTATTGTGGAGAATGTTCCATGTGCACTTGAGAAGAATGTGTATCCTGTTGCTTTTGGGTGCAGAGTTCTGTAGATGTCTGTTAGGTCCATCTGTTCCAGTGTGTCGTTCAGTGCCTCTGTGTCTTTGCTTATTTTCTGTCTGGTTGATCTGTCCTTTGGAGTGAGTGGTGTGTTGAAGTCTTCTAAAATGAATGCATTGCTGTCTATTTCCTCCTTTAATTCTGTTAGTATTGGTTTCACATATGCTGGCGCTCCTGTGTTGGGTACATATATATTTATAATGGTTATATCTTCTTGTTGGACTGACCCCTTTATCATTATGTAATGTCCTTCTTTATCTCTTGCTGCTTTCTTCATTTTGAAGTCTATTTTGTCTGATACAAGTACTGCAACACCTGCTTTTTTCTCCTTATTGTTTGCATGAAATATCTTTTTCCATCCCTTCACTTTTAGTCTGGGGATATCTTTGGGTTTGAGGTGAGTCTCTTGTAAGCAGCATATAGATGTGTCTTGCTTTTTTATCCATTCTGTTACTCTGTGTCTTTTGATTGGTGCATTCAGTCCATTTACATTTAGGGTGATTATCGATAGATATGTACTTATTGCCATTGCTGGCTTTAGATTCATGGTTACCAAAGGTTCAAGGGTTGCTTCTTTACTGTCTAACAATCTACTTAACTTTCTTGTTAAGTTATTGTAAACACAGTCTGATGTTTCTTTATTTCTCTCCCTTCTTATTCTTCCTTCTCCATTCTTTATATACTAGGTGTTTTATTCTTTGTCTTTAGTTAGTATTTGGATGGTCTGCTTTCTTTGCTATGATTTTATTTTCTCTGGTGACATCTTTTTAGCCTTAGGGGTGCCTCCCTCTAGAGCAGTCCATTTAAGATATCCTGTAGAGGTGGTTTATGAGAGGAAAACTCTCTCAACTTTCGCTTGTCTGGAAATTGTTTAATCCCCCCATCATATTTAAATGATAATTGTGCTGGATACAATATTCTTGGTTCGAGGCCCTTCTGTTTCATTTTGTTAAATATATCATGCCATTCTCTTCTGGCCTGTAAGGTTTCTGTTGAGAAGTCTGATGATAGTCTGATGGGTTTTCCTTTGTAGGTGATCTTTTTTCTCTCTCTAGCTGCCTTTAATACTCTGTCTTTATCTTTGATCTTTGCCATTTTAATTATTATGTGTCTTGGTGTTGTCTTCCTTGGGTCCCTTGTGTTCGGAGATCTGTGGGCTTCCGTGGACTGCGAGACTATTTCCTTCCCCAACATGGGGAAGTTTTCAGCAATTATTTCTTCAAAGACACTTTCTACCCCTTTTTCTTTCTCTTCTTCCTCTGGTACTCCTATAATGCGAATATTGTTCCGTTTGGATTGGTCACACAATTCTCTTAATATTCTTTCATTCCTAGAGATCCTTTTATCTCTCTCTGCCTCAGCTTCTCTGTATTCCGGTTCTCTGATTTCTATTCCATTAACAGTCTCTTGCATCTCGTCCAGTCTGCTGCTAAGCCCATCAGTCGCTTGTCTGATTTCTGCATTGTCTTTCCTCACTTCCCTCACTTCCTCCCTCAGCTCTTGCATATTTCTCTGTAGATCCATCAGTATGGTTATGACTTTTGTTCTGAATTCTTTTTCAGGAAGGTTGTGCATTTCCATCCCTTCAGGTTCCCTCTCTGGTGTTGTCTGGGTCTGGGTGAGCTTTGTTTGTACCATATTCCTCTGTCTTTTCTTGGCAATAGAAGTGGTCAGTGGTAGGTGCCACGTATGTCAGCAGGGCTCTTTAAGAATTAAAAAAAATAAAGAAAAAGAAATAAAATAAAAGAGAGAAAAAAAGAAGGAAAAGAAAGAAAAGAAAAAAGAAAAAAAAAAGGAAAAAACCCCACTGGCAGTAGATTCTGTGGGGATGCTGTAGGTGGTGCTGTTGCTCCAGTATTCTGCAGCTGTGGCCCGGCCGCTCTGCAGGGCCCTTTGTAGCTCCGCCTTGCAGGGTGCTGAGTCCTCTCAGGTGTAGATGCAGGCTGTGTGCTGTCCTGTATCTTCTGGTCTCTTTTTTAGGAATAGTTGTATTTGTTGTATTTTCATAAATACATATGGTTTTGGTAGGAGATTTCCGCCGCCCTGCTCATGCTACCATCTTCCCGGAAGTCCTCTGTGCATTTCTTTCACTTTCATATGCAGCTGCTATACTGTCTGAGAGCCACACTTTGAACAAAGGCTATAAATCTCCTGAAGCCTTTAAAGTGGTGATAAATAACCTCTACCTCAAAAGACATCAGGCCCCAAAAGCCACTCTCATTGAAACTGCAATAGTTTTCTCAGTAAATTTCCTAAGTTCAGTATTACTCTCTCCCATTTTTTAAAATTAAGGTATTATTGATATACACTCTTATGAAGGTTTCACATGAAAAAACAATGAGGTTACTACATTTACTCATATTATCAAGTCCCCACCCATACTCCAATGCAGTCACTGTCCACAGGTGTAGTAAGATGCCAGAGATTCACTATTTGCTTTCTCTGTGCTACACTGCTTTCCCCATGAACCCCCACACCATGTGTACTAAACAAAATACCCCTCAATCCCCTTCTCCCACCCTCCCCACCTGCCCTCCCCCACAGCTCCCCTTTGCTAACCGCTAGTTCCTTCTTGGAGTCTCTGAGTCTGCTGCTATTTTGTTCCTTCATTTCTGCTTTGTTGTTATACTCCACAAATGAGGGAAATCATTTGGCACTTGTCTTTTTCTGCCTGGCTTATTTCACTGAGCATAATATCCTCCAGCTCCATCCATGTTGTTGCAAATGGCAGGATTTGTTTCCTTCTTATGGCTGAATAGTATTCCATTGTGTATATGTACCACCTCTTCTTTATCCATTCATCTACTGATGGACACTTAGGTTGCTTCCATATCTTGGCTATTGTAGAAAGTGCTGCAATAAAAATAGGGGCACATATGTCTTTTTGAATCTGAGAAGTTGTATTCTTTGGGTAAATTCCAAGGAGTGGGATTCCTGGGTCAAATGTTATTTCTATTTTTAGTTTTTTGAGGAACCTCCATATTGTTTTCCACAATGGTTGAACTAGCTTACATTCCCACTAGCAGTGTAGGAGGGTTCCCCTTTCTCTGCATCCTTGCCAGCATTTGTTGTTCTTAGTCTTTTCGATGCTGGCCATCCTCACTGCTGTGAGGTGATATCTCATTGTGGTTTTAATTTGTGTTTCCCTGATGATTAGTGATGTGGAGTATCTTTTCATGTGTCTGTCGGCCATGTGAATTTCTTCTTTGGAGAACTTCTCTTCATATCCTCTGCACATTTTTAAATCAGGTTTTACCTATGTTGTCTTCTAAGAGTTTTATGATTTCATGAGTTACATTCAGGTCCTTGATCCATTCTGAGTTTACTTTTGTGTATGGAGTTAAACAATAATCCAGTTTCATTCTCTTGCATGTAGCTGTCCAGTTTTGCCAACACCAGCTGTTGAAGAGGCTGTCATTTCCCCATTGTCTGTCCATGGCTCTTTTATCATATATTATTTGACCATATATCGTTAGGTTTATATCAGGGCTCTCTAGTCTGTTCCATTGGTCAATGGGTCTTTTCTTGTGCCAGTACCAAATTGTCTTGAGTACTGTGGCTTTGCAGTAGAGCTTGAAGTTGGGGAGCATTATCCCTCCAGCTTTATTCTTCCTTCTCAGGATTGCTTTGGCTATTCGGGGTCTTTTTTGGTTCCATATGAATTTTAGAACGATTTTCTCTAGTTCGTTGAAGAATGATGTTGGTATTTTGATAGGAATTGCATTGAATCTGTAGATTGCTTTAGGCAGGCTGGCCATTTTGACAATATTAATTCTTCCTATCCATGAACATGAGATGTGTTTCCATTTATTGGTATCTTCTTTAATTTCTCTCATGAGTGTCTTGTAGTTTTCAGAGTATTGGCCTTTCACTTCCTTGGTTAAGTTTATTCCTAGGTATTTTATTCTTTTTGATGCAAATGTGAATGGAATTGTTTTCCTGATTTCTCTCTCTGCTAGTTCATTACTACTGTATAGGAATGCAACAGATTTATGTGTATTAATTTTGTATCCACAACTTTGCTGAATTCAGATATTAGATCTAGTAGTTTTGGAGTGGATTCTTTAGGGTTTTTTATGTACTATATCATGTCATCTGCAAACAGAGGCAGTTTAATTTCTTCCTTGCCAATCTGGATGCCTTTTATTTCTTTGTGTTGTCTGATTGCCGTGGCTAGAACCTCGAGTACTATGTTCAATAGAAGTGGGGAGAGTGGGTGGGCATCCTTGTCTTGTTCCCAATCTTAAAGGAAAAGCTTTTAGCTTCTCGCTGTTAATTATAATGTTGGCTGTGGGTTTTTCATATATGGCCTTTATTATGTTGAGGTACTTGCCCTCTATACCCATTTTGTTGAGAGTGTTTATCATGAATGGATGTTGAATTTTGTCAAATGCTTTTTCAGCATCTATGGAGATGATAATGTGGTTTTTGTCCTTCTTTTTGTTGATGTGGTGAATGATGTTGATGGATTTTCGAATGTTGTACTATCCTTGCAACCCTGGAATAAATCCTACTTGATCATGATGGATGATCTTTTAGATGTATTTCTGAATTCGGTTTGCTAATATTTTGTTGAATATTTTTGCATCTGTGTTCATCAGGGATATTGGTGTGTAATTTCCTTTTTGTGGTGCCTTTGCCTGGTTTTGGTGTTAGAGTGATGCTGGCCTCATAGAATGAGTTTGGAAGTATTCCCTCTTCTTCTACTCTTTGGAAAACTTTAAGGTGGATGGGTATTAGGTCTTCACTAAATGTTTGATAAAATTCAGCGGTGAAGCCATCTGGTCCACGGGTTTTGTTCTTAGGTAGGTTTTTGATTACCAGTTTAATTTTGTTGCTGGTAATTGGTCTGTTCATATTTTCTGTTTTTTTCTAGGTCAGCCTTGGAAGGCTGTATTTTTCTGGAAAGTTGTCCATTTGTTCTAGGTTATCCAGTTTGTTAGCATATAATTTTTCATAGTATTCTCTAATAATTTTTTGTATTTCTGTGGTGTCCGTTGTGATTTTTCCTTTCTCATTTCTGATCCTGTTTTACTCTCTCCCATTCTTAACATTCTCATTGTTTCCAAGGTAATCTTAAAAATTGCAAATCAGTTTATGCTTCTGTTCCATTTCGATGGTACCTCACTGCCTATCATGTTTCAAACCCAAGTGGTTACAGGGGACTCACGTAAATGTAAATGAGGTGAAGCAAAGATGGGAGGGAAGGTATGCAATAAGGAATGGTGGGCGCGCTGTGGTAAATTGGAGTGTACATGCCTTTTTCAAAGGAAACAGAGAGTATTAGGCTCCAGCCAAGAGTTGCTGCATCTGTATGGAAAGGTGAACCTGATATTGTTAGGTCTTCTAGGTTTTAGAAGGAAAATCTGGATTTCTTTTTTGATAAAACCTTCAACATTTTAAGATTGGCAATGAAAGTTTTACAAAATCTCCATGTTACAAGCAGAGTACGTAGAACCTGTGGACACTGGATCTAGAGTGCAGTATTTTTTTCAAAGCTCCAGGTGATTCTAGTGTGCTCGAACTACAGAAGGCTTGAACTGAATCAAGGGGTGAAGCCGTGGAAGTGAGAGGATTAATAGCTCACAGTGGTACAAAAATAACTTTAAATTCAAAACATTTGAAAATTCAGCAGCCACAGAAAGAAATATTACTTAAAGTTAAGCAGAGTCTCTTGAAAATACAGCTGCCATTGACCTTCTTCCCAGGGAGTTTCCTGATAAAAAGAAGACTAGCTCTTAGTGCCAGGAAGTACAAATTCAGCTGCCATAAACTCTCCCACTAGGAAACTTCCAGGCAGGAAGAAAGACTGCTCATTTCTTTAGCATCAAAAAGCCCAACAGAAAATTCCATACTGTCTCACTGAAGACCTCAAAAAACCCATTTTGTAACATTGATATATATAAACCATCACTTCTGGCTATTCTATGAGTTTTCCATTACTGGGAGCTCTGTGTGTGTATGAAAACAAACCTGTCTTTGTTCCTGTTAATCTGCCTACTGTTGGTTGATTTGTAGGCCCACAATCACTGGACAAAATTTGGAGAGGAAAAGTTTTCCTTTCCTCAAAAGTACAGGTTGGTTCCTGAAGGCAATTCTTGTATGAACATTATTTCTGATGTGTGGAAGAAAGAATGATTATGCCTCCTCAACAGAGAAAAAAGCAAGGAAGCGGTTGTTTCCTTATTATTTTAATACATCCTATGACCAACTCTGAGCTCCAAAGTTTGAATTCAAGCCTTGAGGCATCAAGCTGATAAATGATAAAATCTAAGAGTATTTAAAGTTATTAATGACACAGTGGTTTGTAGTGATCCACATCTGCTATTTCTTTATCTGTTACATACGTAAGAGGAAAATGTTTTGTCATATTTAGTAAAGAAACTGTAATTTATACCACTTCTCATAGTTAAGGTTGTATTAAAAATCCTTTGGTTCATTTATTTCAACACATTTTGAATAAGGTATCATATTTACTATGAGTTATGAAAGTTTCTGTATTTCTTATTTGAATATATTCCAGTAAGAAAAGATAGAGGCATTTCCAAAGTTTATTTAGAAAGAACTTAACTAAGTAGACTTAGAAGAAATAGAGAACACCCCCCCTGCGGTTTGTCTTAACTGTGGTGGGCAGAAACACCACTTTTTATGTTACCAGATCATTCATATGAGTTTCACTAATGAATCCCTTAGCTTGAGGCTTTATTTCTGTGTTAAATCTCCTATGAAAGGAACATTATCCCTTCTTCTCTTCCTACCCACACCCAAATAGAAGTCCTAAATACAATATGTTGACTCTTGTTTAAGGACATATAACATTGGAATCCTTCTCTAAGAACTAGGATTGAAATAGTTGAAAAACCACAGATGAAACTTATTTGAACTTTTACACCATAGATAGCAAAGGAAACAATATTTTTGGAGCCACTACTAAAATGTATCTGCTTTCATATTTTCTAATTAAAATTTCATGGCTCCTCCTTACAGTTGAGGAAGGTGAGGGTCAGAGAGGTCAAGTGTACCCAAGGTTACATAGTGAGTGACCCAGTAAGGATTTGAACCAATTTTTTTTTCATGTAGATGCAACCTATTATAGCATTATAATCTATTTTAAGAAAATTTTCTAATCCAAGTAGGGAGAGGTTAGTAAAAGTAGCTAAGGAAAACATCTAAACAGCAAAATTTGCAAGGTCCTTTCAGAAATCCTAACGTTGTAAATAGGACCGGCTTCATGGGCAAGTGGCCTGGGTCATCACACAGGCCCCTGAGTTTAGAAGGACCCCATGATTGGTTTAATGCTCTGTGATTGTTGCATTGAAATCGCAATAATTTTCAAAGAAATGCCCCCATATTTTCATTTTGCACTGGGTCCTACAACTTAGTTAGCTGGTCCTTCCTGTAAAGGGCAACAAAGTGAGAGTAAAGTTTATAGATATAGTTTTCCTTGAGGAGCCAAAAGGCATCAGGGGCTTATGGCTGGAGACGAATAAGGTTGGATGCCATAGTCAGGAGATATGCCGGGGGAGAACTTCCTCGGTGTGATGTTTTCTCTCCTCATTTGACTGGTCATTGCTTGTCAATGTGCTTTTTCAGGATAGAAAATAGTAGCCCCAGCCCAATACCAGCCAGAGGGGAGAAACATCAGGATAACACTGGAATCTGACAGGGTTGATACCTAATATATGAGAGGTTAGTGACCTGACTTGTGTCTAATGATGCCCTCTCCAATTCTCACCATGTGAGCTGGACCAAATATAATCCAGGGAAATGGGTCTTGGAACAAAGCAGGGTTGCGAATCTAATGAGTGGGAGGTCATCTCCAAGGGCCCCCCCTTTTTGTATGTGCTGGGGTAGAGGAGCAAACCAGAATGGTTGAGCCCTAATTGTAACAGCAGAGGCTTTCTGTACTCAGCACCCCCTCCCCAACTCATCCAGAAAAGGACACGTTAGAGAGAGCACCAGCTTTCATACCTCCATGCCTTAACAGTCAGAGTTGCTGATATCCCAAGGGAATAATAAACTCACAAGGAAAAATAATGTGTGATGAGCATAAGCAACACAATGAAATACTTCAATTACAGGAAACAGAATTAATGCACTAGACAGACCAAAATTTAATATATGAATAAAGTATACCTTAAGAGGTAAGAAAGAACATTAGACAGATGAAGCAGGAAAAAACAGTTATGCAGAAGAATCAGTGTGAGGGATTGGGCTTGAAAACTGTAATAGCTTAAGTGAAGAACTCAGCAGGAGGGCTGAACAGCAGAAGGAGTGCAGCACAAGAGTCAAGGAACTAGAAGATCAGATATTGGGAAGGATGAAGAAATGGGAGAGGTTAAATTACATTATAAAAGAGAAGGAGGACATCAACATCTCTGTAACAGGACTTTGCAAAGTCATACCACATCTAGGAAGTACCGTAATGAAGAACACAAAGAACTGTGTAAACGAGACACAGTGCTGTGGGAAGAAACACAAATGAGATCTATGCCTCAATACCATTTAGGCAAATTGAAAACATATAACTCTCTCTGTATATTTTAAGAATGGGAATGTGTCTAAAAATATATATTGAACCCATTACCGTGGGTATCTATGAGAAAAGGAATGTGAGGGGCATAGAAAATGAAGGGGAAATAATAAAAGAAACCAAGAGAAAGGTCAACTCAGAGATTTATGATGAATTAAATAGTTTGCATAACTCCATTCTGAGGACCAAATAGTACTACATTCAGGATCTTAAAAGGAAGTAGATTGATTTGTCTGGAACATAATAGTGTTTATAAGGAATGTTTACCCTTTTTTACATTGCTTTGATATACATATGGTTTAGCTTCTGCACATAATTAATCCTGGGAAAGAAGAAGAAAGCTGAAAGCCCTGGTTTCAAACTATACTACAAGGCTACAGTAATCAAAATAGTATGGTACTGGAACAAAAACAGATACAAAGATTAATAGAACAGAACAGAGAGCCCAGAAATAAACCCTTACTTATATGGTCAATTAATATATGACAAAGGAGGCAAGAATATACAGTGGGGGAAAATACAGTCCCTTTAATAAACGGTATTGAGAAAACTGGGCAGCCACAGTGTCTTACACCATATGCAAAATTAAGCTCAAAATGGATGAAAGGCTTAAATATGGGACCCAAAACCATAAAAATCTTATGAGAAAAGAGACAATAAACTCTTGAAAATCAGCAATAGTAATTTTTTCTGGATATGCCTCTCCAGGCAAGGGAAACAAAGGCAAAACAGATCAATGGTACTACATCAAGCTAAAAAGATTCTGTACAGGAAAGGAAACCATCAACAAAATGAAAAGGCAACCTACTAAATGGGAGAAGATATTTGCAAATGATACATCCAATGAGGGGCTAATGTCCAAAATACATAAAGAACTTTTGTAACTGAATACCAAAATAATAACGATGATTATAATAATGATAATAACTTAATTATAAAATGGGAAGAGCATAATTCGCGGAGATTCAAGATGGCAGCATGAGAGGTGAGACAGAGAACTCCTCCCCAAATCACAAATAGTATGAAAATATAGTTCATACAACTAACCCTAAAACAGCAAAAGGAAAGAAGGCTGCAGCAGACTGCATACAGACCTCATGAACAGAGCAGACCTCACGAAACGTACCAAAGCCTTGATCCGGTGGGACCCAAGCCCTTCCCCAACCCCAGCTCACTGGCAGGACAAAGAGAAACAGGGCGGGGAGGGGCTAGAAGCCTGAGACTGTTGAACACCTAGCCCTGGAGATCTGCTTTGCGAGCAGAAACCTACATTGTGTGGTGCTCTGGAGGTGGGCAGCTGGGACAGGGGGAGTGCTTGGGGGACTGAGATTCTGGCAGTTTGTGGAGGACAGGATCCATAACTGGCTGCTCTGGAACAAAGGAAAGGCAGGGGTCTGGGAGGCTTCCTAGCAGCAAGAGGGCTGCTGAAGGGACAGGGCTTGCACGGAGCTTCCTGAACGGGAGAAGGGAGAGCTGGACAAGGTTGTCTGGGTGCACTCTTCCCAGCAGGTTGGGAAATTTAAGGAGCTTCAGGTGCTCCACACCCCTGGCTGGCTACTCAGCTCCAAGGTCTCCCACTGTGATACACAGCCTGCTGCGCCTTCCTCCTGGCCTGCCAGCACCTGCTCACAAATCGGCAGTCACTATGCTGGCATCAGGTCAGCCAGAGGGAGGCCCCGCCTACAGCAGCTAGAGACACAAAGCACAGAGGCTTACACCTGTGTGCTTGGCCCACTGGCTCTGATACTGGAGCAGGCACTGCAGCCAGGAATCAGGAAACAGATCTTTCCTTCCCCCCAGGCACCAGCTTCACTCCCCTATGACCCCCAACCCCACTCTAGGGGCTGAGCAGCTCCACAGACTGGAGTTTCTGTGCACTAGTGGGCACCACATAGAAATATGAAACGTCAAAAGAACATGGTTCAGACCAAAATCTCACAAACCCCAGAAAAAGGGCCAAATGAAACTGAACTCACCAATCTTCCTGAAAGAGAGTTCAAAATAAAAATCATAAACATGCTTATGGAGGTACAGAAAAATATTCAAGAACTCAGGAACGAATTTAAGATAGAGAAACAATTATTAAGAAATTCCATATCTGAAATGAAACATACAATGGAGGAATTTAAAAGCAGATTAGATGTAGTAGAAGAGATGGTAAATGGAATACAAATTAGAGAAGAGGAATACAAAGAAGCTGAGGCACAGAGAGAAAAAAGGATCTCTAAGAATGAAAGAATATTGAGAGAACTGTGTGACCAATCCAAACGGAACAATATTCACATTTTAGGGGTACCAGAAGAAGAAGAGAGACAAAACGGGATAGAAAGTGTCATTAAGGAGGTAATTGCTGAAAACTTCCCCAATCTGGGGAAGAACATAGTCTCTCAAGCCATGGAGGTGCACAGATCTCCCAACACAAGGGACCCAAGGAAGACAACGTCAAGACATATAATAATTAAAATGGCAAAGATCAAGGATAAAGACAGACTTTTAAAAGCAGCTAGAGAGAGAAAAAAGATCACATACAAAGGAAAACCCATCAGGCTATCATCAGACTTCTCAACAGAAACTTTACAGGCCAGCAGGCAGTGGCATGATATATTAAATGCAATGAAACAGAAGGGCCTTGAACCAAAAATACTCTACCAGCATGGTTATAATTTAAATTTGAAGGAGGGATTAAACAATTTCCAGATAAGCAAAAGCTGAGAGAATTTACCACACACAACCACCTCTACAGTGCATTTTGGAGGGACACCTATAGATGGAAGTATTCCTAAGGCTAAATAGACGTCACCCAAGGGATAGAGTACTGAACATGATTCATAACATACAAAGAATGGAGGAGGAAGAAAAAGGAGGAAAAAAAAAAAAGAACCTTTAGGTTGTGTTTGTAATAGCATAGGAAGTGAGTTAAATTAGACTGTTAGATAGTAAGGGAATCGCCTTTGAACATTTGGTAACCATGAACCTAAAGCCTGCAATGGCAATAAGCACATACTTATCGATAATCACCCTAAATGTAAATGGTCTTAATGCACCAATCAAAAGACACAGAGTCACTGAATGGATAAAAAACAAGACCCATCTATATGCTGCCTACAAGAGACTCACTTCAAACCCAAAGACACACGCAGACTGAAAGTAAAGGGATGGAAAAAGATATTTCATACAACCAATAGTGAGAAAAAAGCAGGAGTTGCAGTACTTGTATCGACAAAATAGACTTCAAAACAAAGAAAGTCACAAGAGACAAAGGACATTACATAATGATAAAGGGGTCAGTCCAACAAAAGGATATGACTATTATAATATCTATGCACCCAACACACGATCACCTACATATGTGAAACAAATACTAACAGAATTAAAGGGGGAAATAGAAAGAAATGCATTCATTTTAGGAGACAGAGGCCCTGAACAAATATTAGAAGAGATGGACCTAACAGACATCTACAGAACACTCTATCCTAAAGCAACAGGATACATGGAACATTTTCAAGAAAAGATCATATACTAGGCCACAAAAAGATGGAAATTGTACCAACCAGCTTCTCAGATCACAAACGTATGCAAACAAATGAAAAACATGGAGGCTTAATAACATGCTCCTAAATAATCAATGGATCAATGACCAAATAAAAACAGAGATCAAGCAATATATGGAGACAAAAAACAACAATGATTAAACATCACAAAATCTGTGGAATGCAGCAAAGGCTGTTCAAAAAGGGAAATATATTGCAATTCAGGCCTACCTCAGGAAAGAAGAACAATCCCAAATAAACAGTCTAAACTCACAATTAATGAAACTAGAAAAGGAAGAACAAAAGAGGCCCAAAATCAGTAGAAGGAGGGACATAATAAAGATTAAAGCAGAAATAAATAAAACTGAGAAGAATAAAACAATAGAAAGAATCAATGAAAGCAGGAGCTGGTTCCTTGAGAAAATAAACAAAATAGATAAATCCCTAGTCAGGCTTATTAAGAAAAAAACAGAGTCTACACACATAAACAGAATCAGAAATGAGAAAGGAAAAATCACTACGGATACCACAGAAAAACAAAGAATTATTAGAGAATACTATGAAAAGTTATATGCTAACAAACTGGATAACCTAGAAGAAATGGATAACTTTCTAGAAAAATACAACCTTCCAAGGCTGACCCAGGAAGAAACAGAAAAATTGAATAGACCAATTACCAGCAAAGAAATTGAATTGGTTATCAAAAAACTACCTAAGAACAAAACCCCTGGACCATATGGTTTCAGTGCTGAATTTTTTCAAACATTTAGTGACAACCTAATACCCGTCCTCCTTAAAGTTTTCCAAAAAGTAGAAGAGGAGGGCATACTCCCAAACTCATTCTACGAGGCCAGCATCACTATAATACCAAAACCAGGCAAAGACAGCACAAAAAAAGAAAATTACAGACCAATATCCCTGATGAACATGGATGCAAAAATACTCAACAAAACATTAGCAAAACGAATTCAAAAATATATCAAAATGATCATCCATCATGATCAAGTGGGATTCATCCCAGGGATGCAAGGATGGTACAACATCCGAAAATCCATCAACATCATCCACCACATCAACAAAAAGAAGGAAAAAAACCACATTATCATCTCCATAGATGCTGAAAAAGCATCTGACAAAATTCAACATCCATTTAAGATAAAAACTCTCAACAAAATGGGTATAGAGGGCAAGTACCTCAACATAATAACGGCCATATATGACAAACCACAGCCAACATCATACTTAACAGTGAGAAACTGAAAGCTTTTCCTTTAAGATCAGGAACAAGACAAGGATGCCCACTCTCCCCACTTTTATTCAACATAGTTCTGGAGGTCCTAGCCACGGCAATCAGAAAACACAAAGAAATAAAAGGCATCCAGATTGGGAAGGAAGAAGTTAAACTGCCCCTGTTTGCAGATGACATGATATTGTACATAAAAAACCCTGAAGAATCCACTCCAAAACTACTAAATCTAATATCTGAATTCAGCAGCGTTGTGAGATACAAAATTAATACGCAGAAATCTGTTGCATTCCTATACACTAACAATGAAATAGCAGAAAAAGAAATCAGGAAAACAGTTCCATTCTCAATTGCATCAAAAAGAATAAAATACCAACGAAGTGAAAGATTTATACTCTGAAAACTACAAGACACTCATGAGAGAAATTAAAGAAAATATCAATAAATGGAAACACATCCCGTGCTCATTGGTAGGAAGAATTAATATTGTCAAAATGCCCATCCTGCCTAAAGCAATCTACACATTCAATGCAATCCCTATCAAAATACAGACAGCAATGAAATAGAGCGAATAGTATTAAAATATATATGGAACCGCAAAAGACCCCAAATAGCCAAAGCAATCCTGAGAAGGAAGAATAAAGTGGGGGGAATTACGCTCCCTGACTTCAAGCTCTACTACAAAGCCACAGTAATGAAGACAATTTGGTACTCGCACAAGAACAGACGTACAGACCAATGGAACAGTCTAGAGAGCCAGATATAGACCCAAGCATATACAGTCAATTGATATACGATAAAGGAGCCATGGATATACAATGGGGAAATGACAGACTCTTCAACAGCTGGTGTTGGCAAAACTGGACAGCTACACATAAAAGAATGAAACTGGATTATTGTCTAACTCTACACACAAAAGTAAACTCAAAATGGATCGAAGACCTGAATCTAAGTCATGAAATCATAAAACTCTTAGAAAATAACATAGGCAAAAATCTCTTGGACATAAACATGAGCAACTTCTTCATGAACATATCTCCCTGGGCAAGGGAAACAAAAGCAAAAATAAACAAGTGGGACTATATCAAACTAAAAAGCTTCTGTACAGCAAAGGACACCATCAGTAGAGCAAAATGACATCCTACAGTATGGGAGAATATATTCATAAATGACATATCCGAAAAGGGGTTGACATCCAAAATATACAAAGAGCTCACACACCTCAACAAACAAAAAGCAAATAATCCAATTAAAAAAGGGGCAGAGGATCTGAACAGACACTTCTCCAAAGAAGAAATTCAGATGGCCAACAGGCACATGAATAGATGCTCCACATCGTTAATCATCAGAGAAATGCAAATTAAAACCACAATGAGATATCACCTCACACCAGTTAGGATGGCCAACATCCAAGTCAGACAACAACAAATGTTGACAAGGATGTGGAGAAAAGGGAACCCTCCTGCACTGCTGGTGGGAATGTAAGTTAGTTCAACAATTGTGAAAAGCAGTATGGAGGTTCCTCAAAAAACTAAAAATAGAAATACCATTTGACCCAGGAATTCCACTCCTAGGAATTTACCCTAAGAATGCAGGAGCCCAGTTTGTAAAAGACATATGCACCCCATATGCTTATCGCAGCACTATTTACAATAGCCAAGAAATGGAAGCAACCTAAATGTCCATCAGTAGAGGAATGGATAAAGAAGA
Source organism: Smutsia gigantea (assembly GCA_032199065.1). NCBI lineage: Eukaryota > Metazoa > Chordata > Mammalia > Pholidota > Manidae > Smutsia > Smutsia gigantea. The sequence goes on from JAVSCE010020462.1 coordinate 41,864, forward strand.
ATTGGTACATATACATAATGGAATATTATTCAGCCATAAGAAGAAAACAAATCCTACCATTTGCAACAACACGGATGGACCTAGAGGGTATTATGCTCAGTGAAATAAGCCAGGCAGAGAAAGACAAGTATCAAATGATTTCACTCATCTGTGGAGTATAAGAACAAAGCAAAAACTGAAGGAACAAAACAGCAGCAGACTCACAGAACCCAAGAATGGACTAATAGTTACCAAAGGGAAAGGGATTGGGGAGGATGGGTGGGAAGGGAAGGATAAGGGGGATAAAGGGGCATAACAATTAGCACATATAATGTAGCAGCTGGGGACATGGGAAAGGCAGTATAACACAGAAAACACAAGCAATGATTCTATAACATCTTACTATGCTGACAGAGAGTGACTGTAATGGGGTATGTGGTGGGGATTTGATAATAAGGGGAGTCTTGTAACCATAATGTTGTTCAAATAATTGTACGTTAACCATACCAAAATTAAAAAAAAAGATTTTTTTAATGGGAAGAGCACCTGAATAGACATTTTCCCAAAGACTTACAAATAGCCAACAGACACATGAAAATATGCTCCATACCACTGATCATCAGGGACATGCAAATCAAAATCACTTCATACAGTGAGAGTGGCCAATATCAAGACAAGAAATAATAAGTGTTGGAAAGAATGTGGAAAAAAGGGAACCCTCACACACCATTGTTGAGAATGTAAATTTGAGCAGACACTATGGAAAATAGTATGGAGGTTTCTCAAAAAACTAAGTATAGACATACCACATGACCTAGTAACTCCACATCAGGAATTTCCTGAAGAAAACAAAATCACTGGTTTGAAAAGACATATGGACTCCTATGTTTATTGAAGCATTATTTATTACAGCCAAGATACAGAAACAGCCTACAGAGCCATCAATAAATGAATGGAAGAAGAGGTACATATATACAATGGGATATTACTCAGCCATGAAAAAAGATAGAAATCTTTCCCTTTGTGACAATATAGATGGACCTAGAGGGTATTAAGCTAAGTTAAATATGTCAGACAGAGAAAGACAAATACCATATGCTTTCAGTTACATGTGGAAACAAAACAAAACAGAAATAGACTCATCAACACAAAGAATAGACTGGTGGTTGTCATAGGAGAGCAGGGTAGAGGGATGGGTGAAAATACATATTAAAAATTTATTTTTTTAAACCCTTTACTTTCACAACATAGGGATAAGGATGGAAAGAATATCTGTTTTTCTATTTATGCCTATCAGAGCTACAAATGTGAACCGTAAATTATGATAGAAACTTTGCTCTAAGAAAAATATTTTCTTATATGTTAACAAATATTCTACTCCAAATGGTCTTCAGGGCTGTGAAAAACCATAAGTCCACAGGTATAGTGAATATAACTGCAAAGTATATCTAAAGTATGTGGATATCCCATTTTTGTTTGTTTGTTTTAATGGAAGCAACCGTGCTGTGCAACTTGGGTCATCTCTTGTGCTTATTTAATAAGAACACAGAACATAAATTGCTGTATAACATCAATGAAAAAAATTAATTTCCTAAACACACACAAGTGCTGAAAAATTATAAACAACTTAATAAATGGTCAGTCATAATAGTCTTTTGTGACTGCATCTTTTATCAGCCAGGCAAACATTCAAACCAAAGTATCTAAATAGCTATATATACTGCAGTATTCAAAGAGAAGCAAAGCCAGACAAAACCATCATGATCCCTTTGAGATTTCAGTCTAGATAATTGCAGTCTACTGCCTTCCCTTCCCCACTTCCCATTCAAGCCTCCTCCAGCCAAACCTGTAAATACTTACTTGTTTTATCTTCCTTATTTTCAACCATTATCAAGTAGGACCCACTGTTTACCAGAACTTCATGACTTAGCTGTATCTTCAACTATCACCCAAGATATTAATAATAGAAAGTTCTCTAAGTCTTGTTACTGATTATTCATTCTTCCTACTCAGTCTACTATAAAGGGACTTTTGTTTTCTTGCAGATCAAAATAGAGCACCTGTAGAGAACTTTGGCAAGTATGTATAGATCCCACATACATAAGTTAGTCAATTTCCAAATAACAAGGCAATGAAGAGAGGACTACTCCACTGTGGTGGCTGCTCTGCTCATTGCTTTGGGCACTTCATGGTTCCATTTTGTACATTCCACACAAGTGGTTGACTATCTGAAAGCTGTTATTTTTTTATAAAACTAAGAAATGCAAAGCAAGTTAAGAACTAGAGAAATATAAATGGGAACAGCAAGCTGTACCTGAAAATCATAAAAATATAGCATAATGAGACCTCAGTGTAGAAAAATTTTTTAGAAAGCTGGCACACAATATATGGATATAGTATTAAGGAGGTTGGGCCTCAGAGTTGGATAAGACCTGAAATCAAATTCCAACTCTGCCACTGACAAGATATATTACACTGGTAATGCTACTTTGCATATCCAAGCCTCTATTTTTTTGTTTGTTTTGATCTGTAAAAATTATCTTTTGTGATAATTTAGATAATGCATCTCTTATACTTAACACAGTGTCTGAGACATAATAACTATTCAAAAACAGTCATTATTATTGTAGAAGTTGTTTTGCTCATTATTATTCTAGAAGCCCAGCCTGTGGACAGTGGTATTAGCTAATTCTATCAGTATATTTTCTGTTTAAATAGAAGATTATTCAGTTTTTAGTATTCCCTTAAGTTACCTATAGGAGCATATTCAAGAGAAGTATATGCATTTTTCAACTATTTTGTAATGTGTCTCTTACCTTTGCTTTTATTATCAGTTCCTCATGTTCACAGATTAGCTCCTCATTGTCTGAGAGTGATGAACCTAGACTTTGTTCCTGTAAATCTCTCATGGTTTTCTGAAACCAACAAGAAACCTAGGTAAAGTAACAAAGAGAGATCAAATTTCAAATGATTAGAATAAGTGAGTAAAAATTCAGAAATATTTTCCTAATCTTTCAAAATTTAAGCAACTTCAATTTCTCTTTATGTAAACTCATCTCATATATTAAATTAATATGATCAGGTTTTTATTTTTCCTTCATTATAGCCTCTATGTGCTTAAAAGGAAAAAGCAAAATAATCCCAAAAAGCATTGAAAACAAGATATCAGTTCAGCAGATTACATGGCATGAAGAAAATAATTCAAACCCTCCTAATAAATAAGAACAAAAATGGATTCCCATGCAGTCCAGAAATCATGGATTCTTTTAGAAATTAAATTTTCTTTCCTGGATAGGAACATGGCAATCTATATTCAGAGAATTAATGGAGAAGTTATTAAAATTCCGTTGATACTCTAAATGTCTAACGGCATGAATTACATTCATTTAGACTTGGTTTACAATACGTGCCTTATACAGTGTTAACACAACAAATAGCAAAAGACTTGAAAGAAACTGTTCATTTTAAAATGATGTACGCTGATGTGGGATGGATGACATGGAGCTCCTGGATATAAACTCCTTATCCCAATTAAAGGAAAAAGGCTTAGATTTTTACTCTGAAATCCTACAAGTGTTATCCTCTGATCACAGCATAGCTATTGATTCCTGAGAGCCCACTTGATGCTGGACAGTTTGCTGGGTGCTTTGGGGCATCATCTCTATTTCTCTCAACACATTATAACAAATATGACATCACCACTGTAGAGATGACAAAAGATCAAGCAGCTTATCAGAGTCGTGTTGTAAATGGCAGAGCCAGAATTTGTCACCAAACCTACAATATTGCAAAATCCATCCCCTTTCCGCTGTGTCCTGCTGCCATCCTTGGGTAACCTGAAGTCTTACAGCCCTGGTCATTAGGGTGCTCTATTTCAAACCTGAAAAATTAATCCCAGCAGCCCATTCAAAATAGTGAGCACAGCCCAGGCATTTTACTATGTCTTTCTCCAGCCCGACTTGAGTTGCCTGCAACAGCCTCAGGGTTTCTCTGAACTCCTATCACATGCAGAAATGTGTGAAGCAGGTGGCCAAGGAGAAAGCTAGGTTAGTCCTGAAGCTCTACACAATAAATGTATATGCCACACACACACACACTACACAGTAGTCATGTTAGCGATTTTCTAGGACATTCCATTACCATTACAGGGCTGATATCACAAAGCTGCTTATGAGATCAAGTGGTCTCTACCAACTATACAGATGCATAGTATTTTCCAACATGGAATTGGCAGTAAAATATAGGGCAGGAGGGTTTCTCCAGCTTTCTGGAAATCTTTGTTAACCAGCATTGTAGGCTACCATCAGTGCTAAGAAAAGAATAGTGATAACCTTGTAGCAGCTTTGAATGAAATATGCTTCATTTTCTTCAGAATATTTGGTAGTCTGGGCATAATACACACATTACTCAGCCCCATATCTAAACTATTGTGTTTATTTATAATTATTTGAGGACAGTCTGTCTTTCTGGTATCCCAGTTAGAACTAGATGATAAGTATAATTTGCATATTAGAACCCACAGAGAATATTGTATCAAGAGCTATACAATATAGTCATTAACTTAAGTTCTGTAAAAATAATTTCTCACTAAAGATGAAGTGAGTCCATATAAAAATGCAACTAGAGGAATAATTAAAGGTTTCATTGAAGAAAAATGGATCATGAATATAACTTTCAGAGAGCACTTGTTTTATTAAGTACTAGGAAGGAGTATTATTTATTCTTAAAGTGGGAGGAACTCAGAAATCTCAAGAATGCTTTAATAGGAAAAGTTAATATAGAATCTGAGTGAATAAAAAATGAGTACAAACAGGTGTTCACTAATCTCTTAAAACAGGTGAGAAGCCTGAACCCTCAGATAATCCTGTTCAATTTGTGAGTCAAAGACTTGTTATCTAGCACATGCCAGCAGTGATGAAAGCTGGGAAGGAGTAGTTGTTTTGATTTTTAAAAGGTATCTATCCAGCTCATCCCCTAGATTTGGCAAGTATTATTTCAACCCCAAAGGATATTTTTCTGATACTATTTCCTATAAAAGAATGTAGCTGAAGATCTATGGTGGCATTCTGTATATTCTGGTCATAGATGTCCTGAGAAAGCATGCTGACTCTCTAGATCTATACATTTTTATTACTGACTGCACTCCAGGAAGAAGCATAAGAACAAGTTGGCATAAAGTAAGAAGTACATCGAAAGGGTGTTACATTTCATCATGAGGCATTCACAAACAAAAGCAGCCTCTTAGATCTGATTTACTATGTATGCTGTGGGATGCACATAGAATAGGCTCTCAGAGTTCTTCTGGTGTACAAGCAGAACACCCTAAATAACTGAGAACATGTCAATCATAATACTCTACCACTTAATAAATCAGTCATTGTGTTCCTCAATTAGATACTGCAGACAGCTGCATAGATATTCCAAGAGCATTTTTTATAGGGTTTAAATTATATCAGCTGCTGTCCAAAAACCTGAGTGATAAGTAAAGTAAATGATGCATTGGGACATTCTGTAGAACATGGTCCTTGCAAAAGTCTGAAAATATGAGCCAAGGGTTGGGGAGTGTGGAAAGGAAGGAAGAATAAAAAGCATTCAGAGTGTACACTGAAAATCAGTTCTGGGCAATGCCAGATTAAGGGGGAAATGAGAAAGTTTTTCAGTTTCTACCTTTCAGATTGACCTAAGTGGTGTGTCACTGTCATCCTACCAATGTCACATAACGTTCTAGGTACTTAGTGCCCAGAGAAGGTAGAACTAAGGTAGAGAGGGAGTGAGGACTATCTTTCTTTTGGCAGGGAGGAGGAACACCTGTCAAAGGGTGAAGGAAGACAGAGAGAAAGCGAAGGGAAGTCTCCAAAGGAGTAATCAGGGGTGTTCAGTGAAAACGAAGAGCTGTCGTGGAAGTTAGAGAGGTGCTAGGAAAGCTCAGATAGTGTAGACTTGAACTGACCGGCGCCATCCACAGTGGTAGCCACTGACCACATATGGTTATTGAGTACTTGGAACGTGGTAAGTCCAAATTGAGATCGGCTCTAAGTATAAAACATACAGCTGATTTCATAGATTTAGCATGAAAAATAATGAAAATATTGATTAAATATGAAATACTATTTCAGATACGTTGGATTAAACAAAATGCATTATTGCTCTTCCTTTCTTATGTGGCTTTTTTACTGGGGCAGCTACTAGAAAACTTAGAATCATATATGTGGTTTGGATTATATTTTTCCTGGATGGTTCTGCAATTCAAGGATATTCAGAATATCCTTATTGGTTAAATGTAGATCTAATGACTGAGTTTAATTAAGGGCAAATTAAAATAGCAGAGTCAAGAGAGTGGCGGGATGAGGTATCAGTTGGTAAGTATTTATGACTACTGAGTAGGGGGTCAGGAAGAAGAACTTATGCTACTTGTAAAGGAGTTTATTGGTTAAGTAAAGGAGGGATCTAATGAATAGCTTTAAGGGAAACAGGTAAAAAGGGTTTCTCTACCTTTCCTTATCTTTATTTGATCAGATGAGACGTAAGCATGTTTTGCAGGCACGGGGAACTGAAGATGCATGAAGGAGAATTGATGTAGGAATGTACTAGGAGAAGTGGGGTGGTTGGAAAAGAGTGCTACTCAAAGTATTAGCTTTGGGCAAGGAACGACTAGGTTTTGCTTGTTGGACAACCCATCCTTACCTCGACCCCCTGTTGGGAGGTGTATTAAGAAAGTAGAAGAAATGAAGCTACCCTTCACAGAAAGGTGTCAGATACTACTCTAGGCAGGTTACAAGTTTCATCATCCAATCCTTATATCCCTTCCATGATGGAGATTTTGCTTTTTCACCAGACAGGTTAAGTAATTTGCTTAAGGTCATACAACCAATAAGAGGAAAGTCCCACAGGTAGAGGCAGAAATGCCATGGTCGGAATTTAAGCTTTCCTGTCTAACGTTTTTTGTTTTGTTCTCTCATCACATGAATCCGCAGAACCAAAGGATTCCAGAGAAGAGAAATGGTTCTAATATTAATTAGGCTATGTTTCTGAACATTCTTGGGATAAAAACTAAAATGCGACCATATGGTTATAGAACCTGATTCTATCATGGAAACAGGTCCTGTGTGCCAGCACAGGAGCTCAGTGGAGATGCTATACTAGAGAGGAGAGTGGATGTGTGGGTCAGTCCTGCCGGAGGTGCCTCAGAGGAAGTGGCTGTCGGTGGGCTGACAGCAAGCATAATGGAGATTTCCAGCTCCCAAATGATATGTGCCCAAGACAGGACTAAAACATGGGGAATACAAGCAATAGAAAATGCTCTCTGATGATCAAAGATGAACAACTCAAGCGGCAAGAAGGCGAGCTTCTGCTGCAGCCCGAAGGGACGCAGAAACGACCACCAGCTCTCTTTCCACAATTCATTCTACAATCTGAGATCAGATCTTATTTTTTGATCCTTTTAAAACTATGCTGGAGGAGGCAAGCTAGCAATAAGCAATTCAATCTTAATAGAAATGCTTAAGGGAATCTGAAAATCTCTTCAGATTACTTCCATTTTCTTTTCCACGTGCAGAACAGTTCTTGCTGAATAACCAGTTACTATCAGAGACAAAAAATAAATAAATAAAGGGGGGTAGATGCCTCAGTTATTTATCTTCTTTAACCCAAGACTTTTTTGATAGTTTGTCTTTCAATTATCAGAAAATGCACACATATACAAAGATGTTTTCAATTATATTGATGGCCACAGGTGACAGTTCTAATGTCTACTTTTATTTTGAAGGCATGTTAATATCATAATAATCATTTAAGCTTCCATAACATTTTTTTCTTTCCTTTTTCTACAGTGGGGAAACCAGTTGTCTTTAATTTGTATTAGGCAATACAGTCAAATGTGCTCTGTATTTAACTAGGCAGTAACCAGACTTCAAATATCCATTTACTCCATTGGATGAAGCATATATAGGCAGAAGGGCACTAAGGCCATGTGGCTGATGTGTGTACCTGAGGACCTGTGAGCAGGGGAGGAACGAGGAACTACTACCAAGAACAAGGGATGGGTATTTTAGATGTATTCCAGGACTAATTATGGGCTTATCATTATTTAGACTTCAACTCAAGAGATTCTAGGAGGACAATGGTCACAATTTTTCTTTTTCCACAAATTTGGAAGCCCTTCATGAATTAATTAAGTCAACTGGAAGGTTTCAGTGTCTCCTATCTCCTCAACAAATTCTCAATTCCAGGATACTCTGTTGATGGATAGTAGGAAAGCTAAAATACATAGTTTGTCATGAGGCAAAATTGTTATTTTTAAACAGCATCACAGATAATCTATCTCCCTGTTTAGAATCATAATTTTATGTATTTAACTATTCTGATTTTTTTTTAACTTGTCCTTACTCTTCTCCTATTTTCATTACAAGAAAAATGACACTGAGAACTTCTTCCCTTCCCAGGACTGATTTCAACTCTTGTTTGAGTTTAGGTAGGCTTGTTACTTCCAGTTACTTAATGGTGGAAAGATGGTTAGTCCAATGGGTAAAATCAGTACAGTAGATGTCTCTGGACCTATATTTTATTTCTATCATCACCTCTGATTCACTGGGGGAGTCTTTCCAGCAGTGGAATAAAGTCATTTTTCAAGATAGTAAACAGAGACCAGCACAGTGTCCCAGTAATGTGCATCTCTGCTGCAGACATCTAAGGCATGGTTTTCCTGATATAACTTATGGTTCCACCCTAGGAGATCTGGAGCCAATTATATTCACTCTGTGTGTGTGCGTGTGTGTGTGTATGAGAGAGGGAAAGACAGAGATAGAGAGACTGAGGGACAGGGAGACAGAGAAACATTATAGGGCTAACTTAGGAGTGGGACCAGAGCTTGACATTTTCACATTACTATCCCACACTTCCTAGGTCATGCGCCCAATGGATTTCATATGGAAGCTTTGGCCTAAACTCCTGCATGGCTTTTTAGGCTACTCTGAGACTGTACTTTATCAGGACATCACCCTGAGTATCCGTCCAGAGACTCATTCTCCTGGGATGTTCTCATGGTTTCCCATTCTCTTCCCCATTAAGCAGCCCATCACGGTGCGTGAGGGCCAGACCATCTGTGTGCATTTCTGGCAATGCAGCAACTCCAAGAAGGTGTGGTATGAGTGGGCTGTGACAGCACCAGTCTGTTCTGCTATTCACAACCCCGCAGGCTGCTCCTACACCACTGGCCTCTAGTCCTGTCTGCAAGTGTCCAAAATAAAAGGCATGTCCACACCCTTGGAAGCAGCTTCAGGTTCTGCTGCTGCAGCATAGAAGGTGCAGTGATCTGTGGGCTGTGATACGCCTTGCCCTTCAGAGAGGAGCATTTCAGTCTGCTTTCCTACCTTACATCAAGTGGGCAAGGGATGAAAATTGTTTGTAGGGCTCAAGCCACTAATCTGAAGACTTAAGGCCAGGGCATAAGGAATTAGTGCTGGATCTGAAGTTACTCCAGCAGGTACTCAGCCTCAAGACGTCCCTGGAACAGCTCTGAGAACGTGGATTGAACAGATTTTCAGCCCTTTCCCTGCCCATCTCTATTCCTGTTTTGATAGGATGAGAGTCAAAAAAATGAGAGTCAGAAACCACCATATTGACAGGATAAATAACTGTTAAATTGTAAAGGATGTTTTCATCCTTCCAAAGTGTGCTGTTTATTCTGTTTGCTGATGAATCTCCCAACAAAAATGCATTAAAATTAACTGGGCCCTTTTGCTTGTCTTTTGGGATAATGAGAATGAGGAAAAAGGAGAAAATGAGTCCCACTCCCTGGCCAGTTTAGGGTGGTAGCAGTGTCGAGGAGAAAAGGAGAGCCGACCATCTCCAGCACCAGGGGCAGGGAAGAAAAAGAGCAGAGCTATGGGTGATGGAAAGAGGTAACACAGTCAGCCCCGGAGTTTAGCTGAAACTCCTGCAACAGCAGTGAACTCTGTTCCACAGGGAGGGATGTAAGGGTCAGGGAGCAATGCAGAGCCTTTCCCAGGGGGCACACATGTCACAGCCTTGTCGTCAGTCCTATCACTGCTGAGAAAAAAATGTAGTCACAGTGTGTGTCTCTCAAACCTCTTAGCAACTGACTTGAGAGCTTAAATAACTGTGCCTAATTAAAATGTTGTTGAACCATCAGTCCAGTTGAACAGTGTACAGAGGTGACAAATCTTAATGAAAATGTAATTGACTATAATAAGTATAAGTGAACTAAAGAAATAGCTAAAGGATGAATAAGGTTAAGGAGAGGAAAACTAAATTTTAACTTTATCTTACCAATAAAGTTGACCTTTTGAATAAACTAGGCTAGACACCAAGTCATGAAATAATAATTACTTCCCCTCTACATGGTAACATTTTAGAAAGCTAAGATTATCTTGTGATTTAGAAACATTGGAATGGGATCTGGCCAATATGTAGGATTTTATGTGCCAGTGATTATCCAGTAAACTCAGAAAGTGACCATCAATATATATAGTAATATGGTGAACATTTGAACATTTACTGAGTACTTACCATAGGCCAACTATACTCTAAGAATTTTTACATATATAATGATTATTTTTACAACAAATATATAGATAGTTACTATTGTTATTGCCATTTTACAGAAAAGTAAAGGTGCAGAGGCCAAGTCACTTGCCCGCAGTCACATAACCAGTAACAGTAAAAGCTAGAATTGATATCCACACCATCGGCACCAGAGTCCCAATGTCACGACCTTTGACATGCAGTGTCACTGAAAGCAGTGATGGTTAGCAGGTGTTCTTATTAGAAAGTATTCTAATTTCAAACTGCTTTCAAAATCACAAGCTTCTCCTACACTTCAAGGTACTCTGTATTTACTGCTGGCATGTCTTAGAGTGTATTCTGGAGACAGCTTATGTGCTAGAATGAAATTCTGTGATAAATTTCAATCTAAGAGTGGTTAGAAAGTCACATATGTCTGTTACTGGGCTGAACTACAGGATACAAGTATCACCAAAATAATTCAACCCTTATTTGGCCTGATGCCAGTCAATGTTAGAAAGCTACATTCAAAGAAAAATTAACACCACCAAAACCTTACTGTGTGTTAGCCACTTAGCGAGGCACTTTTATGTTATCTCATATTAATATAAGCTGGTTGATGATTCAACTTCTAAATCCTAGTTAGAAGGTAGCATCATGTGAAGGAGAATATATATGCATATGCACACACAACAGTTTACAGCTGCCCACCAAGTATGAGACTGGTGCCCTGAGGCTGTGCTTACATATGTCATCTCTGATACCTTTTAATTGCCTATTGACAAGAAATGATTACATATGGTTACATGATTATGACACGTTACTCAAATTATGAAGCATTCCAAATGTGAATTCTATTACCCTTTTCTGCCCTGCAAAGATGTGTATTTTATAAGTATATGTGATCTGGTTAGTAAAAAGAGAATACCTGCCCTTATGTCTTAACTTAATTCTCTAAGATGTCCTTGACACTCTCTTGTACAAAGAGATCATGAATAACCTAGTTTTAATTTATTTGGTTGTCTCACTTATGCCTGATTTAAGCAATTGAGAAAAATTACATTCATAAATCTTCTTGCCAAGATAATTAATTATGCACAAAATACTCCAAGCTGCTTCTGATTTTCATTAATGAAGCAGATTATCTGCAAAGTAAGATGCTGCTGGAGTTAGGGGAAAAGGTCAGCTGCTTATCTTTAAATTAAAACAAGCGCACATTTTTACATCCGAAAAACAGTGATAAAGAGAGAACATGCTATGATTATGTTTATCAGACTAGCACATCCCAATTAAGATAGAAAAGTATGTAGTTTTCATTTGCCTTTTTTTTTTACAGGGTTTCAATGCCTCCTCAGAAAGATAGTTTGATCACTTCAACATTATTCCACTTTATACAAATTAATTTTTTAAATAGAGTGTTCTTTCTTTGTCAAGAGAAAAGGTTTTCATCTGCTTTTTTCCTCCTGTGATTGATATAAATCTTAAGTTGCCATCACACTGGTCACTTAATTTCTTTTCCAAAGGAGAATTAGCTGAACTATTAGTAGTTTAAAAGCATTAGGCCTCAAGCACTTAGAAGCTGAGAAGTGCTAAATGCATCTTTTAAACCACCCTTATGAGAGAAGAGGCATCCAATATTCAGACATCCACATTATTATTCATCAGTAATCTTTGGTCTAACTCTCTACTTAATTTTCCTTTTTCTTAAGTGCTTAAAATGATTGACGAAGCTGGTATTTTATTAATGTAAGGTTTGAGAGCTCCCATGCTCCCTTAAAATAAGCACAGAACTGACATAATACCTTTGCCCTTCAATGAAACATATGCCTTTGTATCAACTCATGGTTCCACAATGGTCAAGGACTGTCACGTAGATCACCCAGGCACATGATAATCATAGAGCCCAAACTACTGTCTAACAGAGTCACACCCACTTTGGTGTCCCTGCTGCTATTCTTCACCATGGCATCAACGAAAGTTTTAAACAGAACATTTGGGAAAACTTAAAACCTTAGGCAAGATAATTATGCTTGTATTGACCTGGATTTTTAAATATTTCTTTGTTCACATAATTATCAACACAAATAAGCATTAATATTTATAATACTGACACACTAGAGAGACTCTACTTCCTCATCAATAAGTTATTGTTTAAATTGTGCTATATTCAAATAGTGAAATACTACATTAAAATGATTCATTGTACTTTAGATTCAAGACATGCTATGATTTGTTCAATTTAATAAAAGTCAGATAATATAGTATGTAAAGATTAATTCCACTGCTTTTTGTTTGCTCAGTTGTTTCTTAAACGTGTGTGTGCCCGTGGTTGTGTTCATGCTCGTACAAAGGCCTGCAAGGTGAAAGTGTGCCAAATGCTAATAGTAATTTCCTGTATGGATAGTGATATCTACATTTTTAACAAATGAGCATTATTAAGTCACAAGCAGAAAAAGGCAACTATCTTTTTGTTTTAACTATTAATTGAGTAACCATTGAATAAGAATGGCTGTTAAGATCATAAAATGACTTTTATTTGATCACACATTTTAAACTCAGGACAAATAATGAAATTAACCTTTAATGCAAGACCAATTTTTACTTGAGCATGGTGGAGGGGGAGGGTAGGAGTATGGGGAGGGGAGGTATAGGTAACATGTTTGGCCTTTACTGTCCTTTTAAGGCAGGATGACAAGAAATGCTAGTATCAGTATAGGAGTGACCATGTGCCAGGTACTGTTCTGGGCACTTGACATAATAACTCACTTGATGATCCTAACAACACCTTGAGATAAGTACTAGTATACCTTCATTTTATAGAACTGAGCCTCAGGAAGGTTAAATAATTGCTGTTACTCAGCTACTGAGTGGTAGAGCTGGGATCTGAACCCAACCAACAGTCTGGCCCCAGGATCTGCGTTCTTGCATGCACTAAGAGGCGACAGTCACCTTGAGTAATTGCTCCAGCTTCTGTCACTGGACTTAACAAGAGAAAATGTAACAAGGTGTTTTAAGATTAAGTGACTAAATTTGATATTTAAGGAAATGACTATAAGACTCTCTTGTTTATTGACCAATTTTATTAAAAATATTTATTTTCATTATTATTTTTAGGCTGATTGGTTCAAGACTGTCAGGAACAGAGTCCAACTGAACCTAGTTCTCTTAACCACAAACGTGCATCCCTAAAGCCTTACTATACCTATAGCAGTCTCTGACAACTCAACAGTATGAAGAGGTCTGACATGAATAACAACAGTAGTGCTAAACCAGGGGAAAGAATACGGACCAAATGAGAAGGAATCTGTAAGTTGCAAGGCTTAATCAAAGAGAGGGAGAGAAGAAACTAATATTTATTAAATACCTCTTAAAATGTTAGGCATTGTGCTACATGCTTTGCATGTTATTTCATTTAATCCTTAAAGCAAGTATGAATTAAGTGTTATATTTCCAATTTAAGGTGACACTCATTTAAAAAAACAAGATAACATTACATGCCTGTCAGAATAGCCAAAGTCCAGGACAGCAATGCACCAAATGCTGGCGAGGCTATGAAGCAACAGCAACCCTCTGTTATCGCTGATGGTGATCAGAATGGTGCAGCCATTTTGGAAGATGGTTTGGAAGATTCTTATAAACATACTCTTACTATACATGACCTACCAATTGTGTTCCTTGGTATTTACCCAAATGAATTAAAACTTACATCTACACAAAAACCTGCACACAGATGCCTTACAGGAAGTTTATTCATAATTGGCAGGATCTGGAAGCAACCAAGCTGTCCTTCAGTAAGTAAAGGGATAAATAAACTGTGATATATCCAGAGAATAGAATAGTATTTAGTGACAAAAAAGAAATGAGTTATAAAGCCATGAAAAGACATTGAAGAATCTTAACTGCATATTACTAAGTGAAAAAAACAATCTGAAAAGGCAGTATATGATTCCAACTACACAACATTCTGAAAAGGCAAAATTATGGAGACAGTAAAAAGATCAGTGGCTGCCACGGTTTGGGTGAGAGACGAATGAATACGCAGAACACAAGGATTCTTAGGGCAGTGAAATTACTTTGCATGCTTGGGGGGATGTATGACATGCATTTGCCAAATCCCATAGAATATACTGCACCAGGAGCAGACCCTAATAGAAACTCTGGATTTGGGGGGATGAGGATGGTGTGCCAGCATAGGTTCACTGATTTTAACAAATGTACCATTCTGATGCAGGATATTGACAGTGGGGTTGTATATGCATGGAAACAGAGGGTACTCTGCACTTCCCACTCAGTTTTACCATGAATTTAAAACTGCTCTAAAAAATACGGCATATTTTTTAAAAGCACTGCCCCAAAAAGCACATACTTACCCCCAAAAGAAAAGACCCCATAACTTAGAGAACTCAAGTCAGAAACCTTCTGCATTACTTTCCTTTAGTTATTATCAAGCCATCTTTCTGCTTTCCAGAGATGGCAAGGTACTGAGAATTCCCTTAAGTATGTGACTGGGTTAGAATATTCATTTTGGATTTAGAAGACTATAGAGGTAAGGGTTTGGGGCTATGAACTCAATGAGAGAGATGAGGTAGGTTTCTTTAAGAGGACAGCAGCTCTGGGAACATGTTTTCAGGTCAGGACTGGGATGAGAAAGAGAGAGAGAGAAAACAGGAGTGTCATAACGGACCCACTTATGGTAGGAGGGACAAGGAACTGGAAACAGTTGTATGATAAACACTTTTGATTCTTGTCTTGAGTGTTAATTCTCCTTTGTTTTGTACAATCATCAGTAAAACTCTATTGCACTGGATAATGGTATTCCAGGTAATGAGCATGTGAAGGTGGGGTTGACATAGAACTAAAAAGGGGAGGGTTTGGGGTGGGCGGCAAAGCACCGCAGAAGCAGGACAGCAGCAGGCAACAGTGAAGGCTAACGGGCACAGCCGACATGGCTTAGAAGAGTGTATGGTGACTTGGACAGGCAGGAGATAAAATGCAAGCAGAATGTATGGCTGGAGGTGTCTGCATTTTGGTCTCTGCTCTGTGCTATCTCCTCAGAGAAGCCTGCTATGATTAAAAGTAGACCAACACAAGGCAAAATTCACTGCCCTCTTTGATTTTCTCTGCAGTACGTATCACTTGCATTTGTTTACATGTCTTTCTCATCATGCCAGAACAGGGGTTCTCATGGGGTAATTTTGCCACCCAGGGGACATTTGGCAATGTCTAGAGATATTTTTGGTTGTCACAACTGAAGGATGTCCCACTGGCATCTAGTGGGTAGAGGTCAGGGAGGCTGCTTAACATCCTAGAGTGCCCAGGACAGCCCTGCGAAAGGCTAGCACCAAATACCAAGAGTGCTGAGGCTGAGAAACTGCATTAGAAAGAAAATTCCTAGAGGAAAACTGTCTTGTGTGTTGTACATTTATTATAGTATTTATAATAGGACCTGGTACACAGTAGGTATTCAGCAAGTGTTAGTTGAAAAGTTGATCATTATTTAAGTCCTCATTTTTCTAACTTGAAATAAGAACCAGTTTCATCTGGCCTCTTATTTGCTCCCAGCTATATATCTGTCTCTACAGTTTGCAAGAGAGCAATAATTTAAAACATGTGAATGCATCCAGACCAGGAGACCTCCTTCCACATCATTTCTCCCTGAAAATTCCCTCTACGTACTCTATGCAGATTTAGCATGGGATTGGGACAGGTAGAAATACTGAAATAAACAAATATTCCACCTATTTGAGTTGGGGTTTGCAAAGAGAGTTCTACCCACTCATAGTCTAAGTGACTGGGACAGAAGGAAAGCATGGCAAGCATACTGATAACCGATCAGAGCTGTGCCTGCAGACTGAGTAGTGAACTCTAACAAGCCTGAAAGCTCATCCACCTCTAAACCCAAAGCCCTCCAACCACTGAGCATCTAGCCAGAGGCCAAGCTGACATTTCTTCATTAGCACCAGAACACTTTTCTAAGAACTTCATCCCTATTTTGGACTGACAGACTACTTTACTGACACTAGTGGTAATCTAATACAATTTAGCACCATCATGCCTCTCCAGCTTTCAAGAAAATTGCAATTAACATTTCAGAATTTCAAAGAAATGTGTTTAAAAGTAGTGACCTAGAAGGAACTGAAAAAGAGAATCCAACAACAGAATACTGTCCTTTCAGAAATGCCCGGAGGTATTCTTTCATTTATAAAATCAATATTATATATAATGAAAGGAAATAAAAATCTTAGTTTTTTTTTTCATTTACATGGGAAAACAACACAGCAGTTTGGACCAAAGGCCAAAGAATTTGACTGTGATGACTGAGAAACTGTCCCCGGAAATAGCTAGTCCACATAAAAACCAAATCTCAATCACTGAGGCCAAGTTCTCACCAACACCCCTTTGGGTTACCTGATTCTCCTGCTGGTCCCACTGGCACATCTGCAGAACCTGAGCCAGTTCCTGCCGCTGCTGCTTCAGATACTTGTCTAGTTGCCGCCTCCTGTCTTGGAGAAGTTCAAGAAGGCTGTCGATCTTCAGACAGCTGCTATGAGCTTCCTGAATCAGCTTGGGATTCACATTAGGCCCATCACACTTGCATTTTTCTATGAAGTCAGTGAGCTGTTGACTTTTGTTTAAAAGGGCTAGAGATCGTTCTAAGAGTTCTGGAAGAAAAAATTAGAAAAACAAATAGTGATATTAATATTCAAACTCTTCATATAATTTAAAATACACATAACCTTTATATTAATAATGTTATACTGCAAAGAACCCAAATGTGTAAACAAAAAATGCCTGCAATACAACCAGTCATATAATTGCCATGTAATTATATAATTCGGCCTAACAACTGCTATCACGCTAACTGCCAAATGATAAGATACTGAAGTTCATTGATAGCATAATTCAGTATAGGAAGGGGTAGACAGTGGGATTTGGGCATTGGTTCAGTCAGTTTTTAGTGGTATGATGCTGGTTAAGGTGCCTGCTTCTGTGGAGTGGCCTAGACTTTGGGGTAACTGGACTAAATCTGAGGTTTAAAGGCTAATGCCTGTAGTGAGCAAACAAGAACAGCATATGGTACCAAGTGTCCAGGTGCCAGGACTATGGCCAGGTGGAAAATGCTTGCTCAGTGTGACACCGTCAGCTGCCACCCAGCTCTTAGCAACCTTTGACATGAGGGAATATGGGTTCAGTGTTGATGGAGCTTCCAATTTTTTAAGGAATTATAAATACAGATTTTTACGTGAAAGCTTCTGATTTTTAAATGTTCTGTAATCCATTTTTTAAATTAAAAAATACTGAAAGATAAATAAAACATGTCTGTCTGCCAAATAGGCCATCAGAGTTTGTGATCTCTGGAGTAAATAGAATTGCAGACTTGGGTAACATCTTGTAGAAATGGGAGTTTAAGCCTGAAAATTAAAGGATTCCCCAAGGGAGAAAGTATAGAAAGAGGAGTTAAGAGCAGCATTTCAAGGAGCACACACATTTGGGGAACAATTGTTAGAGCAGTTGGGGAAATGTCTCCTCTCCATAAGCCAGAAATCTGAGAGTCATCCATGTCATTCCTGTCCCTAAGCCCACCATTATCAAGACCTGTCAATTTCACCCGCCAACTCCTTTATTTGTCTACTTCTCTCCATCCCCACTACAGAAAATACCATCCATTACCTGGATCTGTACTATTTTCTCCTAATTGTATCCCCTCTCCAATCCATTCATCCATTCTTCACATAATCAGCTAGAGAGTTCTTTTCTAAACACACCATGTCTGCCTGTCTGTCTGTCCCTCTCTCTCTCTCTCTCTCTCTCTCTCTCTCTCTCTCTCTCTCACACACACACACACACACACACACACACAGTGGCTTCCCATTGCCTTAGAATTAAGGACAGGCTCCTTAACCTGACTTAGCAGGTCTAGCATGGTCTGGTCCCTATCTTGCCTTTTAGACTGTCTTAATCTCTTTACCCTTCATCCCTATGTACTCCCTCCTGCCCCAGAAATTTTCACTGTGTCCTCTCCCAGGAATACCATTCTCCTCAACCCCTTCCTTCTCCACCTTCATTCTACTCATACTTCAGGTCATTGTCAATTTTGCTATGGACAAACCAGGCTGGACCAAATCCTCCTAGTAAGTGTTCTCATAGCACAGTGTTCTCCTTCACAGATCTTATGAAGGCTACATTTCTACATTCATGTTGTAGGTTAGTTGATCAGTACCTGCCTTCGGCACTAGTTCCAATGCAGTATGAAGACAGGGACCATGACTTGGATCCTCAGCATTTAGCACAGTGACTGGCACAGAGGCTGTGTTCAATACTTTTTGTAGAATGCTTGAATGAAATCAAATGTATTAAAAAGGGGGGAAGAATTTGGAGAGCTCAGCAGCCCTCCAGAGATATAAAAAAGAGATGTTGAAAGGACTTGGAAGTTTGTGATGGGTAAGTTACAGATACAGAAGCCAAGTTCCCAGATTGAGAAATGGAAAGGTAGTGATGAAGTGAGGTCAACATGACAGGACAATCTTTGAGATATTTGTTTTTAGAAGAAAAAAAAAAAGGACAGAATATCAGCAGAGTTGGATATACCACTTTTTATTTTTAGGATGATGGGGAGAACTGTGAAGAACACCTGGACCTAAGTACCCCACCAACTATCACACTCCTAGAAACGGACCATCCAGGGTTAAAAGCCACCTGTCCTGAGGAGCCGCTCAGCATTCTTTCCCCTCTGCTGCGGCACCTGCTTTAGCATTCTGACATTCAGCAGCAATGATGAGGCTGCAGGACTTGGCTCGTAGTCTCTGTTACCTGACACCTGGAGCGCTGGGAGAGAGAATGAAACAAATGGAGATACTGTAAAGAGACACTTTGAGATGAAAAGGAAAGGACTGGATGTATTTATGGTACATGACCTAGATGTGTCCAATAAGGTATAAAATGGAGTTATCTGCTTAGAGCACAGAAGGTGTGATTATGCGCACTGGGTGATTTGACTGGGAGTCAACAATGAAGAGAAGCAAGCAACAAAAACAACCATGGACTTGGACCAGCATGGAGGGTGGCATAATTAAAATAGAATAGGAAAAGTCAGGAAGGACATTAAAATTAGAGTAAATCTCCTAAAGAAATGGAAGAAAACATGAACAGCATGGGAGGGCCTGAGGTGGAAGAAAGCCTATTTGTCTAGAACAAGTTCTTATATGAAAGTGAAAGAAATAGCTGGAGAAATGTGGTGAAGACAGGTTATAGAAGGCCTTGCCTATCAAACTGAAGAGTTTTAATTTGTATAGCCTTAACGTAATAATCAGTATGACTAATTATATATACATCTCCTTTGCACTAAAAAGCTTGTTTTGATATTGTGAACAGTTACACACACATACTGTAAGTATAGGCAGGTAGCATTTCTTCCATTCCATAACTAGCCCTTTCACGCTAGACTTTTCAAATGAGAGAGGGAAGCACAATTTCAGGTGCTCAGTGTATTGCAGACTGACAGTGGAACAAGCCATCCTATTCTGGTTCTCACAAAATGCATATGATTAGCCAAATTTTCCATTTGAGAGTTTTTTCTGGTTTTCTGCTTCAACTTCTGCCAAAATAGTATAACCATTACCATGGTACTACGAGGCATGCAGCTTTCAGAGCCAAAGTTAACTTGTAAAATGTAGCCAGACTAAAATCACTCTGCTGTTGTTACTACTATGGATAAATTATTCCATCAGTTTCATCAGTGCCTTTGGGTCCTCCTCTGTCAGTTTCTTATATTTGGCTATTTTACTGTTTATATTTTCCTAGCTATGTATTCCATCAGCTGATTATACAAACTGATGTATTTTCTTCTCAAGGGTAAACTATTTGGATATATCATGACCTTCAAGAAATACAAAATCTCTGTAGAGCATTTATTTCAAAGACTGTATATTTTGCATATAAACAACCTGACTTACTGATGCAATACCCTGTGACGTGAGGCTAGTAGTTACTTAATAAATTTTTATTGTTTGTTTTATTTCTTATTATATCTAAAGAGGTAATATTAAAGTGCATTTTATACTAATAATTATACAGTTTGCCATAATTTTTAAGTGTAAATAACAAATTCAAGATGGATAAGTGATGGATGTACATAAGTTAAGTGAATTTGTTGCTTGCTAAACAATCTTTCCAAATGAGTATTTTCTAAAGAGCATCAAGGTCTGAGTCTTGGCATTGAGCTCATGGGTGATATTTCTTCCTAACACACTTAAAAATACTCCAAATGTTCTTCAGTGGGATGGTGTTTCTTAAACTCATTCAATGGGCATTTTCAAATGTACACAAAATTAGAGAGAATAGTTTAAGAAACCCCAATAAAACTATTATCTCAGCTATGTTAAAAATATGTATATATATAAATTTAAGAGCGAGGAAATACTAATATGATTGTTCCTACAAAGAAGCTCCTTAAGGTATCACGTTAATTTTAAGAAGACCATCGGCAGACTGGAGCACATAGTTGGGATTCTTCAGAGCTAACGACCAGTTTTTTCCTCCTTAATGTCCCAGTGTGCTTTGCATCATTCTGTCATGTCTAACACTGGAATCAAATAAAAATATCACTCAATAAACATACTTTGGGTTGGATGTTATTCTAAATCCTGGAGATTCAAAGATATACTAATCCCTCCCCCCCCCCAGAATTTCACAATCTGGTGATGGAGATAAATAAGGAAATTCATTATTACTATGCAGTGTGCTGGGTGGTATAACAGAGAGACCCACAGCAAGCCAGGGGTAAACTCACCAATAAATGTGTACATGCCCCACCAAATTGCAATTTCCTGATGACAAGGGCCATGTACTCCCCTGAGACATGGCACTGAGTTTCTCCCATGACATGGGTTCAGAATATATTGTTTAATTACATGTTGTTGAATTGAGGGCAACCAGGCTGGTAAGTGGTCTGGAAATCATGTTTTCTGGAAAAGACTTTAAGTAGGCGTGTTTCACTCAAAGGAGAAAAGACTAGACAGGACAAGTTAGTCTTCAACTACTTCAAGGATTGTCACCTGGGGGAAGGAAAAAGCTTATTCTGTAACATCCCAGGGGGCAAGAACTTCAGTCATCCTGATCTTGACCTCCACAGTGTTACAGAGTGTGTTTCATGCAACACAACATTGACACTGCTGAACAAGGAAAATGCATGGGGGAAGCTAATTGAAATAAAGTATTAGGGATAAGTTTGATTACAGTTTTTCTAGCTATATTATTAACCTTTGTTGTCCTAACATTCACATGTTGTGGTATTCACTGATCAATGTCAGAACCCTATTAGAATTGCCAGCTGCACTTACACATGTATTTTATTTCCTTAAATTTAAAGATAATAGATACTGCTTTGGTCTGAATGTTTGTGTCCCCCTAAAATTCATACATTGAAATCCTAATGCCCAATGTGGTAGTATTAGGAGGTAGGTCCTTTTTGGGGTGATTAGGTCATGATGATGGAACCCTAATGAAGGGGAACTGTCATGAATGGGAATCTTATCAAAGGACCTCACAAAGCTCCCTAGCCCCTTCCCATGTGAGAATACAATGGAAAATCTGCAACCAGAAGAGGGTCACCTGACCATGCTGGCACCCTGATCTCAGACTTCCAGCCTCCTGAACTGTGAGAAATAAATTTGTGCTGTTTGTAAGCCACTCAGTCTGTGATATTTTATGATAGCAGCCCATACAGACTAAGACAGCTATGAGTCCTTAGCTGCAAATGAGAATTTTGTTCTTAAATATGCATTTCAAATCAACCAGTCTTAATCATATCCCACTGGAGTTAGTTGGTTAGTGAATTTCATCAACTTCCAGTTTATGAAAACGAAGCCTTGAAGCCACCATTGGGCATATGAATTGAGAGCCAGATATCCTGACCAGAGACCCCTGTAATCCCTTTGCTTCAAGTATCACATCAAGGGGCACAAAAAAATGTCATAATAAACATGCCATCAGGATGGAAGAATACTTCCTTGTTACAAAAATAAGCTGTTTCCTATCTTCAGCAAGCATTGTTATCCATCTCTTCAGATTAAGAGGAGGCCTGGTGGACCCTCAAAGACCTACCCCTGAAAGGCAGGACACTGGGTCCACTGTCAGCCAGACACCAGGGCTCTGCAGTTCGAGGCCTGTACACCAAGCAGTGCGTGCCCCATGTAAACTCACTCACTGTGCCGCAGACCCAGGAGACCCTGAAGAAGCCTCCACCAACAGTATAACGGCATCAGGTCTACTTCCCCACCTCCAGCTGCATCTGTAAATGGAGAAGTCCTTACTTCCACAGCCCTCCAGTCCCTGGGGATAACGCTTTCATTTGATTGCCTCAGTACTGAGCCTCTTCAGCAAAAGCATTAGTCACTGTCGTGTTTCTGGATGTTAAATTGCTGTGTGATTATCTGTTGGTGGGATGAAGACTGAATCGAGAGACCACAGAACCCATTTCAGGGACCCACTCCATTCATTCTCCAGTATCCTAAGAGAAAGTTTATGTGATTCTGTTCACCCACTTTGGACCCAGCTAGATTGATACTGATGTATAAAAATGGCAGGCTGCTACTTTAATGCTCATCCTTCTGGTGTGTTTATAACCCCTGTTAGTGATAGATCATACAGAACAATAATCAGTTAAAATTACAGGTATATATATATATATAGTAGGACCTCATAAAAATTTACATAGGAAAGATTGAGTTCTCTAATTCTCTGAGTTTTGGAAAAGAAACGATCTATTACTTATGGTCCCTTGTAGGATGACATGAACACAAAAACTATTTGTGGCTTTAAAAGCACCTTTTCCCCCTATCCAGCATGATCAGGCTTGTGGAGCTAGAAGTCAAGTTAGAACTGTGACCGATGAGTTCAGGAAGCTGTTCCACCCATACCCAGTTCTGGCTAGCAGTAATAATGCGAAGAATGCATTAGGAAGAAAAGAATTGTTCCTATTTATCTAACTTGCCTCCACAGAACAAGCTTATAGTAAGGAGGTGCCCTTCCATAGATTTTTTTCCCTACTACAGTCATGCACACCCCAAACTCTGGTGGCAAAGGCCTAGCATACAATTTGTTGGTTAACGACTAGACAGACACTATTGTTGTTTGCAGGGAGTTGAAAATCTTTTCATTAGATTTCTCTCTGGAAAAGTTCATTACTCCTTTTTAAAAATTTTTTTGAACTAGTTAGAGAGGGATTTTCCTTATCCAGAGCTGCTCTTTAAACACTGACCTTCATTTTACTGACCCTGAGAAGCAACATGTACTGAATTCAACCATTTATTCAACCAAGAAATATTTCTTGAGGAGCTGGCACCTTGCTAGATGCTGAAGATACAAAAATGAACAAGGTAGAGATGGACTCAACCCTCAGAAACTAAAATCTAACAGACTGAATAACTGAATCTCCACAGGCTATTCCTTTACTATCCACTTAGAATCATTTACAGCTACTTTCTTATAGCAGGTGACCAAAAATAAAGCTTTGCTTAACTTTATTTTGGAACAAGTTTAGTAAACATAAACAGAAAATACACCATCATACATGAATGAGTATTCCCATATTAATATCTTTTGAAACCTCCAAAAGTATATGTGAGGAATAAACATATTTCTTGCCTCTGGTGTGATGTTCATAAAGCTGAAGAATTGACTTTAAGGACTCGGCACTCTCAAACTCCTGAGGGCTCTGGAGGAAATCTTCAGTTTGGTCTATTTTAACAGCAAACTACAAGAGAAATACAGGAGAAAGACACTTGAAAAAATCAAAATCAATCCGTCACTTTTAGTGATTTGTAGTTTTTTTCATGAATTAATGACTTAGCTGATAGTGTGTGTATGTTTGTGTGGTGAAGTGTGTGTGTGAGGGCGTACTAGCTTAGGGTGAATGTGTGTGAGGGCGTGTGTGAGGGTGCACTAGCTTAGGGTGTGTGTGTGAGGGTGTATTAGCTTAGGGTGTGTGTGTGAGGGTGTACTAGCTTAGGGTGTATGTGTGTGAGGGTGCACTAGCTTAGGGTGTGTGTGTGAGGGTGTACTAGCTTAGGGTGTGTGTGTGAGGGTGTACTAGCTTAGGGTGTGTGTGTGAGGGTGCACTAGCTTAGGGTGTGTGTGTGAGGGTGTACTAGCTTAGGGTGTGTGTGTGAGGGTGCACTAGCTTAGGGTGTGTGTGTGAGGGTGTACTAGCTTAGGGTGCGTGTGTGAGGGTGTACTAGCTTAGGGTGCGTGTGTGAGGGTGTGCTTAGAGGGAGGGTGCACTAGCTTAGGGTGTATGTGTGTGAGGGTGTACTAGCTTAGGGTGCATGTGTGAGGGTGCACTAGCTTAGGGTGTATGTGTGTGAGGGTGCACTAGCTTAGGGTGTGTGTGTGAGGGTGTACTAGCTTAGGGTGTGTGTGTGAGGGTGTACTAGCTTAGGGTGTGTGTGTGAGGGTGCACTAGCTTAGGGTGTATGTGTGTGAGGGTGCACTAGCTTAGGGTGTGTGTGTGATGGTGTACTAGCTTAGGGTGTGTGTGTGGGGGTGTACAAGCTTAGGGTGTGTGTGTGAGGGTGCACTAGCTTAGGGTGTGTGTGTGAGGGTGTACTAGCTTAGGGTGTGTGTGTGAGGGTGTACTAGCTTAGGGTGTATGTGTATGAGGGTGTACTAGCTTAGGGTGTGTGTGTGAGGGTGTACTAGCTTAGGGTGTGTGTGTGAGGGTGTTAGCTTAGGGTGTGTGTGTGAGGGTGTACTAGCTTATGGTGTATGTGTGTGAGGGTGTACTAGCTTAGGGTGTGTGTGTGGTGGTGTTAGCTTAGGGTGTGTGTGTGAGGGTGTACTAGCTTAGGGTGTATGTGTGTGAGGGTGTACTAGCTTAGGGTGTGTGTGTGAGGGTGTACTAGCTTAGGGTGTGTGTGTGAGGGTGTACTAGCTTAGGGTGTGTGTGTGAGGGTGTACTAGCTTAGGATGTATGTGTGTGAGGGTGCACTAGCTTAGGGTGTGTGTGTGAGGGTGTACTAGCTTAGGGTGTGTGTGTGAGGGTGTACTAGCTTAGGGTGTGTGTGTGTGGGTGCACTAGCTTAGGGTGTGTGTGTGAGGGTGCACTAGCTTAGGGTGTGTATGTGGTGTACACTAGCTTAGGGTGTGTGAGGTGCACTAGCTTAGGGTGTATGTGTGTGAGAGTGCACTAGCTTAGGGTGTATGTGTGTGAGGGTGCACTAGCTTAGGGTGTGTGTGTGATGGTGTACTAGCTTAGGGTGTGTGTGAGGGTGCACTAGCTTAGGGTGTGTGTGTGAGGGTGCACTAGCTTAGGATGTATGTGTGTGAGGGTGCACTAGCTTAGGGTGTGTGTGTGAGGGTGTACTAGCTTAGGATGTATGTGTGTGAGGGTGCACTAGCTTAGGGTGTGTGTGTGAGGGTGTACTAGCTTAGGATGTATGTGTGTGAGGGTGTACTAGCTTAGGGTGTGTGTGTGAGGGTGTACTAGCTTAGGATGTATGTGTGTGAGGGTGCACTAGCTTAGGGTGTGTGTGTGAGGGTGTACTAGCTTAGGATGTATGTGTGTGAGGGTGTACTAGCTTAGGGTGTGTGTGTGAGGGTGTACTAGCTTAGGATGTATGTGTGTGAGGGTGTACTAGCTTAGGGTGT
>JAVSCE010020463.1:0-52500 GCA_032199065.1 Smutsia gigantea
AACTGATTAAATGCACACAGTCCACCTTGTCAGTATGAATCTGCATTGATTTCCTTGTAACCTGGACTTCAGTCCCTTGATTCACGGGGTCACCCACTCAGCACATAGTGAGGGAATGCTGAGTACTCTGAGGAGCGTTCAGGGGAGGGAACACCTTTTAATAAACATGTAATATATGTTCCTTTATTCATTTAGCAAGTACATACTGTCCACCAACTACATGCCAGAGCTGTTCTAACCAGAGTTTTCAGCAAGTATTTATTAAGCACCAAGTACATTCGATAATCTATAAAATTGCCTAATGGCAGCAGAGAAGTCAATCTTATGTGTAAGCACATCAGTTAGTTTATTTGGAATTATGCAAAGCCTTTGGTTTGAGACTGTTCTGCCACTTAACTAGCTGTGTAATGTTGGATAAGTCATTTAACTTCAGTAAGTATTTCTTCTTTCATTTTTTAATGGTAGCTATCTTCTCAGATTGATGGGACCACAACATAAGATAGCGTTGGGAAAATGTGGGTAAAAATAGGACCTAGGAAGCAATGGCTTATTAAATGTTAATTATGATAATGATGATAGTAGTGAGGTCACTTATATCATTCACAATTATTGAATTAAACTGTAGTAATCGACATTATTTGGCTGTGTGGAATCCAAATCTCCTTCCTAATTTTGATGAACTCCTCACTGTCCTGAGATTCCAGAAGGCTGCACAAGAATTAGGGAAGCTGAAGTAGTCCTTATCTTCCTGCATTCTCTGTGCCCTGGTTGCCAAGTAATGGAAATGTACCCCAGGCTCACTAAATCAGAAGCTTCTTCCCGGGAATCTGGAGAAAATGAAGTAAAGCCAAAGGACAGCTGGTATTCACTTACAGTGAAGTGAGACGTAGGGTCCACGTGCAGTCTGGCCAAAGTGCTAAAAGCTGGGTTTCTGGGTTCATGGCCTTAGAGAGCTGGTCCATGTTTCCAAACTTGGTCTCCCAGCTACCAGTAGATCCTGCGAGACCTCAATCTTCTTCAAATAATAGTATTTATTTATATTTATGTTTACTTATTTTACTGAAGAGAGCCAAGCTAAAATTAGTTTCTAGTGATTACAACCAAACCCCCTGACATGAGTCAAACTGTTGTTTGGAAAAGCAACCTTCTACCAGTTGGACAACCATTTACTAATTATTTGAATTCCAACTCCACTATTAATTTTTATAATTACTGGCTTGGCTCTATCCAGTATTCCATGGGTTTGTATGGGTGCCTGCAGTCCAACAGAGGCAAATCATTTACTTATTTTATGAAAGCAGAGCCACGGACCAAAAGATTTTCTGAACTGAATTATCTGACCAAGACAATGCGGACATCAAATTCAATTCACTACCGTTTTCCCTCATCCAGGATAGCAGGTGCCTTGCACCCTGGAAGCTGATTTCATGAGGAAGAGCACTTTCCAATTACTTGTGACTATTTGAATTAGCTAATTCAGTTTAGAGAAAGAATCACCAGATGAATTTCTCTCTCTCTCTCTCATCACTGATTGAGGCTTAATTAAATATTGCCTGAGAGCATAAAAGAAAGCCGTGGTCTGAGATTCAAGATGACCATGTAAGAGGTGAGATGGAAAACTCCTCCCAAAACCACATACAGTACAAAAATATAGTTAATTAATACAAATAACCCTAAAAGAGCAACAAGAAAGAAGGCTGAACCAGGCTGCATACACACCTCACGAACAGAGCAGACCTCACGAAACAGGGTAACACACGAAAGCCTTAATCTGGTGAGACCCAAGCCCTTCCCCCACCCCAGCTCACTGGTGGGAGTAAGAGAAACCGAGCAGGGAGGGGGTGGAAGCTTGGGACTGCTGAACACTTAGCTCTGGAGATCTGCTTTGTGAGCAGAAACCTATATTGTGTGGTGCTCTGGATGTTGGGGAGCTCGGACAGTCGAATTTGAGAGAAGGACATTCTGGCAGTTTCTGGAGGAGGGGATCCACATCTGGCCGCTCTGTGACAGAGGAAAGGCAGGTGGTCTGAGAGGCTTCCTAGCAGTGAGAGAGCGGCTGAAGGGGCAGGATTTGCATGGAACTTGCTGCATGGGAGAAGGGTGAGCTGTACAAAGTGGTCTGAGCAGGCTCTGCCCAGCTGGTTGGGAACTTGGAGGAGCTTCAGGTGCTACAGCCCCCTGGATGTCTGCTCAGCTCCGAGGCCCCCCCACTGTGACATGAAGCCTAATGCACCTTCATCCTAGCCTATTGGCACAGGTTCGCAAACTGGCAGTCACTGTGCTGGCATGAGGCCAGCCAGAGGGAGGCCCCGCCTACAACAGCTAGAGATGCAAAGCACTGAGGCTTACACTTGTGTGCTTGGACCACTGGCTCTGACACTGGAGACAGGCAACGCAGATGGGAATCAGGAAACAGATCTTTCCTTCTCCGAGGCACCAGCTCCGCTCCCCTAAGATCCCCAACCTCACTCTAGGGGCTGAGCAGCTCCAGAGACTGGGGCTTCTGTGCACTAGTGGGCACCACACAGAAATATGAAATATCAGGAGAACATGGTTCAGACCAAAATCTCACAAACCCCAGAAAAAGGGCAAAATGAAACTGAACTCAACAATCTTCCTGAAAGAGAGTTCAAAATAAAAATAATAAACATGCTTATGGGGGTATAGAAAAATATTCAAGAACTCAGGAATGAAGATGGAGTTTCAAGCATTAAGAAATTCCATATCTGAAATGAATCATACAATGGAGGGATTTAAAAGCAGATTAGATGTAGTAGAAGAGGTGATAAATGGAACAGAAAGTAGAGAAGAGGAATACAAAGAAGCTGAGGCACAGAGAGAAAAAAGAATCTCTAAGAAAGAAAGAATATTGAGAGAACTTTGTGACCAATCCAAATGGAACAATATTTGCATTATAGGGGTACCAGAAGAAGAGAGAGGAAAAGGGGTAGAAAGTGTCATTGAGGAGGTAACTGCTGAAAACTTCCCCAATCTGGGGAAGGAGATAGTTTCTCAAGCCATCAAGATGAACAGATCTCCCAACACAAGGGACCCAAGGAAGACAACAGCAAGACATATAATAATTAAAATGGCAAAGATCAAGGATAAAGATAGACATATAAATGCAGCTAGAGAAAAAAGATCACATACAAAGGAAAACCCATCAGGATATCATCAGATTTCTCAACAGAAACCTTACAGGCCAGACTTCCGAGAAGATGGCAAAGTGAGCAGGGTGGTAGAAATCTCCCAAAACCATACATATTTATGAAAATACAACAAATACAACTATTCCTAAAAGAGACACCAGAAGATACAGGACAGCACCCAGCCTGCATCTATACCTGAGAGGACTCGGCATCCTGTGAGGCAGTTAAGATACGGAGCTGCGACCCGGCGGGACCCGAGCACTCCCCCTCCGCAGCGCACCGGCGGGGGGAGAGGATCAGAGCCGGGAGGGAGTGGAAGTACAGGCCCGTGAAATAACCAGCCCTGGTGATCTGCGCCGGGAGCACTAACACACATCGCACGGTGTATTGAAGATTGGAGAGACAGGGTGCAGGACCTGCACCAGGGAAGCACGCAGGTCCTCGCAGCCGGCTCCCGGGGACAAAAGAAAAGCGCGTGTTTTTTTAGTGGTCTTAAAGAGACAGGGGCCCAACGGAGGAGCAGGATCGTCCCAGCACACTCAGCCCAGCAGGCTGGGTGTCCTGGTGAATTTCAGACCACTTGGCTGGTGACTGCGAAAAAGTAGCCGCACTGAGACTTTCCACAGATATCAACAGCCTCCCATTCGTTCTCACCAAAGCCAGAGCTACAAAGGGCCCTGCGGAGCAGCGTGGCCATGGCTGTGGAATAGTGGAGCAACAGCGCCACCTACAGCATTCCGACAGAATCCACTCCCAGCGGGCGTTTTTTTTTTTCCTCTGTTCTTTTCTTACTTTTCTTTCTTTCTTTTTTTTTTCTTTTTAAAAGTCTTAAAGAGCCCAGCTGACATACGTGGCACCTACCAGCAACCACTTCTATCGCCATGAAAAGACAGAGGAATATGGTACAAACAAAACTCAGACCCAGACAACACCAGAGAGGGAATCTGAAGGGATGGAAATGCACAACTTCCTGAAAAAGAATTCAGAACAAAAGTCATAACCATGTTGATGGATCTACAGAGAAATATGCAAGAGCTGAGGGAGGAAGTGAGGGAAGTGAGGAAAGACAATGCAGAAATGAGACAAGTGATCGACAGGCTTAGCAGCAGACTGGACAAGATGCAAGAGACTGTTAATGGAATAGAAATCAGAGAACAGGAATACAGAGAAGCTGAGGCAGAGAGAGATAAAAGGATCTCTAGGAATGAAAGAATATTAAGAGAACTGTGTGACCAATCCAAACGGAACAATATTCGCATTATAGGAGTACCACAGGAAGAAGAGAGAGAAAAAGGGATAGAAAGTGTCTTTGAAGAAATAATTGCTGAAAACTTTCCCTCGCTGGGGAAGGAAGTAGTCTCGCAGTCCACCGAAGCCCACAGATCTCCCAACACAAGGGACCCAAGGAAGACAACACCAAGACACATAATAATTAAATGGCAAAGATCAAAGATAAGGACAGGGTATTAAAGGCAGCTAGAGAGAGAAAAAAGATCACCTACAAAGGAAAACCCATCAGACTATCATCAGACTTCTCAACAGAAACCTTACAGGCCAGAAGACAATGGCATGATATATTTAACGTAATGAAACAGAAGGGCCTCGAACCAAGAATATTGTATCCAGCACAATTATCATTTAAATATGATGGAGGGATTAAACAATTTCCAGACAAACGAAAGTTGAGAGAGTTTGCCTCTCATAAACCACCTCTACAGGATATATTAAAGGGACTGCTCTAGAGGGAAGCACTCCTAAGGCTAAAAAGGTGTCACCAGAGAAAATAAAATCATAGCAAAGAAAGCAGACCATCCAAATATTAACTAAAGGCAAAGAATAAAACACCTAGTATATAAGGACTGGAGGAGGAAGAATAAGAAGGGAGAGAAATAAAGAATCATCAGACGGTGTTTACAATAACTTAACACGAAAGTTAAGTTAGATCGTTAGATAGTAAAGAAGCAACCCTTGAACCCTTGGTAACCACGAATCTAAAGCCAGCAATGGCAATAAGTACATATCTATCAACAATCACCCTAAATGTAAATGGACTGAATGAGCCAATCAAAAGACACAGAGTAATAGAATGGATAAAAAAGCAAGACCCATCTATCTGCTGCTTACAAGAGACTCACCTCAAACCCAAAGATATACAGAGACTAAAAGTGAAGGGATGGAAAAAGATATTTCATGCAAACAACAAGGAGAAAAAAGCAGGTGTTGCAGTACTTGTATCAGACAAAATAGACTTCAAAACAAAGAAAGTAGCAAGAGTTAAAGAAGGACATTACATAATGATAAAGGGGTCAATCCAACAAGAGGATATAACCATTATAAATATATATGCACCCAACACAGGAGTTCAGGCATATGTGAAACAAATACTAACAGAATTAAAGGAGGAAATAGAAAGCAATGCATTCATTTTAGGAGACTTCAACACACCACTCACTCCAAAGGACAGATCAACCAGACAGAAAATAAGTAAAGACACAGAGGCACTGAACAACACACTAGAACAGATGGACCTAACAGACATCTACAGAACTCTACACCCAAAAGCAACAGGATACACATTCCTCTCAAGTACACATGGAACATTTTCCAGAATAGACCGCATACTAGGCCACAAAAAGAACCTCAGTAAATTCAAAATTATTGACATTCTACCAACCAATTTCTCAGATCACAAAGGTATAAAACTAGAAATAAATTTTAGAAACAAACCAAAAAGGCTCACAAATACATGGAGAATTAACAACATTCTCCTAATTAATCAATGAGTTAACTACCAAATCAAAACAGAAATCTAAGAATATATGGAGACTAATGACAACAACAACACAAAGCCACAACTTCTGTGGGACGCAGCAAAGGCAGTTCTAAGAGGAAAGTATATTGCAATCCAGGCCTATTTAAAGAAGGAAGAACATTCCCAAATGAATAGTCTAAAGACACAATTACTGAAATTGGAAAAAGAAGAACAAATGAGGCCCAAAGTCACCAGAAGGAGGGACATAATAAAGATTAGAGAAGAAATAAATAAAATTGAAAAGAATAAAACAATAGAAAAAAATCAATGAAACCAAGAGCTGGTTCTTTGAAAAAATAAACAAAATAGATAAACCCCTAGCCAGACTCATTAAGAGAAAAAGAGAATCTACACACATAAACACAATCAGAAATGAGAAAGGAAAAATCACGACGGACCCCACAGAAATACAAAGAATCATAAGAGAATATTATGAGAATCTATATGCTAACAAGCTGGAAAACATAGAAGAAATGGACAACTTCTTAGAAAAATACAACCTTCCAAGACTGACCAAGCAAGAAACAGAAAAACTAAACAGACCAATCACCAGTGACGAAATCGAATTGGTAATCAAAAAACTACCCAAGAACAAAACCCCCGGGCCTGATGGATTCACCTCTGAATTCTACCAGACATATAGAGAAGAAATAACACCGATTCTCCTTAAAGTTTTCCAAAAAATAGAAGAGGAGGGAATACTTCCAAACTCATTCTACGAAGCCAGCATCACTCTAATACCAAAACCGGGCAAAGACCTCACCAAAAAAGAAAATTACAGACCAATATCCCTGATGAACGTAGATGCAAAAATACTCAACAAAATATTAGCAAACCGAATTCAAAAATACATCAAGAGGATCATACACCATGATCAAGTGGGATTCATCCCAGGGATGCAAGGATGGTACAACATTCGAAAATCCATCAACATCATCCACCACATCAACAAAAAGAAGAACAAAAACCACATGATCATCTCCATAGATGCTGAAAAAGCATTTGACAAAATTCAGCATCCATTCATGATTAAAACTCTCAACAAAATGGGTATAGAGGGCAAGTACCTCAACATCATAAAGGCTATATATGACAAACCCACAGCTAACATCATACTTAACGGTGAGACGCTGAAAGCTTTTCATCTAAGATCGGGAACAAGACAGGGATGCCCACTCTCTCCACTGTTATTCAACATAGTACTGGAGGTCCTAGCCACAGCAATCAGACAAAACAAAGACATACAAGGCATCCAGATTGGTAAAGAAGAAGTCAAATTGTCACTATTTGCAGATGACATGATACTGTACATAAAAAACCCTAAAGATTCCATTCCAAAACTACTAGAACTAATATCTGAATTCAGCAAAGTTGCAGGATACAAAATTAACACACAGAAATCTGTTGCTTTCCTATACACTAATGATGAACTAACAGAAAGAGAAATCAGAAAAACAATTCCATTCACAATTGCATCAAAAAGAATAAAATACCTAGGAATAAACCTAACGAAGGAAGTGAAAGAACTGTACTCTGAAAACTACAAGACACTCCTAAGAGAAATTAAGGAGGACACTAACGAATGGAAATGCATCCCATGCTCTTGGCTAGGAAGAATCAATATTGTCAAAATGCCTATACTACCTAAAGCAATCTACAGATTCAATGCAATCCCTATCAAAATACCAGCAGCTTTCTTCAATGAACTGGAACAAATAATTCTAAAATTCATATGGAATCACAAAAGACCCCGAATAGCCAAAGCAATCCTGAGAAGGAGGAATAAAACAGGGGGAATTACACTCCCTGACTTCAAGCTCTACTACAAAGCCACAGTAATCAAGACAATTTGGTATTGGCACAAAAACAGACCCACAGACAGTGGAACAGAATAGAAAATCCAAACATTAACCCAAACATATACAGTCAATTAGTATTTGATAAAAGTGCCTTGGATATACAATGG
Source organism: Smutsia gigantea (assembly GCA_032199065.1). Taxonomy (NCBI): domain Eukaryota; kingdom Metazoa; phylum Chordata; class Mammalia; order Pholidota; family Manidae; genus Smutsia; species Smutsia gigantea. The sequence goes on from JAVSCE010020463.1 coordinate 7,928, forward strand.
GGAGATGACAGCTTCTTCAGCAGCTGGTGTTGGAAAAACTGGACAGCTACATGAACCTGGACTACTATCTAGCCCCATACACAAAGGTAAACTCAAGGTGGATCAAAGACTTGAATGTAAGTCATGAAACCATAAAACTCTTAGAAAAAAACATAGGCAAAAATCTCTTGGACATAAACATGAGCAACTTCTTCATGAACATATCTCCCCGGGCAAGGGAAACAAAAGCAAAAATGAACAAGTGGGACTATATCAAGCTGAAAAGCTTCTGTACAGCAAAGGACACCATCAGTAGAACAAAAAGACATCCTACAGTATGGGAGAATATATTCATAAAAAACGTATCTGATAAAGGGTTGACATCCAAAATATATAAAGAACTCATGCACCTTAACAAACAGAAAGCAAATAATCCAATTAAGAAATTGGCAGAGGACATGAATAGACACTTCTCCAAAGAAGAAATTCAGATGGCCAACAGGCACATGAAAAGATGCTCCACATCGCTAATCATCAGAGAAATGCAGATTAAAACCACAATGAGATATCACCTCACACCAGTGAGGATGGCCAACATCCAAAACACAAACAACAACAAATGTTGGCGAGGATGTGGAGAAAAGGGAACCCTCCTACACTGCTGGTGGGAATGCAAATTAGTTCAACCATTGTGGAAAGCAGTATGGAGGTTCCTCAAAAAACTCAAAATAGAAATACCATTTGACCCAGGAATTCCACTCCTAGGAATTTACCTAAGAATGCAGCAGCCCAATTTGAAAAGGACAGATGCACCCCTATGTTTATCGCAGCACTATTTACAATAGCCAAGAAATGGAAGCAACCTAAGTGTCCATCAGTAGATTAATGGATAAAGAAGATGTGGTACATATACACAATGGAATATTATTCAGCCATAAGAAGAAAACAAATCCTACCATTTGCAACAACATGGATGGAGCTAGAGGGTATTATGCTCAGTGAAATAAGCCAAGCCGAAAAAGACAAGTATCAAATGATTTCACTCATATGTGGAGTATAAGAACAAAGAAAAAAACTGAAGGAACAAAACAGCAGCAGACTCACAGAACCCAAGAACGGACTAATAGTTACCAAAGGGAAAGGGACTGGGGAAAATGGGCGGGAAGGAGGGATAAGAGGGAAAAAGGGGCATTACGATTAGCAGATGTAATGTTGGGGGGGCACGGGGAGGGCAGTACAACTCAGAGAAGACAAGTAGTGATTCTATAGCATCTCACTACGCTGATGGACAGTGACTGTAATGGGGTTGGTGGGGGGGACCTGATGAAGGGGTAGTTTAATAATCGTAATATTGCACATGTAATTGTAAATTAATGATAATAAAATAAATTATATTAAAAAAAAAGAATACAGGAGCCAGTTTGAAAAAGACATATGTACCCCTATGTTTATCACAGCACTATTTACAATAGCCAAGAAATGGAAGCAACCTAAGTGTTCATCAGTAGATGAGTGGATAAAGATGTGGTACATATATACAATGGAATATTATTCAGCCTTAAGAACAAAACAAATCCTACCATTTGCAAGAACATGGATGGAGCTAGAGGGTATTATGCTCAGTGAAATAAGCCACGTGGAGAAAAACAAGTATCAAATTATTTCACTCATCTGTGGAGTATAAGAAAAAAGAAAAAACTGAAGGAATAAAACAGCAGCAGACTCAGAGAACCCAAGAATGGACTAATAGTTACCAAAGGGAAAGGGATTGGGGGTGGATGGGTGGGAAGGGAGGGATAAGGTGGAAAAAGGGTCATTACGATTAGCATTTATAATGTGGGGGGGGACACGGGAGGGCTGTACAACTCAGAGAAGACAAGTAGTGATTCTACAGCATCTTTATACGCTGATGGACAGTGACTGTAAAGGGGTATGTGGTGGGGACCTGACAGTAGGGGGAGTCTAGTAATCATAATGTTGTTCACGCAATTTTACATTAATGAAAACAAAATAAAATATTAAATAAATAAGTAAATAAAATAAATAAATGCCCTGTATTTGTATAGATACCTTATTTCTTGAAAAGATGTCAAGTATCATTTAGGTCATATTTAGTATCTGTTTTGATTGTCATGAAGCCTTGTGTTAATCAGCAAAATGTTTTGGAAGCAATAGCTCTCCTATCCTGGATATATTCCAAAAAGTAAATCAAGAGGGTCAGTGGGAATCACCATGGTAACAGATGGCTCCTCTAATTCTCATAGTCACTTTGGTGTAGAGCAGCATTTACATATCACAGCAAAAGTCCTGTAGCTGCCTCACATTGACAGCAATAGGAAGGCATATGAAGTCAGGGTAATTAACAGTACCTTCAGTGACAACTATGAATTTCTGGTAGCTTAGTGCAATAAAAATTTATTTATTGCTCACACCACAGTCTGATATAGATTGTGAGCCTGTGCTGAAGCTTCCAAGTGACTCAGGAAACAAGCTCTTTCTGTCATATGACTTGTGAATAGGAATGCTGTCCTAATGGTCCATAAACAGACAGAAGCCCTCTGCCTAATGGAGTCTTCTGCTCCAGCACTTCTTTTCCAGGTGTTCAGGCTGTTCTCTCTGCTTGGCTCCTCCTTCCACTTATCCATACCACAATCAAGCTGTCCCTTCCAATTATCCTTGGCATCCTGACCTGCAGTGATTTCTCCCATCCATAGATGCCTGTGATCCTTCCTAGTTGGGTCATATGCTCCAGCAATGCTTTAAACCGGAGAGACCTTGGGCAGAGTGCGGACTGTGGATCAGACTGAATTCAAATACCTGCAGTGCATCTTGTCCTGGAAAAACCAGTGAACCTTTCCCAGCTTTAGTTTCTATTGAAAAAAGTAGTTATACTACTCTCCAACACTATTATATGAGGAATAAGTGATACAACTGTACTTGAATCTCCCAGAGGGCCTCGCCTATAGAAGCACTCTAAATGGAGGTTCCCTTGCTTTACTTGCACTAACTAAAAATATCCACCGCTTCCACTGCTTCTGCCTGGATCCAAACCATCCTCCCCATCTTATCACTGCAGTAGCCTTCTAATCTCTCTGCTTCCTCTTTTTTCCATCTACTCTTAATATGGTAGCCAACGTGATCTTTAACAAAATGAACCAGTTCAAGTCCTTCCTTTGCCCAAACTTCTCAAGTGACTTCATGTTTCACTTGAATAAAAGCCAAGGTCAGTGCCACGTCAACAAGACTTTACAAGACCTCACCCTCTGTTACCCCTTTGCCATCATCTCCTACTAGGTTCCTCCAATTTACTCTGTTCCAGTCACACTGGCTTTCTGTTTCCTTAAATATAACAGCTCACATCCCTCCCTGGACTCTGTACCTGCGATTTCCTACAACAGGAACGACCCTCCCTCATCTCCTCCTGGGGTTTACACAAAGTCACTTTCTCAGTGAGGTTGTTCCTTAGCACCCTATTTAAATCGTATCCTCCCTAACATTCTAAACCCTGCTTCCCTGCTTTGTTTTTTTTTTTCTCTTAGAAGTTACCACCACCTAATATAACATATAATTTATTTGTTTATTTTGTTTTACTCTGTCTTCCCCAATAAGAATATATGCTCCATGAGGGCCAGTATTTTTGTCTGTTTTGTTTATGCTATAGCCCCAGCACCTCAAAAAATGAGTGGCACAAAATAGGCATTCAGTTAGGTATTTGCCAAAGAGATAAATCACTTATCTAGTTTTAACAGTACATCTTTTATTGTTTTATGTTGATACCCTGAAGTCAAGTTCTAGATCATGCTTCCCCTGGATTCCACCCCAGCATTACCCAATGCTATAAGGGTGCAATAATCATCTACTAATGCAGATTATCTTTGAATAGCCAAGCTTTTTCACATCATTTTTTCAGCGACCTTATCTTTGACAGAAGGCTCTCTTGCCACCTCAGCGGCTGTGTGGGACCATAGTTTCTTTATTTAGTAGCTACATAGCCTGGGTGTCAGTTCTCTACAATTTTTAAAGGTTGTGACACTGGCAGTTACTGAAACAGCAGAACACCACGCCAACCATGAGGGCTGTGGCAAAACCCATCCCACACAGTTGCCACGGTGATGTGGGTAAACTCATATATAGTGTCTGATACTCAGCCATAAAATTAAAATTAGCCCTATGTATTGCTCAGGGAATAGCACCTGTTATAAAGCAGGCCTACTAGGCTAAAACCCCTACAGTACTATGAAGTCTAAAGCCATTGAAAGGCAGAGAAAACATCTGTTATTTTTCTTATGTTGTATTTAAATAGGCAGTTAATCATCATTCCTAGCCTGGAGATTATTGGAAAATATATTTACTAATACTACATGGTGCATTTCTTTTTCACAAGAACTTAAATACAAATATTTTCTACAGCACAATCTATTGTGGTAACCTTGTAAGTACAAAGTCTTAAGCCAACACTTCCAGAGATCCTTTCATAGGATCCTTACATATATCATCTTATTTTATCTTCATAATGACTCTAAAATATAAGTATTATTTAAATTGTATAAATGGAGAAGATAAGGCTATGTAACTGGCCCAAGGCTACAGGTGAGTGAGCGGTGGGGCTGAATTCCACACAGGTCCTCAGCCTGAAGCTCTCCTCTCCATTACAGCACGGCTTACTGAGCCATCTGAGAGGCTGAGAACACTGCACTGGGCTCCTCAAGGAGATGAGCCTAGGGATTAAAAGCAAGAGGAAAAAGTCTTTGTATACAAATAAAACTCCTATTTGGTTATGGGCACTCAAATCACAAGAGATATAAAAGATAAAGGATTTGGTTATTTGCTAGAATTCTCTGAAGCCTAAGAAAAAAATCTGGCAAATATAAATGTGTTTGTGTGTGTGTGTGTGTATTTGTACTTAAATACTTAGAGCTTTATTGAAGTATAATTGATATTCAATAGACTGCACATTTTGAAACTGAACAACTTAATAAGTTCTCATATATATACATTCTTGAGAAACCATGACAACCATACAATAGTGATGGATCGTATCCATCACCTCCATGAGTTTCCTCATGGACCTTTTTAATCCCTTCCATTCCCAGGCAACCACTGATCTGTTTTCTGTAACCGTAGACTACTTTGCATTTTCTGAAGTTTCATAAGGATTGAATCATGCAGTGTGTATTCTTTCTCTTCCTGTTTTCTTTCACTCAACATAATTATTTTGAGATTTTCAATGTTGTTAGGTGTATCAATAACTCATTGCTTTCTGTTCATGAGTACTATTCCACTGGACCTATGTCTGTCCAAATTGTCCAGTGCTAAGAAGCTTATCCTTTCTTCATTGAATGGGTTGTGCACCTCTGTCAAGACAGTTTTCTATATACATGTAGGTCTGTTTCTAAATTCCCTGCTCTGTTCCACTGATATATTTGTCTATCTTTACAAAGATACATGCCATTTTTAGACTGAGTCTTGAAATCAGTAATGCTAATCTACTAACTTTATTCTTCATTCTCAGAGTTGTTTTGAGTATTCTAGGTCCTTTGCATTTATGTAATTTTTAAAAATAAGTTTGTCAATTTGCTAAGAGTTTTATTGGAGTGCTTTAAATTTGTAGATGAAATTTGGAAGAATTGACATGGTAACATTAAGTCTTCTGATGTGTGCTTACAGTCTCTCTGTTTATTTCAACCTTCAATTGATCAATGTTTGGTAGGTCTCAGAATAAAGACTTGCACATCTATTGCCAGATTTACCCGAGTTTTTCATATTAACATTATTTTAAATGGTGGTAATTTTTTATTTCACTTCCTAATCATTTACTATTATATAGAAATATAATAGAGTTTTGTATAATAATCTTCTATACTGCAAATTTAACTCATGAGAACTTTTTGTAGATAACTGGATTTTCTAGATAGGCAATCATGTCATTTGTTAACAAAGACAGTTTGATTTATCATTTCAAATCTGGGTGCCTTTTATTTCTTCAGTTGATATATATCTCTCTAACTAAAACTTCTGTGAGACGAGCCAACGTCTTTGTCTTATCATAGAGGAAGTATTACTAGATTGATGAAGTTCCTGTCTATCCCTAATTTTCTGAGGATTTTATCAGAAATTAATATTAGATTTTGACATATTTAACAATTTTGTAGGTTTAAAAAAAATTACACTGCTCAACTTTTGAATATTAAATTAGCTTCACATTGTGGGATAAATCTGACTTGGTCATCATACAGTAAACTTTTATGTATTACTGGATATTATTTGCTAAAATTTTTTAGAATACACCAATATTTATGAGGTATATTGGTCTGTCATTTTCCATATATATCTTGGTCTGGTTTTGATATCAGGATAATGTTGGCCTCACCGATTGAATTGGGAAGTATTCCTGCCTGCCTCTTTAATTTTCTGGTAGAGTTTATATAGAATTCATATCAGTTCTTCCATAAATATTTGGTAGCAGTTTACCAGTAAAATCATCTGACCTATAGTTGTATTTGTGGGAAAATCCTTAATTATAAATTTAGTTTCTTAATAGATATAGGGCTATTCAGGTTGCCTACTTTTCAGTGAACTTTGGTAGTCTGTGCATTTCAAGGAATTTCTCCATTTTATCTAGGTTGACTTATTTATTGGATAGAGTTGTTTTAAAAAATATTTCTTAGTTTCCTTCTCGTATCTGTAGTAGACTCTGTAGTAATGCCACCTCTTATTCTCGGTATTGCTAATTTGTGTTTTCTCTCTTTTCCTGACCAATGTTTTTTCAATTTTATTGATCTTTTAAAAGAGGCAGCCTTTAGTTTCATTGATTTTCTCTATTATGTTTCTGTTTTTTTTTTTAAATATTTCAGTGATTGTCACTCTGATCTATTGCTTACTTTCTACTTTGGGTTTAATTTGCTCTTCCTTTCAAAATTTCTTAAGCTGGATCTATAGTCATTAATTTGGGATATTTTTCTTTTCTAATGTAACAAGTTAATGGTATAAAATTCCCCTATGTATTGTTTTATCCCTCTAAACCGTAAGTCTTTCCAATCCAACTGCTGGCGACAGATGCTGTTCATTGTCCCATATGTGTGTCAGGTGCACTGTTCTGTCTAATCCTTTGGGATGGTTCTTTCCCAGGTCTCAAGCATTAGCCTCACTCACACACATAGTGATCAGTGTTCAGCTGAATTCTTGAAAGGGAGCCTCTGCGGATCTCCAGAGTTCTCTTTCCTTGCAGCTCTCCTCTTTGGTCTTAGCTTCACTAGCTTCCTAGGTCTCTCTTAATTCACAGTTCCATCTTCTTAACTTAGAGGCTCACCTCACTTATTTCTTGACCCTTAAGAAGAACTGTCCTTCATTTCTTGAGGTCCAATATCTTGCACACTATTGTTTTACACATTTTGTCTTGCTTTGTGGTTGTTTTTTCAAGCAGGAGAGGAAATCCAGTCTCTATTACTTCATCTTTTTTAGAAGCAGGCATTTTCCCATCACATTTTTAAGTGTATTCCCATACATCATCATATTTAAGCCTCAGTAGAGTCCTGTGAGATAAGTATTACTTTTTAAAATTATTTTCTTTTTTGATTGAAATATAGTTGATATAAAACATTATATTGGTTTCAGATATACAACATAGTGATTCAACAATTATATACATTATTAAATGTTCACCACAATAAGCGCAGTTACCATCTTTCATCATACAAGGAAATTGCAGTATTATTGACTATATTCCCTATGCTGTATATCATCCCCATGACTAACTTATTTTCTAATTGGAAGTTTGTAGCACTTTATCCCCTCCACCTATTTCACCTATACCCCCACTCCCCTTCCCTATAGAAAAACAACAATCTGTGAGTCTATTTTCTATTTTATTTGTTTTGTCTGTTTTTTAGATTCCACATGTAAGTGAATTCATATGGATATTTGTCTTTCTCTGACTTATTTCATTTAGCATAATACCCTCTATGTCCATCCATATTGTCACAAATACAAGACTTCATTCTTTTTTATGGCAGGGTAATATTCCATTGTGTATATGTACCACATCTTCTTTATCCATTCATCTACTGATGGACACTTAGGCTGCTTCCATATCTTGGCTATTGTAAATAATCCTGTGATAAGCATAGGAGTGCATATCTTTTCCAATTAGTGATTTTGTTTTGTTCAGAAAGGTAAATATCCATAAATGGAATTACCAGGTCTATTTTTAGGTTTTTTTTTTTTTAGAAAGCTCCATACACTTTCCATAGTGGCTGGACCAATATATGTTTCCACTAACAGTGTCTAAGGTTCCCTTTTCTATTTACGTATTATCTAAAATAATCATCCCCATCTTGTACATGAGAAAACTAAGACTCAGAGAAGCCTAGTCATGGCTACAGGTTGAGTCTATTTAAATGGATCTTCTTGGACTAAGTCTGTGCTTTTTTCAGTGTGCCTGTGTGTCTCAAGTGACAGATCCAGCCAGCTTGTCAGCTCTCTCTGTAGTTTATTTTAAATACCTTTGACACATCTTGGGTTCCAATCGTAGTGTCTTAAGAGTTTGGAAACCTTTGCAGTTTCTAATGCAATGGCTTTGGCTTTCTTCCGGGGATATCTGAGTACTTTTTAATGGTAGATATTCATCACAGAAAATTACATGAATTAACACTTGGTTGGATAATTACTCTTATTTCTTAAACTCTGGAACTCAAATAAGAAATGTGACAGATTATGTTTCTCAAAACTTTGATATGTTAGTATCTGGGGCCTTGATTTGGCTCTATGTTTCATTTCTTTAAAGAAGAGTCCAAGATGGAGAACTTTTCTTTTCCCTGGCAATGAAAGTATCACAATGTAAAAAAATCCAAGAATTGTATTAAGCCAAACTGTCACATCAAATTCTAATTAATTTAATAATTTGGCTGATACAAAGACAGAAATGGGCTTCCATGCAGATTTCATCACATACACTAGGATAATGTGATCAAATTTCTCCTTCCATGTATGGATATTAATATTGTTTTAGTGCAGTCTTTCCTAAAGTATGGGGCTAATCAGCATTGTATAAGAAGAGCTCATGCTAAAAGAAGAAAAGAGGAAATGTTGGATTTAATTAAATAAATTAAAGATAATTAAAAATTTTTTTACAACAGGATCTGTCCTTTTCCAACATGTTGATGTGTATTATGAATATCTAAAAATTGGATACAGAATGTAATATCCCATTTTATAACTGTGGAATTCTTTATTCACCCTGGATTAATTTTCTTTCTAAATGCAGTCTTGGAAGTGTTGATGTAGGGGAAGGATGAGGAATCTCTAATCTGGGGGTTAATTTTATTTGGCCCCTGTGATACTTTTCCTATAGTCCAGCTACTCTTACCCAGACAATTATTTCTTCTCATTTCACACTTTTGGCTTTTCTAGTCATGTTTTCAGGCTGAGAGATGATGAAATGTTTTTGTGGCTAAACTATGAATAAGTATATTAAAAGCAAACAAAATGACAGGAAAAAATTCTGATGCATAAGGAAGTATCCTTAACTAACCCACTTCAAATCCTCCTCAGACATATTTATCAGAGAAAATGTAGACACTCTAGCTGGAAACCTACAGAAAGGGAGAAAAACACCTCCAAGCTAGGGGAACCAACCTTTTTGAATATGGGAAATCCTTTTAATGTCAAAGTATTCCACACACTCCATAAATATTATTTGTAGTTTAATAATATTTGTAGATATTAATCTTTTGATAGATAAAACACATAATGGCAATGTGATTTCAATAATTTAAAAATTAATCTATAATTTGTTAACTGAATTAGCTTGTACATAAAAATAAGGTACACATGTGAATAAACACCATATTCACACAAGGATATACAAAGCACAGTTCAGTCTGCTGGCAATGTTCAACTACACAAGAATTCTAGACCCAGTCAACAAATCAGTAGTGACCCCTGGGGCCCGCAGCCCACAGACTGGGAATCACTGTTCAAGGTCTTCTAGCCATTGTAACTCTACCTGGGTCTAAGAGAAATAAAGTCACATTTATTTAACAATATTTACCAAATACTTCTATATACAAGATGTCATGCTAGGAGTTTAGAAAACAGAGTTGAGTAGGATGGTTCCTCTCCATGAGAATTTTATAGCTTAATAGAGAAAGATGAACAAAGAATGTTTACATGCTGGTAACAATGTGAAAATTCTATTTCTATGTTAGTGTAATATGGTGGAAAAAAAATTATATCACTGTAGCTGCTTTATTCCCTGCAGCACTGCCATCATTTTTTCTCTGGAGTAAGTGGCCTTCTGGTTGGCAGAGTAACTTTAGCAGCAGCTTTGGACCCAAAAGGTGAGCACCCCCTCTCCACAGGTAGAATTTTGAAGGAGACAAGAAAACAAACAGCTAAGCAATTCTGTATATTAAATGCAGAGGTATTTATGTTGGCATATAAAAATATTGAGAAGAAGGGAGGCAAAAGTTACACAGAAAGAAAGGAGAGGAATCAGGCAACATAGTGGCCAAAGGCTGGTGGGGGAATGAAGTGTGTCGGGGAGAGACCTTCGGGAAAATCTGGAATGAAAGGAATGTTAGGCTGGATATAGTGGCCACAGAACTTGTATTTGCAGGAGGGGATTTAAGGTAAACTCCTATTAAATTAAAACATTAACACAGAGAAGTGTAAAGATCATACTGATACACTCATTTTTCTCAAAACAAACGCATCCTAGGCACGACAGCTGGCTCAAGAAATAGACTATTACTAGAATTCTAGGAATGCCCTCATGGCCAAAGTACTTTTATGTTCCTCTGAATCCATTTATTTCATCCTCATTTTATTGTAGCAGTTTGGCATACACATAGATGCCTGTGTGAATGGTTACTTTGTGGCATAAAAATAAAGGGAATAGAGGACCTGTGTTCAATATGTGGACCAGTATGTGACAAAAAGGAAGAGAAAAGGCACAGGAAGTGAAATGTGAGGGAAACAGTTTCTTTGATACTGGGAACCTGGAGTTACTAGAAACCGTGAGACTGCAAATGCAAGAGAACTGACAGATATCCTGAGGCAGGCTCTTTGCTGAGCAAGACAGCATGCACAAAAGCACGGGGACTTCATGGGTCTAAGGAATAAAAAATGAGACTTGAAAGATATAAATGATGAGTTTGAAGAACTTGGAGCAAAGAAGTCAGGATTCCCTTTTGCAGACATTGGAGAACCACAGAAGATCTTTAAGAACAGGAGTGACATGATGAGATGTGTGGCCTTTAGATGGACACCTTTGGGACTACTTTTCAGCATAAAATGGAAAAGGAAGAATCAAAAGAAGATTAAACAGGGAGATTATTCTAGTATTTGAGGTCAGAGCAAATGAAGAACTAAACCACAGCAGCAGCATAAATTTTTGAATTCAGGCAGAAATGAAAAGGAGGCAGCAGATATGGAAGATGTTCAAATGGTAGAATTAACAATATTTGGTCACCAGTTTGCTGTGAAAAGGGGAAAAGAGGGTGTCTCTGATTCCTACATCTTGGGAGACAGAGTGGGTGAGTGGATCATTTATTGAAACTGGAGATGCAAAGAGGAATAGACTCAAGTTTGGGGCTACGGTTTACAGAAGCTGTAATGAGGCTAGTTTTAGATATGTAAGTTTGAGGTGCCCTCAGGACATCCAAGTGAGAATGTTTGTGTGTTAATGCCATAAGTGACACCTCTGGAAGTGACTGGAGGTGACAGGGAGAAATCATAGAAAGGCAATGGTAAATGAATGTCAGTGGGTGACAGAGTATAACTGTAAAGGAAATGGGTCCCTCAGTTGGTGGCCGTGAATCCTGTGTTCTCCTGCCTTCCTGCTGCACCACTCAGGTTTCTGCCTGTGTCTTCCTGCCCCATTTCCCCTGTGTGCCTCTCTGTCTCTATGTCTCGTTTCCTCTTTTTATAAAGACACCAGTCATAATGGATTAAAAGTCCTTCAGTATGTCCTTATCTTAACCAATTACATCTGCAATGATGCTATTTCTAAATAAAATCACATTCTGAGGTGAGCAGAAAGGACATGAATCGTGGCTGGAGGAGATATAAATTCTACCTTGTATATGATACTGCTGGGAAAAAGGGAAACCAGGAAAAGTTTTACATATTGAAATGATCTGGTATGTCAATTTATAAGCTCTGGGAGCTCTAAATGCATGATAGCCATTTTCCCTCATGATTCCTTTGCCTATTCTGGGGGCTGCTTGAAAGGCTCAGGAATTTGAAGAGGAAGACTGAAACTTCCTATTGTTTTGTAATTATTTGGAAGAAAAGCCCCACTTGAAGAATGGAAACTGGTCAAACTTTGGTGAGTCTTTTCTTCAAGATACATGCTGAACTTAGAAACAACATGGTACAGGAGACCTGAGAGAAAAAATAAACATAGTAAAGATCTGCTGAGTTATCCAGGGGAGGGAATATACTAGCAGCTCAATTAAAATTCATGCCAATTGTCCCTTAAAGACAATTTTAACCAGAGGTTGACTGCTTCTGTCTTATGTTGCAACCTACCCCAACTCAATCTCAATTTTTAAAAATCTGGAACAGGCAGACCCTCAGTGGGGGGGAGGAGGGAATAATATGAAATTCAGTCTTTATGGTATTTTATATTCAATATATGGCATAAAAGAAAACATGTTGCTGCTGTGTCAACATAAAATGTGACCAATGACTAAGAAAAATAAGTCAATAGAAGTAGACTGACAGAAGATACAGTTGTTAGGGGGAAAAAAAGGACCTTAAAATAACTATCAATACATTCAAGTAAAAAGTAAAAGGATTTAAAAAGTAGATGAAAAAGAGAACTTCAACAGAACATTGGAAACCATAAAAATAAATATAAGGCATTCACTGTAAAATACTGTATCTGAAATTAACAACTTTTTATTTTGGTTAACAGCAGATGGGACATAGAACACATGATTAGTGTGGCATGATTAGTGCAATCAAAACAAAATAATAGAAAAGAGTCAAACTGAAGTACAAAGAGAAAGAAGATATGAAAGAAATCTATGAGAAAAGTCACATGTGTGATAGGTACCAGAAGGAGCAGAGAGAGAAATGTGGCAGAAGGAATGTTCCAGGAAATAATGCCTGGGAATTTAAAAAAACTGATGCAAGCCTTTAATCAACAGGTTTAAGGAGCTTTGGGAACCCTAAGACAGAAATATACAAGGGAAATCGCACTTAGTCTCATCATAGTCAACTAAAACCTTAAACAAAAATCTTAAGAGCCTAGGAAAAAAGACATATTCCCATGAAGGGTAATGGCTAACTTCTCAGTGAAATCAGGGAATTGAAAAAATAATGGAATTCTGTTTTTAAAGGACAAAAAAGAACTGGGAAAAAAAAACACAAAAGAAAACTGCCAATATAGAATGCTATACTCAGTGAATGTATCCTTCAAAAATAAAGATGAAATAAAGATATTCTCAAAAAATAAAGCTAATGTAAACTATTAGCAGTAGACCTACATTACAAGAAGTACTAAAAGAAATTTTTCAGGCTGGAAGAATCACATATGAAATCAATGAAGTTCAAGAAGAATGAGGAATGCTAGAGTGAGCAAATATGACTGTTGAGCATTTATTTAAAGTAACAATCATAAAGCCCTGTAGCATAATATAATGCATATAAAGTAAATTATATGGCAATGGCAAAAAAAAGTGCAAAGGGATAAGTAGACATAAATATTTGCAAGATTCTTGAATGTAAACAAGAACCAACTTAAAATAGTTTATATTAAATTAAGGATTCATTTAGTAATTTCTACTGAAAACTCCGAAAGGCTTATACTAGGAGATGAAACAAAAATGTTAAGAGAGACGATTGAATAGAATAATCAAAATTATTAATTAAACCAAAAGAAGGCAGTAAGGTGGAATAACAAATTCAAGAACAAACTGAATAGAAAACAAACAGCAAATGAGAGAAATAGGAAGTAGTAATAAGTGTATGAGAGTGAACTTTCTGTTTACTCAGAACTTTTCTGTACTTCATTCTCTATAAGGCTACTGCTAATTCTAGACTACTAGATCTAGATTCTTCTAGGTCTTATATTTCACCTTCCAAGAAACAACTAAGAAAAATAAACAGTGATTCAGTTATAGGTATTTCCACTCAAAGTATCAAGTCATTTTTATTATTGAACTACTAGGTTTAAGGTACCATAGACAGTGAATAAGGTGAAACTTTCTTATGAGACATCAATTATAAACTCCTGATATTCCTTACCATTCCAACTCAGAAATGGCTGCCCTAGGCACACTGCCTGATGAAAGGGCTTAAATACATTTTATTTAGGAAAATGCCAGTCATATTCGGTAGTGTTTTAGATATGAGCAAACTACTTGGGGCCTTTTTGAAGATGGGTAAAAACTATGTAAATAAGGAAATACGGTCATAAGTAAAGAGTGGTGATCATTTGAGCATCTATTATTGCATTCCATAGTCATGTACAAGTAATCTTAAGATTCATTTTTTTATATCTTTCACCTATATATTGGCTATCATATAATGCAAATTTGATGGTGATTTTTAAAAATTATAATAGTCTAACTCTTTAGTACAGCATATTGGTTAAACTCCAGACAAATCTGAGTTCAGTTCTCAATTTATAGTACTTAATAGTTATGTGGCCTTGAACAAGTTATTTTGTCTTTCTAAATCTTGGCTTTGTTATCTTTAAAATAAGGATAATAATGCTTCCATCACTGAGAAGAATAACTGAGGTATTACACAATAAATGTCCATGTCTATGTACAAAATGACACCCATTGTTAGATAAGATCCTAAAGTGGGGGAGACTAAAAAGGGTGCTTTCCAATACTAGAGTAAGGAACAGGTTCTACGCAGAGAAATGCTATTGGGGTGGGTGCTCATGTGAAAGACAGAGAGTTACAGTAACAGGTACAAAGGATTTTACAGAACAATTTCCATAGAAATAGTGTTTCCATGGAAGTCAATTAAAGAGTTTTAGGGAAATCAATTAAAGAGGTCTAAATAAGACCTCCAGCAGGAAAAAAAAAAAGAAACAAAAAACTATTTCAAGAAGATACTTCAGACAAAAAGAAATGGGGAAAAAGAACATTAGTATAAAAGTGGGTGAAAAACACCTGGAAAAATTCCCTCAGCCACACTGGTCAGGAATTGTTGATCTGCTCACCCTTTATAACTGCAGCTACAAAATTTATTAAGTTTGTACAGTCACAGAGTCAGAACATCAGAGAGGCATATGCTCCCAAATCTCAAGAGAGGAAAGAAGTCTGTGTCTTTCAGAAACTGGATAGAACTGTGAACAATATTAAATTAGCTACAAAAATGGAAATTGTGATGTATAAGTCACAATGCTGTTTATTCACACACATCTTCTCATAACAATAAAAAATAAAAATGAAGGAAATGAATAAGCATTTGAAACTTTTGGACAAGAATTACCAGTATTTGCAGTGACAGAGAAACAAACATAGTCTCACACCAGGCTTCTCTGATTTCTGGATTTCACTGACCAGTACAATATCCCACACTCCACCATCCCTCTCCCGCCATTACCCAACTAGGAACAGACAAGAATTGTCAAGTTCATATTTAACCAAGCACCCACATTTAAAAATGATCACAAATCACTAGTTACTACCACCTTCATTTCACAAAAGAATGAACTAATATCATTCACAGGATGGACATGAACTCAGTGGGGAAATGCATTATGAAAACACATTGTTTCTGTTTTCCTCATTTTGATGCTGTTATATGACTTCTCTGTGGGCTGGAATTGGTTCAGGAGCAGGATTTGAAACCCATTACCCCAAGGAACACTTGTGTTACAATATTGTGGATAAAGGCACCTATCTAACGACTGAAACTTTCTACCCCTATGCAAATGTAAATAGGGTTCTTGTTACACAGGGTGGGATACGTCAGTCCCAACAACAGACCCTAACCTTTGCAGGCTTTGACATACAGATCAACATTGACCTTCCCTGCATTATTAGAGTCAGGAGCGCCCTTCGATTTGCTATGAATACTAACCAAATCCTTTGCTTGACACTTACCACAATGTTGAATTGTAGGTTCATTAGCATGACTGACTCTCTCACGAGACACCAAACTCCTTCCGGGCAGGAACTAGCTTTCCTCCCTTGGTATCCTTATACCTAAAGTATTAATTGGCACCTCATGAGCCCTTATAAGTATTTGTTGAATGGCTGAATGAATGGCTATGCTCAGGTTATATCTCCTGAAACACCATAATTATACAGAGCAAATCGCTACTACTATTTTATAGTTCATTGATGGAAGTAGGACTGGCTTTGTCCTTCAACACTCATTTATCATTCTTCAGACATACATGAAACCCTTACCACGTGCCTCACACTGTGCTAACCATTAAAGATAATTGAAATGAGCAGAATGCAGTCTTGCCTTCAAGGATGTCAAGAATAATTCCTCTCTGGAGCCCACATTATCCTACTAGCACAGTGCCAATTTCTTGAATGATATAAATGTAAATTATCAAATTGTTTGCGATTGCTCTGATATATTTTTCTTAGTGCAAATAAAACCTGTTTATCACTGTAAGTAGCAATATGCACTCTATTTATATGAGTCCTCCTCTGTAACAGCCACTATCCCCATGGCACAGTTCCCTTAGACTGGAGTCTCAGCCTCACCACACTACATGAAGCCATAAATCTGCTTACTGTTGCATGTCCTGTTGTATTTGCTGTTCTCCTGTGCAAACCCTTCCAGCCGGCACTGAAAACGATGCTGCCAAAATTCTTGAAACCAAGGGTTTCGGAGGTTTGTCTCTGGCCGGAGCTTCAGATAATAATCATCAAACCACTTGACATCAGGAGATTGGAGCTTGATTGTAATCCCACCAACAGCTTCTCGCTGATATCCATCTGTCACATCATACCTGTCAGCCCAGCCATCACTGTGGGGAAACAAAAAAAACCCTCAGCTTAGAACAGCTATCTTCTAAGCAAATGATTCCATTTGCTTTCCTTTTGAAAAGATCAGTCATTAAATGGTCACACCACATTACATCTACATGATAGCAGTTTATTAAGAAAAAGTACAAAACACAATGGAATTTTGGGTGCAGTAGTGCTGGAAGGCACCAATGTCACTTACCTTGAACTACAGAGACTAACCTAATGCTTTTGGCAGAATTTACTGGTTATAAAATACAGTAAGTGCATGGAAGCTGCATAATATCACTATTCAGTGAATGTTTAGTAGCTAGATCAAGTTAGATTTCAATAAATTATTTTCCTTTACTCTGTAATAATCATTAGAGTGATCATAAAGCAAAAATGAAAAATAGTTCTTAAGCACACCTGACATTAATTTAACCATCCTATGACATGTTATTCATTTTTTCCCCAAATTTTACAAGTGAATTATAGAGAGGTTAAAAAGAAAACTTGCTGATTGTGGTCATTCTATTAAATATTGATTTGTCAGAGCCTCAAACTGAAGTCTTTGTAGTTCATGGTTCATATCCTCTTCTCTATGCCATGGTACTTCTCCAATACATTCAAAATACACATATGAAATCATATTTTATATTAGGATGACTCAAGAACTTCTTAACAATGGGCCAAAGATGGTGCCAGGGATCACTCCTCAACATCATGCACCCATCACTCAAAGTAATCTAGGAATTTTAAAACAAAAGAGTTTGAAATCAGAGAGTTCATGTTATAATCACACAAGAGTATAACAGAATAAGGAACAGTATTCCAAACATATTTGGAAAATACATCAGACACAGATTAGAAGTAAAAGACAAAAAGATGTTTATATCAAATGTGGGTACCCCTGGGGGCATTCAGGAAAAATGACTCTGACTTTTCCCATGTTCTCTTCCCAAGAAATATGCACAAATTGTGTAGCCTAACTTCTGGGACCCAGTGGTGTTACCCTTCCATCGAAGAGGTGCAAAGCGCTCTTTCAGAGACGATGAAGAAAGTCAAGGGAATGAAAAAAAATAAAGTAACAGCAAAGAGGGAAGGGAAGGGAAAGCATAAGAGAACTGATGGAAAAAAGAGCATACAGCCTCCTGAATGCAAAGCAGGCAAGTGTTTGTAGGTGAACTGGACTAGGAGGAAGTGGGCTCTGGGGAAAGGGTGAGGGAAAGGATTTCCATTAGCAGTCATTGCTTATTTCATCAATATTCAGGTATTTCTATTAGAATGCTAGTTTCCTTTACTCTTTCTTCAGATGCATTTTTTGTTCTTTATACTGTTTTTTTTTCTGTAGGCAGAGAGCATGCTCTTATATTCTGCATATAAAATTAGTGGTAGAAAGATATTATGTAAGTAATTAATTAAAGTTAAGTTCAAAAAGCATGTCCTTTTTTCAGTAGGCTTAGCTATATAACTTTGACTTAAAAACTGATAATGACAATTGTTCCAAAGGTCATAGATTACTCATTAAAATATCACAGGGGCTTAAGATAACTTGAGATGTTTCCTAAGATGTCAGTGGGTGGAAGAGGAGAAAAAAACAAACAAACAAAATAAATCATTTCTTCCTGTAAGTCCTCCTTGATGAGAAGATATTTCATGAAAAATTGCCTAGGATGAAATTTCAAAATCTTTGGTGGCAGATCAGGAAAAAATAGTAAGTAATGCGATATGTTTTGTCCCAGTGTTGAATTTGGTTACTTCACACATTATCTTCTCTCAAGTTTCTCATTTTCAGCTGCAGAAGGTTTTATTTAAAGCTGACAAGTTGAAATGAAGTGGGCTTGTTTGCCTCATTTTCTCCCTCTGTTTTGGAGGGTTTATTATATCACTGCTGTGAGTGTGTGGGTCTCAGTGCCACTGGAGGAAATGCATGGACATGCTGCAAATGGGACAGGAAGCTCTGTTTGTCAAGCAAAGCCCATTCTCCAAGAAAGTGGGAATGCGTTCCTTTTGTTCATGCCAGCTCGCTCTTATGCTCTTATGTAATGCTATGATTATGAATGTTACATAAGAAATGTAAGATTATAATGGGCCCAATTTAACCTTCACAATTCATTCACTGAATTTAATGGGGATTGTAGAATGCTTGTCTTGATAAAACTTTTTGGGAGATAACATTTCCATTAAAAATAGTGCCAGGATCAGAGTGTGTTAATTTACTCATCTTCTCTCATATTTGTTAGGTTTTTCTGTTTTTCAGGTATAAATCCCTTATCTATACTGAAGAATTTAGCAAAAGATGATGTTTTATTAGTAGTTTATAGGTTGTGAATTTAAAACAGCTCTGTTCCAGATATTTCCATTCAACAGCAAAATAAAAATCATAAAGGAGTGTATGTGTAAACAGAAAATCCCAATATCTGTGACAAAGCAGGGTTATCCTAGTGAAATTTATTGGGTACATGCTATGTAAGTGTCAAGAAAGTTCATTCCATGCTAAGTTAGATGATGTTATACTGACTTTAGGTTATTAAATATTAACACTCATAAAAATGTGCTTTTAAGGTTTGCGTTAAGATGACAGGGTATCTCTAAGTAAGGAATACTAAATCCCGAAGTAAAATGAAGTGCCAAGAAAAACTTGGGCTTACTTTTCTACTCTAATGCTTTGCATTACATTGATAGAGTAGGCTGTCAAGATACATGGCACTACTTTAATGCCTTTGGGTGACATATATTTTACCAAATCAGGAAAATAAGTAGGGAGGAAGATAAGGAAAGAAACTGAAAACGTACCCTATTTAAGGCACTGTGTCTAGATATAGTATCTATCTATCCATGCATCCATCCATCCATCTAATTTCTATGTCTTCTCTCTGATGGACATTTTACCCATTTCCTCATAATCCATTGCATTCTTTTATTTCAAATTTCATGACATGCAGTCGATCCTCTTTATTTGCAGATTCTGTACTTGCGAATTAACCTACACACTAAAATTTATTTGCAACCCCCCAAATCGGTACTGGTAGCATTTTGTGGCCATTTGCAGATATTCAGAGTGGCAGAAAACTGGAATCGTCTGATGTGCACATTCTGCTGAACAAGGGGGCCCTCTGCTTTCTTGTTTTAGCTTTCACACTATGCACAAGTGCCCTTTTCATGGTCTATTTAGTACCAAGCTGTCTGCAATTTTGTGTGTTTTTGTTGATTCTGCTATTTAAAATAGAGTGTTGATCTAGACTGATCCACGGTGCTGACCCTGAGCGCCCAAGCACAAGAAGGCGGTGATGTGCCTTCCAAAGAAAATATGTATGTTAAACCAGCTGCATTCAGGCATGAATAAATAGCTGTTTGCTGTGAGTTCAATATTAATGAATCAACAATATACATTGAATAAGGTGTTGCTGGCAGTGGCATACATAAAGCAAGGTTACATACTGACTAGTTGACGAAAAGGTTGGGACTAGAGGCTCACAGCAATTTAAACCTATACTTCCCTTAGGAGCAATGGTCAGTATTCACTGATTCAGTGTTTGGTGCACATTTATAGAACATAACTACTGTGAATAACAGGAATGGTTGGACATAGATTCTTAATTTGGATGTTGTGTTAGTCAGGCTTCCAGTCTTCCTTAGGCTATAGAAACAGAGTAACTTGGACATTTGAAACAGGAAAAACATATTTAACTTATGTAGGGTGGCTTAACTTTAACTAAAGGAGAAATCTTCAATATGTACCCATTCTCAAAACGCCTCCCCCAGTAGAGTGATTCATTTAAATCTTTCCCCGCAGACATCTCAAGGACATGCTCATCTAGCAAGACTTTCATTTTCTTACCAATACTGCATTACCCAAATATCTACTCCTGCTCTATAATCTATTCTTTTCCCTTTCTCCCCTTAATGCACAATTCTCATTATTTCTCATTCTTGGCATTCTCTGCATATACAATTGATTTAAATGTTAAAAAATATAAGTTAACCTTGTTTTCTTATCTATGGTCCCGGTATCAGATTAACCCACTCTATTCTATTATGTTTATGTTTTTGTATGCTGAATGATGGCTATTGTCACTCAAAAAAAATGAAAAATAAAATTATAGAACTCTGAAGATCTGATACTCTATAACATTATGTCCTTATACTACAAATATTTTAACTTAATATTTACCTTTAGAATTATTATTTTTATCATTTATTGTACTTTATAACTGATATATAGATCACACCAATGTTTATGATTATAAAATAATTAGTTCAGGGTTTACTACAAATAGATTTAATATCAGATATATTTCTGGAATGTAGAAATCCCTGAGGACTACTTGCTACCAAGAATAGAAAATAATATTCTTTGAAAATTATGAAGAATAAAGTTTATGGATTATCAAATGTTAGATTAGAGATGCTCAACATTTTTAAATTTGTCTCCCATATCAAAATCTAAATCTGTCCAATGCAAAGAAAGAATATAACCTTCCTTCCTTTCCTTATTTCCAATCAGCATACATTTTAAGTTATTGCTATTGGAAAACAGAAAAATACACGTAGCCGAGAAAATTGCATTGGGTGATCCTTTAGCAACAGTCTCTGTGTTCTACTCCTTCCAATTAATTCAGGAAGCATTCTGAACGCCTCTTCTGTGCCTTCAAACTGCGAAGACACTGCAGTAGGTTCCAGTACACGCCCTCAAGGAGCCGACAGTCCATTAGGCGTGACCTGGCTGAATAGGTATTGCTGACTTTCAGCCCATTGCAAGTTGCTCTTTCATCCCAAACTGAATGTCCTCTTTCATTTTTACTCAGTCTTTCCACAAACAGTACAATTCATTAAGTTTCCAGTCACTGAATGATCACTTACTGAAAATCTCACTCCGTCCTGCCTCCCTGAGATTATTCCCTCAATTAGTGTTCTCGGTGTTGCGAAACTCGTAGTTCTTACATTTAGAATCTCTTAATTTCTTTACATGGAAGGCTAATCACATACAATGAGTATAGATTTCATTAGCTGAACTCTCAAGTGGCAACATGATTATTAGTATAACTCCAGAGTTCTTGGGGAGGCATCTGCCTTGGGCACACTACACCAACAAATCACCTCCAAGTCTGTTTGGAAAGGAGCAAAGCTGACTACAGATGTAAGCACCAGAACGACTACTCCTAGGAGGCGGCAGTCTTCAGATTTGTGTCAGGAGATATGAGCTCGGTGTGGGCGGAGGGAGGGTGGGTGTTCCTTGCACACACAGGTATTCTTGCTTTCTGGTATCTTTAGTCCTGCTTGTGATAATATTGGTGCTGCTGGACTTAACTGCACACACGTTGTATACTGGATGCTTAGCATGTTGGTTCTCATTCCTCAAATACGTTACACTTTCATACCTCCAAGCTGTGAGTATGCTCTTCCCTTCCCTCTGCACCCTGCCAATCCCTTCAACACCTCCTGTTTCCTGATTAGATAAAATCCATCTCATCAGGCAGACTGAGCTTGAATGCAGCTTATCACGACCTTTCTCAAGCTCCCTCCTCTCTGCTCCCAAAATGCTGTGACATTTGTTCCTTTATTCCCAGAACAAGTATTGGGTAACTAATAATCTAAATGCAGGAACAAGATTTCTGCTCTCATAGAGGTAGCATTATGATGCGTTTAGTTTTGCATTTGTCATTGCGTTAAAGTTAGGTATGTTTATCTCTGTTTTTCCCAGAGAGCCTATAAATTTTGTTTTGGACATCTCCACATCCTTATATTTATTATAATGCCTGGCACATTGTAAACATTCAAGAAATGTTTAATGTGGCTTATAAGGAAATTAGAACTTAAAAGGCAAACTTCAAATTATAGAGAATTTTTGTCAGATAACTGCATATATTCATTTTTAATTGAGAACACAATGTCGTTGGATTTGTCTTATAAAATTCCCTGAAAAGCTGAATTGATTCCCCCTCCAAAATGGTCCTCTCCATTCTCCACCTGATGCTATTGAGGTTAATGAGAACATTCATTAGACCACATCTGAGCATTTTTTTTTCAAAATCTGTTCACAACCCATGTAATTATTATGGAAACTGCTTTTCTACCCACATATAATCCTCATCCTGCCAAATCTCTTACCAATAACATTTTAACAGATATTTTGGGATTTTTTTTTCTAATAGTGGGAGCCTACTGACTGCTTGGCTGTCTTGATATAATATTCTTTTTTTTCTCCCCTTGGGGAGTAGGAGGTCTTAGGATCTCTAAGTAATAGTGAAAAGCAAGGGAGGATATTGACCTTCTAAATAAAAGTTCTTAGGAATATACACCAGGCAATATTAATGAATTGTTTAATTCTAAAAAGAAGCCAGTGTAGGATTTCTGAGAGACCAGGTTATGTACTGAAAGTCAATTTATCTTCAAGGTTTGAAATCTTAGTGTTTCCCATTTCTAAGGCTTAGAGGAGATACAGCAGAACATTCAGAAGACAGATGAAAAGTCAGGAACCTAAAGTTTGTTATGTGTTCAGCAAAAGTCAGTAATTTTCATTGTATAATTTTTCCTAATTCTCTGCAGTCCTTAGAGGTAATTATTATTAGCCTGAGATTTTACCATTGAGGAAACTGAGGCTCTGAGGGACGAGTTAACCTACTCAAACTCCCACAGCAAATATAGAGTGGACTTGAACCCAGACCTTTCTAGCTCCCAAACTGCAGTGCTTTCCACACTTTACAGTGCCTCTGCAGTGATGACAGCATTGAAAAATGTTTCTTAAGGGGATCATATTTAAGAGGCATTTAATGAAGGACAGGGAGCAGGGTGTAGGCTTGGGTCTGCATCGGTGGAGTTCTAACATGGCATCCAGTGTTCGCATTCCCTGGTGTACACACACCTTCCCCTACTTTTTCAACCAAGCACACACTAATCTGGATAGGTACTGCTCTGAAGGGGTTTTCAAGATATAATTAAGGTCTCAAATAAATTGACCTTAAAATAGGGAGATTATCCTCAGTGAGTATGACCTAATCAGGTAATCCCTGAAAGGGACTGACTCTTCCTGGACAGAGAGACTCAAACATGAGAACAATTTTACATGAGAGACCTGGGGGAGAAGTTCCATTGTAGGCTTTGATGATGGAGGTCACTAGGTGTAGAGGAACACAGGTGGCCTCTCATTGCTGAGAGTGCCCCCTGGCTAACAACCAGTGAGGAAATGGGGACTCAGGCCTACATCCAAAAGGAACTGAATTCAGCTAAAGACATGGATGTGTTTGGAAGCACATTCTTCCACAAACCTCTAGAAAGAAATGCAGCTCAGCCAACACCTTCATTTCAACCTGTTTAACCCTGAGTGGAGAACCCACTTTTGCCATACATGGACTCCTGACCCCCAGAAAGTACAAGATAATAAATGCATATTGTTTTAAGATGCTAAATTTGTGGTGATTTGTTATACAGAAAGTTATTATTCATTCCCTGCCTCTCTTCTCCTGATCCTCCCTTGGAAGGCCAAAGCATGTTAATATCGGAAGGCATACCGTCTTAAGAGGTCTGACCTAATTCTGTGTTTGGTCAGAGTAGACTCACTTCTAAAGATGTGGAGATTACAGAAAATGATGGATAATATCAACTGTATTATGATAGCTGGAACACCTATACTGCCTCAGTTTAGACTCCAGGATGGTAGGCATTCTCCCCTCGGCTTAATGTCTTGATCCTATGAGATGCTTCCTTACCATACACATCCTTCACAAAGGAGAAACAGAAAAATCTTTGTAATTAGGCTAATTGGTTTGTGAATTTACAACCTATTGTTTCTTTTGTCACATGTAGCTATTTGGAGAAATGCAAAAATTGAGGCAACTGTGCAATATAATAAGAAAATTGATTCAGTTAAACAGATAAAGCACATTATGAGTAGTCTACTGTATACAGTTTTATATAACCGTTTTTATGTTTCCTCAAGAAACTTCATTACTTCGTCAGTCTTCCAGTTTTCAGCCTGCAGATGCCTCTCCCACTGAATTTGACTAATTTCTTCTGTATGCTGGTAAACTAACCTTAATGTTTAGTCAAACTGTCAATAGTTATTGCACATCTATTAAATTCTAAGCAATAAGGCAGACTTCATGATGGCATTGAGATTATAGTTCTCCTCCCCATTTATTTTCTTCCCTTACTTCTTATAACATCGAGGACTTTATAATTTCAGTCTAATATATTTTCCTCATACTTTCATCAACTTTCATGTTTTTGACACGACTCTTACATTTACCAACATTTAGTGAATAATACTACACATGCTAATTCCTTTTCAGAGTGCTACGTATGATAAATAAAGAGAAGAAAAACTGTCATTCCTCACCCACTCTTCAGTATGAGACGGGCAAATGGAAATTTACAGAGTGACAACAATCAACAGGTAGTTAGGCTTTGCTGTCTGCCAGGCATCATTCACAAGCACTTTATATACATGCTTCCTCTCGCTGGGTGCTATATATATATATATTGTATGATCCTGGGAGACAGATATTTTTACATCATATTTCATATGAGGAAACTTTAGCTTAGAAGCACATTCTTTCACAAACCTCTAGAAAGAAATGCAGCTCAGCCAACACCTTGATTTCAACCTGTTTAACCCTGAGCGGAGAACCCACTTATGCCATACATGGAATCCTGACCCCCAGGATTATATAGGATTCAGACTTAAGTGTACCTAAATCTAGAAACCAATACTGAATTGGTATAACCTAGTAATATGGTCTTTGATCCAAATCTGTGAACAAAGTTATCTGGTTTTGTACCTGAAAAAATAGAGAGGAGTTATTTTAAATTTCTGTATGTATACACATACATACAGATCTTTGAATCAGGTTCTTTTTCTTTTCCTCCCTGAGACTGTAAACAAAGAATCACTTAAACCATTGCATTCATCTTCTGATAAAATGCCCATATTTGTAGTGTTAGAACACACTGGCAAAGTTATTAGGAGTCTCTCAACTACACGGAAAACTGCTTTTAGGAGATGCGCAAGAGACCTTGATATCTGCACACAGACACAGAGTGGACGGTCTTCAATTCACATTTCACTTTGAGGCAACATGTTTTGCCTTGACAAAATAGCCCCATGATACCCAGTGAAACCAAGTCTATAGTTAACGTCTCACATCTATCAGATATGGTTAACTAGTGAACACTGACAAGCTCTAGACCAGTAAATAATTGAAAATTCCTCTCAGTGTCAGATTAAGTTTTAGACATAGTCTTTATATAAGAAGGCAGAAAAAAGTAAGAACCTGAAATCCTGAAAAATTTAGATGCCACTTGCCCAATAATCCAAAAAGACTGAAAATATGTAAGTCACAAATTAGAAACAGAGCAGATAATTCCATTTCTAGCTATGATAAATTGGACAAATCTTCCTTTGAAGACAAATAGAAGGCTGGATAAACTTTAAAAAAAAAGAATCTTTTTGCTGTAAGAAAGCTGTCTAGCCACTTCTCTAAAGAAGAAATTCAGATGGCCAACAGGCACATGAAAAGATGCTCCACATCGCTAGTCATCAGAGAAATGCAGATTAAAACCACAATGAAATATCACCTCACACCAGTGAGGATGGCCAACATCCAAAACACAAACAACAAATGTTGGCGAGGATGTGGAGAAAAGGGAACCCTCCTACACTGCTGGTGGGACTGCAAATTAGTTCAACCATTGAGGAAAGCAGTATGGAGGTTCCTCAAAAAACTCAAAATAGAAATACCATTTGACCCAGGAATTCCACTCGTAGGTATTTACCCTAAGAATGCAGCAGCCCAATTTGAAAAAGACAGATACACCCTTATGTTTTTCGCAGCACTATTTACAATAGCCAAGAAATGGAAGCAATCTAAGTGTCCATCAGTAGATGAATGCGTAAAGAAGATGTGGTACATATACACAATGGAATATTATTCAGCCATAAGAAGAAAACAAATCCTACCATTTGCAACAACATGGATGGAGCTAGAGGGTATTATGCTCAGTGAAATAAGCCAAGCCGAAAAAGACAAGTATCAAATGATTTCACTCATCTGTGGAGTATAACAACAAAGCAAAACTGAAGCAAGAAAACAGCAGCAGACTCACAGAACTCAAGAATGGCTAGTGGTTACCAAAGGGGAAGGGTTTGGGTAGAGTCAGTGGGAGGGGAGGGATAAGGGGATTAAGGGGCATTATGATTAGCACATAATATTGGTGGGAATAGGGAAGGCAGTATAGTACAGAGAAGACAAGTAGTGACTCTATAGCATCTTACTATGCTGATGGACAGTGACTGTTATGGGGTATGTGGTGGGGACTTGATAATAGGGGGAATGTAGTAACTACAATGTTGCTCATATTAAATCTGGGCATAAGTTTGCATATCAATGATACCTTAATAAGAAAGAAAGAAAGAGAGAGAGAGAGAGAGAGAGAGAGAGAGAGAAAGAAAGAGAGATACAGAAAGAAAGAAAGAAAGAAAGAAAGAAAGAAAGAAAGAAAGAAAGAAAGAAAGAAAGAAAGAAAGAAAGAAAGAAAGAAAGAAAGAAAGAAAGAAAGAAAAAGAAAGAAAGAAAGAAAGAAAGAAAAAGAAAGAAAGAAAGAAAGAAAGAAAGAAAGAAAGAAAGAAAGAAAGAAAGAAAGAAAGAAAAAGAAAGAAAGAAAGAAAGAAAGAAAGAAAAAGAAAGAAAGAAAGAAAAAGAAAAAAGAAAGAAAGAAAGGAAGTTGTGAATTGTCATTATTCAAGGGCAATTTGATTGTTTACACAGAATGTCTGAAAAAATCTGTATTTAAACTACTGATAAACTATTACAATTACAATTAACACATGAATTTAGCAAGTTTGGTGAACATTGGTTCAGCCTATGTAAATACAATTAATTTCTATACATCTGGAACAAAAAATTAGAAAATATAATTTTAAACTTACCATTTAAAAACCACTGAATAGACAGAAATAAATCTAAGATGTGCAAAATTTCTCCATGCTTGTAAGACAAATTACTGAAGGCTTAAATTAATAAATTCCACCTTCATAAATTAGAGGAATCAACAATGCAAAGTTGTTCATTTTCTTGAAATTGATCTGCAGATTCGGTATAATCCCCATCAAAATTCTAGAAAGTTTTCTCGAGGGGGGATGAAGTGTGAAGGATATTTATAAATAGATTCTAAAATTTATAAAGGACCAAGAATAGCTCAGATAATATTGATAAAGAAGAACAAAGTTGAGGAAATACACTATTAGATACCTAAGCTTGTTATAAAGTTACAATTATATACAATTGTAAAGATAGATAGACCAATGGAACAGGGTCTTACATGTATATAGAGACTTGAGGGAAGATTCTATTAAATAAGCGATTCTGGGTAAATTTATATCCATATGGAAAAAAATCATGATACTTAATCTGCACCATTCATGGAAATCAGTTCCAGGTGGTTTGTAGATCTAAATGTGAATAATAAAACAATACAGTTTCTAGATGACATAAAAAGCTTCTAAATATACCAAAAGAGAATATATTCATCATTGTAAGATAAGAAAGATTTCTCAAACACAACACAGAAAGGACTATTGATAAAATTCAGGATTGTTAAATGTATTTATAATAAAGTTGATCTTATTTTAATCAAAAGACACTACTAACGGAATGAAAAGGCAGGTCACAAATTAGGAGATGTCTGTGGGGTGTGTGTGTGTGTGTGTGTGTGTAGATGAATATACAGATGTATGGATGGACAGATAGACTGATAGGCAGATGTATGTAGATAATCTGGAAGTGATTTATATCTAGAATATATGAAGAATTCCTGTAAAGTAATATAAAAATAAGTCTTATTAAAAAAAGGTTCAAGAAATTTGAGTACTTTACACTTACAAAATAGGATTTAAAATGGCCAATAGATAAAACAAGTGCTCAACATTATTCATTAGGGAAATACAAGTAAAAGCACCATGAATAGCATTACACACCAACAAGAATGGCTAAAGTTACAAAAAGACTGACACAGTGCAGGATAGAATCTGTAACAACTGCAATTCTCAAACATTGACAGTCAAAGTGTAGCCTGGTATAACCACTTTGGAAAACTATTTGACAGTGTCTATAACAACTGAATATAAACATACTCTATGACTGAACAATTCCATTCTTATGTATGTCTCCAACAGAAATGTGATCATTTACATATCAAAAGGCATGTAGAAGAATGCTTACATCAGTCTAATTTGCAATAGTCCTATATGGAAAACAACTAAAGTGCTCACTGCCAATAAAAAGGAAAAAAAAGTGGTTTATTGATATAAAACAGTACTGGATAGCAATGAAAATGAAAAGAACTGGCACATAAAACAAAATGAGTAATATAAACATAATATTGAGTGAAAAATATACACAAAGGAGAAGACTTATTCCATTCTTATAAAATTAAAAAAAAAGATAGTACTAATCTACAGCATTAGAAAGTAACATTTTGGTTCCTTTTGATTTGAATGAGCTCCAGCTTTCCTCTGATTTCTTGTTTCATTCCATTGTGGTAGGAAAAGATACTTGATATAATTTTTATCTTCTTGAATTTTTTGAGGCTTGTTTTGTGGCTAACCTATAATCTATCCTAGAAATTGTTCTGTATACATGTGGGAAAAATGTGTATCCTGCTGCTATTGGAAGGAAATGTGTGTATGTCTGTTAGGTCCATTTGATCTATAGTGTTGTTCAAATCCTCTGTTTCTTTACTGATTTTCTGTCTGGATGATCTATCTGTTGTTGAGAGTGGGGTATTAAAGTCCCCAAGTATTGTTTTGATGCTGATTTATCCTTTTCGTTTTGTTAGTATTTGCTTTATATGTTTAGGGGCTCTGATGTTGGGTGCATAAATATTTAAAATTGTTATATCTTCTTGATGGATTGACCCCTTTATCATTATATGATGATCTTCTCTGTCCTTTTTGACAATTTTTAATTTAAAGCCTATTTTCTCTGATATAAGTATAGCTACCTCTGCTTTCTTTTGGTTTTCATTGGCTTGAAATACCTTTTTCCATCCCTTCACTCACAGTCTATGTGTGTCCTTAAAGCTAAAATGAGTCTTTTGTATACAGCATATAGTTGGATCTTTTTTTTTTTTTAACCATTCAGCCATTCTATGTTTTTGATTGGATAATTTAATCTATTTATGTTTATAGTAGTTATCAGCATGTAAGGACTTGCTATTTTGTTGTTTTCTGACTGTTTTGCAGAATTTCTGTTCCGTGCTTTCTCTCGCTGTCTTTTGTGATTTGATGACATTTTGTAGGGATATGCTTTGACTCCTTCACCATAATCTTCTGTGTATCTGCTACAGGTTTTTCTTTTGTGGTTACCATTAAGCTTACATAAAATATCTTATGTTTATAACATCCTATTTTAAGCTGATAATAGCTTTAATGCTATACAGAAATTTTAGATGTTACTTCTCCCCACCTCACATTTTACGTTATTGATATAATTTCAATCTTTTTAATACTAAGTATCTAATACCAAATCATTATAGTTGTGAATATTTTTGATATATTTGGCTTTCAACTTTTAATCTAATTATATGTAAATTATGCACCATCATTATAATATTAGAGAATTTGACTTTGACCATGTATTTATCCAGTGAGTTTTACACATTCATCTGTTTTTACAATATTAATTAAAATCTTTTTATTCTGCTTGAAGAATGTCCTTTAGCATTTCATGTAAGACAAGTCTAATGGTGATGAACTTCCTTAGTTTTTGCTTCTTTCATAAAGCCTTTTCTGAATGACAGCTTCGCCTAGTATGAAATTCTTGGTTGACAGTTTTGGTGTAAGTAAGGTCCCTGGCATGGCAGTTCCACTGGTTAGACTTGTCTGTTGGGCAGGGTGTGGGCTTAGCTCCTTAACTGCTCCTGGTTGTATGGCATCTCAGGCTGTGATCCTTGACTGGATGGTACTGCTGGCTGGGCTGCTGGCAGGGCTTTACCATCAGGTAGGCTGCTGGCTGTGTCTGCTGCTGCATAAGGTCACTGGCTGGGTTTTTTGGTTGGGAGGGGCTTTTGGGGGGGGGGCTAGAGATTGTGCTCCACATTTGGGGAGTGTGGATTGCTTTCCAGGTTTCCTTGTTAGATGGGGCCTCTGGCTATGCTCCATGATTAGTTTGGGTTACTGGCTGGGTACTCTGCCTTGGAAAGGCTGAAGCCTGTATTCAGCAATCAGGCAAAGGTATAGGCTCGGCCCTGCTGTGGGGCAGGGCTATAGGGCTGCACTCCGCAGCTGATAGTACCAAAGACTGGGTTCAAAGGCTGTCCAGGTCACTTTTAAGCCTCCTTAGGTATGTAGAGCCAGAAGCTATACATAATAGTTGGGCAGGACTGCTTGCTTGAGTTCCCATGAGCTTTCACATGAGTTCCCTGCTCATGTGAAGCTATAGAGTAGTTTCCATAGCTGCCTGGTCAGGCAGAACATGAGACTGTATTTGTCAGTAGAAAAGACTTCAAATTTGTTTTCCTGCACAGGGAGGGCCACACAATAGGCTCCAAGGCTGGTATAGCTCAGAGACTGGTGACCTGAATAAAGTAGAACTACCCACCAGTTTCCCTGGCCACCAAGCAGTCTGGCTCAGTTTCTCAGACAGGCGAAACCACTGGCTGGGCTCTCTGCTCAGGTGCTGCTGCAAGACCAGTGTAGGCTTCTCTATGCCCTACCTGGGTTCTTGGGTGAGGCTTCCTTGGTCACGTGGGCATGGGGACTATATTCAGTAGTCGGCAGGGCTTTGAATTTCGTTCCTTGATGGTGTGGAGCTACAGAACAAGCTCCAGAGTCAGCACAGCTCACTGGCTGGTGACCCCAACCAGGCAGAACTGCCCACTGGGCTCCCTGGCCAGATGGGGTAACTGGCTTGACTCTGCAGATGGGCAGAGCCACTGGCTGGGATCTCCATGTGAGTGCAGCTTCAAGGAGGAAAGTGGTCTCCCAAGATCAGAGCACTGGTTGCTTTAAATCCCATTTCTTTCTCTGTTTTAATCTGATCTTTAGTAGTCAAGCACCAGACTTCCCTATCAAGTCCTGTGAGGCGAGACCTAAGTGTGCTTCCTAGGAAGCACTGTGTAACACTGGGGGAGCTGGATGTCCATCTTGGGTACTTTTTTCCCACTGGAGAAACCAGGGAGCCCTCTCACTGTGGTGCTGGGCTGGCCTGTGGGAGTGGTGATGTGGTCAGTGTGTTGCTTCTCCTCTTACCCTCCTAATGCATCCTTCACAGTCTCTGTGCTTCAACCTCACCCCTGGGTTTGGGATGTCTGGTGGGTCTTATTTATGGGTAGTTGCTAGTTGGTCTTCTTGGGAGGGCAATTGAAGTCAGGAACGGCCTGTGTCACCCTTGTGATGACATCACTTGTGCCAGTAGTTTTATTTTCATAGAAATTTTAAATATGAACATGACAGTTCAATTTATAGTTTTTATACATGACTCTTCTATACAAATAGATTTGAAGAAAGAAAGGCATGAGTACTTATTAGGAGGCTTCTGCAATAATCCAGATGAGGACTGATGAGGGTTTAAAAAAAGGGAAGTGATCATAGGAAGAAAAGTAAGCAACTGAAATGAGAAGTACTGTATTTCAAAGAGGTAGGGTTTGTTGATTAACATATTGTGGAGTGGAAAGAAGGAAAGGAGACTACAATGACTCTGAGCTTTCTCAATGGATCAGTGCCATTTACTAAAGGGAAATGTGTATTGTGGGAGTTTAGTTTTAGATGTTTTGACTTTGAAATGCTTGTGAGACATTTGAGTGGATTATGTCAAGAATGTACTTACGCATACAATTTGAAACTTAAAGAATCTGACATGAGATATTTAATTTAAATACTGTCAATAAATCGATATTTGGTAGAACTGTTAGAGGAAATGTGATTACCCAATGAAAGTGTTTTGCATGATATGAGCAAGGGAGAAATGCAGAAGCCCAGATAACACCAATGTTCAAGGAATACCTAGAGGGAGAAAAGGTCCTTTTAAGAATTTGATTTAAAAAAGGTAAAGAGAAAAGAGAAAAACAAAGGGAGTAGTGGTGGGGGAGTGCTCATACAACACCAAGAAAGGCAAGAAATGAAAAAGGAACAAGATAATCAACAAATGGCTCATAGCTTAATATCTGTAATATCAGACCAGGAGATACCTCACTGTTTGGAAAAAAAGTCTAATTAACAAGAATCTATGTGTTGCAGGTTGTGGGACTGTGTTACAGTGTTTGAAATAAGCAGATGTGGGGGCAAGGCATAGATTTAGAGAAGGAATGAGAGCATTCAGAGAAGTATGAGGAACAATCAGTAAGTGTCCTTTATATGGTGCATCTAAGAAATATCAGAGGGAAGTGGAGATGACTCTGGGTTGTTGAAGAGGTGAAAGGGAAAGGGTGCTAGGGGTCACTGACCTCCACTGCATTTTAGGTGACTGGCCACTTCCTCCCTGAAAATCTCTTATCCCATGGCTTCTGTGGTCCCACACTCTGGAGGCCCTCCTCTCACTGCCCTGTCCTCTCCAGTCTTTATTCCTCTGCTTGTACGTTAGGTACCTGTGCTTCCTGGGTTTTGTCTTTGGTTTTTGTGGGTAAAATTGCAATATTTCCAGAATCTCTCGCCTGGCCTTAGCGCACCTCCATATCAATAAGTGTTCCCAAGGGGTGGAGAGAAGTAGTCCGTCTCCATATTAATAGGTGATTACAAGGTGATTACATATATGGACCAGAGAGGTTGGATGCGGCCCCTTTTTGCACCCAGGTCATGAGCCACAAGGGCTAGCAGAAGTGGACAACTACTTGTAAGCAATAAACGGGTTTCTCCCACTTTATTTCTCCCTTTGACTGATTTCAGCTTCAAAGGTAATTTGCCCTGGGCTGGAACATATTTTCCCCTGGGGTTACAGTTTTTTACCTGCACTTTTATGCAGTCTCTCTTTTCTATCCTATGCCCAAGACTTCATCCAATGACCTCAACTGCCATTTTTATTGAATTACTTCTAGATCTCCACCTGTAGCCTTGTTATTCTTCTCAAGTTCAAGAATATTCAACATCTATGAGGCATCTTAACCCAGGGGTACCTCCAATATAGCTTGTCCAAAAATACAGTACTTATAATTTTCCCGAAGAGAAACTGTTGCCCTTTCTTGCTGTATATTTCTAGATAGAGGCCACCATTATTCTTCTAATTGCCCAAACCAAAGACTTAAGGAAGGGGCAGTGTTACTCTTCCTTACCAAGGATCTCCTCCTTCCAGAGACATGGTGTTCCATGTCCTTAATATCTTGAGAATCTTCTTCCTTTTACTACACCCATCCCAGTAATGGATTTAATTAGGACCTCATCCTCTCTCATTTGGACTAGGTGCTACTTGTTTTCCTTTGCTGTTAACAGTGAAATTTTAAAAACACAAATCTAACAATATCAAATCTCTGCTTAAACATTTTCTTTGACTCTCTTTGCCTTTAAGTAAAGTCCAAACTCCTTAAAAAGCCCATAAGATCTTTCATGATATTGTCCATGATCAATATTCTCTTCTCATTCCCATTCTTTCTGTATGCCCTGATTACTTTAAGTTCCTATAAGATACCATGATTTCTTAATAATCCTCCCTACTACCAGTTTTTATAATCATTCATGTTTGCTAAGTCGCACCCTCTTCCATTCATTTTACTAACTTCTGCCTGTTTTTCTAACCTCATTTCAGATGTCCTCTCTTCTAAGCCTCTGTGATCCTACCAGTCTGAAAGAGATATGCATTTTTACACCTTAAATGCCCTGTGTTTATTCCAGTTTAGCATGCATCACATGGCATTGCAATGGTTTGTATGCTTCTCCTCTGCAAAAATGGTGAACTTAGTAAGTATGGTGTTTTAGTTCCATAGCCCCAGCACGTAACTCATTGTTTGTGAATAAAACAGGGACTACATAGTATTGGGTAAACGGACGGAGTGTGGCAATTGTTAAAGAAGGACTTTGTTATGAGATGGCAAGGGGATATGCTAGCAATTTAAATAGGTAAGGATTTTGTAGGATGTGTTAAAGATTCCAGCATGTGGAGGATTTGAGAGGGGAAGGAATATTTTCTGTCTTCAAAAAAATTAAAGTCTTCTTGGCTGATAAACTTTTAATACACAAAATAATTTAGAACAGCCTAAGGCTATCTACAAGCAAATGCCAAGTATTATGATGTGCACTAGAAGAGAACTTCAGCAGTAGGAGTTATTTACAGGAAAAAGGATAGTCAGAGCTAGCTTTAAAGGAAAAAGAAAGGATTTGAACTGAATTTTGATGTATCCACAGGTTTTGTTTAGGTTGGGAAAAATGGGATTTTTTTCAGATAAAGGGACCATCTGGAACAAGATTGGAGATTTTTCACGATACATATGAGTGGTGGTAGGAATTCAGTCTTAAATATTGCCTCCATGAAGATCCAAACTCTGAAGATTCTGTCCTACAATTACGATTTGCCCGATGGTTCTATCAACATGTCCCACCCTCATCAGAAACTCCATACTTAAAATCAAACTCATCTTCTTTCCTCCCTAGTCAGTTACCCTGTCTAGATTTCTCTTGTCATCCAGACTTGAAAACTTGGACTCTTTCCCTCACATCCATATATAAAGAGTCAAGTAATGGTTTTGGCACATAATAGGCATTCCATAAATGTTTGTTGAATCAACAAAACATTGGAATCCAATGTGACTATGTGAAGGTTAAACACAGGGATGGATGGATGGATGGAGTGTGGAAATGCAGAAGGAATAGATGGCCATGATTGAGAGTCTGAGCATCCTGCATGTAAGAGAATCAAACATACTGTTTGGAGAGTTAGAAACATGAAGTGCTGTATACAACTGCAGCTCTGCATTCATGAACCCTCGGATAAAAACCTGGAGGTTAATTGCAACAAAGAACTTGGCAACAAGGGTCATTAGGAAAGTCAAAGTATTTTAACCTTTAGGGAAGTTACCAGCATTCCATAAAACTTAATGTCTTGAATTTTATTATAACACACTCATAAAATTTAGTCTATCTAATTCAGTGTTTTATTCCCCTGATTGGTTTTATAACCATGGTTGACCGCAGTCCCACTCCCATCCCTTCCAGAGGAATTGAGTGAGCTATAAAATTCCCCAGAGGACATTACTAATTCAGTCTTCAATGACTTATTTTTAAATTCAGCAAATGTTTATTGAGCACCTACTATATTTATATTTGCTATCATTTGAGTTACAGTAATAGATGAGACATTTTCTATCCACCCTCACCCCACCCCACACACTTAAGTTCCAACACTTGACAAATAAACACTGAGTAAATATTTTGTATTTTAAGTGCTATGATTTGTATATGCACAGGATGCTATGGGAAGTAAAGAAAGAATGATAATTACAGACTGCAACAGTATATTTCAGAGAGTTAGATTTTCAATTTTGTTGATAAATTTTAGAAAGAATGAGTAAATGAGACACAAGGGAATCCTTCAACTCAAGTACTTCATTGTTATCAAGGTTTTAGATAATGAAAGTGGTTATTTTTAAGTGAAAATTATGTACTTACATTAATAGATTTTTAAAACTGAAGTTAATGCATCCATTTAATGAACACCTATTTATTAAGCACCTGCTGTGTGTCACACATTGCCCTTAAATACTTGTAGTCAAATGGTGGCTAAGACGTGGTCATTTTTGTTGAAAGAACTCAGTGATTATTCATCTGAAATTACAGAAAAGCAATTTATATTTGAGAAATGAAAATAATCTCTTCTGGTTACCTGTTTGAAAAAATACTTGGAAGCTATGGAAATTCAGTTGAGTACTGAAATAACAAATTGTTTTATAAATTAATTAATGACCCTAAATTATTTTATTGGTGGGCAACCTAGAATTTCATATTTTTATTTATGCAAATGTCCAATTAAGTTAATTTTACTATATGCATTTATGTGACTAGAAGGTTTATGTAAATAAGTACATATATATGTATTTGTGATGGGAAGATAATATATAGTTTTTATTCAGTTGTACATTTGCAGCATTACCCAGAAGCCCTGATTTGTAATATAGTGGGTAGTGTTTCCTGTCAATATTCACTTTCATCCCCTCTGTAGTAAACACTTTTAGTTCCCACTCCAGAGGTGTACCCTGATTGGTCTCAAGCAATGGGTAATCTCTCCTGGTGCCCCAGTTACTGGTTTAGGTAACCTTAGCCAAGATAACTAGACTTTATATTTCTCTGGCCTAGTTAGAACCTTTGCTGGGAATTGTGGGACATAGATATTCTCTTTCCCTCTCTGGAAAAAGTGAGGTTGTAAAGCCACTAATTTCTGTTCTTCCACCATGAGGAATAAACCAGCCTGAGAGTGAAACTGTAACATGGAGAGTCACGAAGAAGTGGAGTTCGAGTCCTGGTCACACCATACCTAAAACCTGACCACCTTGGACTTTTTAATTATGTGAATCAATGAATCCTCTTTAATGCTAAAGCCAATCTATGTCATCTGTTATTTGTGTAAAAAATAAGAACATTGACTCTTACATGTAGGTGTTAAACTGAGATGTGGCTATGAATTCACCATTAGTCATAAGGCTGTATTTTTGTGTTTGATTTGTTACCTTAAACATTTAATTAGAAGAAAGAGACTTTTATTGAATATTAAAAATTGGTGAGATTTTAGATTAGTGTTACATATTATCACTCTACATGGAATGTTGTTACTACTTCCAGATAATCAGTTACTGATAATCATGGCATATATATTTCAAAATATTGGAATATATAGTATTAATAATGAACTTATGATCTGTAACAAATTAAAAATCATAATACAAAGAAGGGTGTAGACTGAAGATTACAAACGTGATGAGTTTTTAATTGGTCTCGCCCATCCTGAACTAGCCCATCAGGTAATGGATGATCTGGTCCCTTATCTGAATCACATCAAACAAATTGCTGCTTTTCTATCTGCTGGCCATCAGCATTCATTTTCAATCTTCCAACATACTTCAGCAATGAAAGCAGTATTCTTTCCCCTTTACAATTTTCCCATTCATTCCTTCAGCACATTTATTTAGCAACTCCTCTATGCTGGGCAGTGAACTTAACTAAAAAACACCCAATTAATAAAAAAAGATATATTTGGTGTCATAACAATGAATAAAAAGTATTAACACCAAGATCACATGATAATTTTTAATTACAGATTAATTACAACAAGGGAAAGAAGTACAACAATGAAGAAACATCAGAGCTGACTTGAACTCATCTGGGTGCCAGGAAGATGAAGAAGTGAATGTTTAATCTGAACTCAACAGATGAGTGACAGTTACCCAAGTAAAGAATATGCCAATAACAATTAACCAGGTAAAGCAGTATGCTAGGAAGACATCCTATTTGAAGCCCTTATTTGAAGTTTGTAAGGTAAGAAGGCGCATGATTCACTTAAAGAAAGGAAAAAAGGCCAGGGAAGAGAATGAGAGGGAGAATAGCCCAACACGTCAAAAGCCACATCACAGAAACTTCAGAGGCCACTTTAAAGACTTTAGTCTTTGTCCTAAGAACAACAAAAAGTCATTGAAAACTTTCTAGTAAGCAATGACAGGATCAGATTTGCATTTTAGAAACATTACTGTATATACCAGTTAAAATGTGAAAAATCAGTGATGGGAAGCATTAGAAAAAGATGCAGTTGCAAACTCAGATGCATTTGTGCTGCTTCAGGAGAGACTTCCCTGTAGCCTGGATGATGGCAGTGGAGATGGAAAATAATGAAGAAATTTGAGAGACAGCGAGGAATGGAACTGTGGGATTTTCAGAATCGCTAGCTATATGAAGAAAAATAGAGCATTATGTGACTTTCAAATCTGCTTAAACAACTGGAGGGGTAGTTTTATCATTCATTGAGAAAGTACACAGAGAAGAATGTTTTGGGGAATGGATTATGAATTCTATTTTAAATATGCTGACTTTCTAATATATAAGTAGAGATGTTAGATAAAGTAATTAGGGATTCCAAAGACTCTGCATTGGAGACATAACTGTAAATGAGACATCAGTACTTTTTTTTAAATAAGTTTATTTTGATATCATTAATCTACAATTAAATGAGTAATATTATGGTGATTACACTACCCCCTTCATCAGGTTCCACCCCCCAACCCCATTACAGTCACTGTCCATCAGCGTAGTGAGATGCCATTGAGTCACTACTTGTCCTCTCTGGGTTGTACAGCCCTCCCTGTGCCCCCCCAACATTACATCTGCTAACGTCAGTACTTTTATGTTAAAAAAAACCAAATACAAACTAGCTTGTATAAATCTACGTATGTATGTATCCTCTCTTCCTTCCTTCCTTTTTTTCCTTGCCTTCTTCCCTCACTACCTCCCTTCCTTCCCCTCTCTCTCTGCCTATCCATCCATCCATCCATCCATCCATCTGGATTCTATTGTCTTGCATTACTAGGAAGTCCACTCATAGTGGTGGCTTCACATAGCACTTATCCTGGGGCTCAAATGATTTTTATTAGCCTCTTGCCAATTTAGAAGTTGGGAGGGAAGGTAGATTAAATTAGTTTGAAAACTATGTGGAAAGTGAATAAGTTGAATGGCAGATGTCATTATTCTGAGAGTATCTCTGTTGATGCCACTTAGC
This sequence comes from Smutsia gigantea, assembly GCA_032199065.1. NCBI lineage: Eukaryota > Metazoa > Chordata > Mammalia > Pholidota > Manidae > Smutsia > Smutsia gigantea. The sequence goes on from JAVSCE010020463.1 coordinate 47,523, forward strand.
TCCACCATATTTGACTTCTATGAATTAAATTCAGTAAAATATGAGCTTGGCCACATAGTGGACAAATCCATTTTAAGTAAGGCACTTTTCTGCTTTTGACATCTTAAACATGGAACTCACTCCCTCAACCCTATGTTTCATGACCCCTTCCTTAGTATTCATCTTTTTCATCCACTTAATAAGAAACAAGAGAATTGCTACAATTTCCATGATGAAACCACTAATTTATTTACATGAACCCAGTCTGGTATCCTTCTCCTGGCTTGTCCAGGTGCTGTATTGACATTCTGTGAGCAGTAATTTCAGTGATACTCTCAGCATTAAGCCAAAATTTCATACCTTCTTGACCTTTCATGTCTACACCTCACTTTCATCACATCATCCTTACCATTTTGTTTCTTGAGCCTTCTTGATGCTCTGAAAAGCACTGAGAAAGAAGTATATAAGATGATAGCGAAGGAGGAATGATGGAGAAGGAGGAAAAATGATACGGGTTCCACTCTGTCTGGAGTACCTCCATGATATACATAAATTTTCCCACTTGATTCTTGGAGGATCTTGAAAAAGCTACTTCTTTATATACAAGATGTTTTTCTTTTATTCCAGAGCTGGGTCAAGAGACCTCTTGAATGGAGAGTTCTACATCACTTAACAAATGGAAGAGAGTATGTTGGAACAAATTTGGGAATCAGAAATTCATCACATATCAAATACTAGGTGAAAAAGATAGTGGGGAATTATAGATGAGAGAAAAATACAAGAGTTTTCCAAGACTTTGTGGCTTTTGTAAGATACCCTCATGAGTGATTCTGCTTCAGATTTAATGTCTATTGTCCTTCACTGTCTCTAGATCTCAGAACCTCCTCTTCAAGTCATTTGAATGGACTTGCCCTGAGAATCCTTGTCAGCATCTCAATTTTTCTCTTTGCATTCCCTGCTTTCCTGGATCTTCAAATTTGCAAAGGTTGTAATACCTTAAAAAAAATTACAGTCTTAACTTGCTCCTGTCCCCTACTGAGTAGTATCATGTTTATTTCTTTTTGCTCACTTTCAAACTTGTATTAATGGAGCACACTTTATACTTGTACTTCATCAATTCCTTATCTTTTTAAAGCCATCTCCCTTCTACTCTTTCTACAGACATTTATTTGTCAAAGTAAGTAAATGTTGACATAATTTTTTTTGTGTGTACAATTTTTGCCGTTTCCCTTTGGCCTCTCTGGAGCCCTTTCTTCTTGAAACTCCTTTTCCAGTTTTGGTTCTATTTGGTTTGACATGACTTTTGTGACACATTTTCTTCCTTTCCATTTCTGGATTATATTTCCCTTGTTGCCCACATACTCTAGAGGTTGAGTTATTTTCTTCTCGTTATTCATACTGAAGACTCTTTCTGGAGAAACATGATGACCATTCTAATGGTGATTGCTTACCCTACTCATTAAATAGTTCAAATTACAGCCACCAAGTGTATCACCATGTATTTATACATGAAAAATCTAGCACTCACATAGAACACCTAGGTTCACAATATTGTACAATTTAAAATTTATGATTACCGTTGATTTAAATCCAATAAACTGACTTTAAGTAAACTAGACTCAGGGCCCAGAAAAATAACTTCTATTTCTATGTATTATTACATGTCTATGGGGCTGCCAGGAAGTTGGTTGAAAAGGCAGGGCCTGGAGGATGCAAACAGCATCACACAACCTTTTTGTGAATATAATATAAACACTCAGCAACAATCTAGCCTTGGAGAATACTGATTTTAATAAAAACACTGAGTTTATGATTCAAATCAGAAAAAATGTAAGCATTGATTATAATCAGGTATGGTGTTAGAAATAATTATGTGCAGCAATTATATGCAGGACAGTGGGCTACCTATCTATTTACCTATATGGAAACTACTGCCAAAGCATCAGTTATTCAACAACTGAAAATTGTTTGTGTATCACTTCTTTTTTCTCTTTAAATCCTACTTATCCTTCAAAGACACATTCTGGCTTTAATTGCTCTGACACTTAACCCAATTCTCCCTTCTCTCTCAATAATGAATCAATTTTGTATATATCTTCTTGTGATGCTCTGTGTGTATGACTGTTAATGCAGTTATCTCTAATCACAGACAGACAGGTTATAGTCATATACTCACTTGTGTATACTACCACTAATTTGTGATCTCCATAGATTAAAGGAGTACTCTTTCCTTCCTTCTTCTTTTGCACCTTTCCTCCCCCTTTCCATTGTCTTCCCTTTTTCTAGGTACTTTCCACACATCTGGTTCGTTATAGCTGCTCAATAACTTACTGTGTTTAAATTGAATAGTCTTTTTTAATCAACTGACATATTAGACAACCATTTCATATTGAGCATTTTCAGTGATGTCAACTTCATCAGTATCTTAGTTAATTTCTCAACTCTCAAACTAAAGCAAGAGTTTTCCTCCCAACTCATAGAAGCATCATGTTATTAATAAAGTTTCTATCCTATTTTCAAGGTAATTTTCCTCCTAACAATTTATGACAATGAGTCATAGCAACAATGCCACCACAGGCGGGTCTCAGGGGATCTATGCCTCCACAAGGCAATGCATTAATTTCACACTGTGGTTCATTAATAGTATTGTCAATGTCCCCATGAGGTATGGGCATTTGTGAATCCCTGATGTTTCCTGATTACTTGGCTTACACTCTATTCCTTTACCAAGATGTCCTTCCCACTAAACTGTCACCAGGAAAAACAGGGCCTAATGGCATATCATGTAAACTATGCACCCAATTATCCTTTATTACCTTAGTATTTTACATCACCCCTATTTGTTTATTTATTTATTTATTTCTGCCAGACATGTTAATACTTTTCTGGATATAATATGCTAAATTATGCAGAGAATTATCAGAATGGGGTCTGTCAGTAGGCATTGACCTCAAACTCACTAATACCCACTCAAAATATCTTAAGATTTATTACTTGGAAATTAGTTTTCCACATAAATTAATTTAAAGTTGGTAGTTTAAAATGCCCACAACTGCAGCCTTTCTTCACTACAACACAGCTATTCATAGTATCAAGTATTTCATTACAGCCTTGATTTAATTTTTAATGTTTTACTTCCCTTCACTACATGTATTTACACACAAACATTCACAGGCATTTGCACACTCACTCACATTCAGTGGTCATATAGGCTGGATCATTTGGAAAGGTCTTGGATAAGAAGTGAGAAGGGCAGTGTGATAGGTAAGATTATAGACTTGTAAAGGGAAGCTCCATAAAGATCTACTTTTCAGGACTGGAGTTATATACTGAAGAGTTAAACTCCTAGAATCAGATCACTGGGTATTTAAATAAATACCCTAAAGGCACTAAACTGTGAATAAAATTAAGTTTATATCCTAACATCTACTTTTTATATAATCTCTTTCAATTTTCTTTAATTATACTTCATTTTATTCCCAACAGCTATAATTAAAGTATAAGTGGACAAAGAACAAGTTATTTTCTGATGGTCAGGTGCTAGAAAGCCTAGACAAGATTCAGAATAATATTCTCCAAACTGCAGTACAAAACCCAATAGCATTAATAATATATTGGCCAAAAGTGTGGCTTCTTATTTTTAATAAGCTTGATTTCATAATTAAATATGACCTACTGAAAATTAATTTTTAAGCACATAGGAAGATCCAACTAGAAAACTTTTCACTTATCCTGAGACTCTTTTTCAGTTATATAGACAAATTGTCAGGGTAACAAAATTACCCAAATATTTTATTCACTAATCCCAGACACTTCAAAGAGGAACACAACCTCTATACTTTATTTGCTTACCAAATGAATTATATTAATTATAGTATTCATAGATACATATTCACAGTAGAAAAAGAACTGTCTTTGAATCAGAAAGATCTGAGATTTGATGTGAAAGATAAGAAAGATTTGATTCCAGCCACCTCCTCAACTTAGATTAGACCTTGAGCAATTAGCTCCCATGAAGTTCACCTTTATCATCAGCAAAATGTGAGCCAAAAGCAGCCCCTCTGAATGGTTGTTGTTATGATTAATGTTAAAATACAAAAAGCACTCATGTAAACTGACACTACATGAAAGGGAAACCACAAAAAGATAAAAGTCTGTAATGTAATGCTCACAGCATCTAGCATGGTACATGGCACCTAACAGGCACTTGATCGGTATGTGTTGAATGAATGTGTACTAGGGACTGCTAAGTGTGATACTGAAAGATAACTCAGTGTTTCAACACTTTTTGCCCATATGTAAAATCCAAACAGTCCTTCTTATTTCATTCAGCAAGTATTTATCAAATGCTACTCTGTAGTAGGCACTGTGTTAGGTTCTGGGTACAGTGAATGAGTGTAACTTTCAGAAAAGTTAGTAAAACAGATCTTTGAATAGGCAATTTCCATACACTGTGATGAGTTCGGTAGCAAAAGAACACTATGAACACAAAGGAAGTATGCACAACCTAGTTTTGAGGAATTTATTTAAGACTTTTCAGAGAATGAGAGGTGCAAGTCTGTACAATAACAGCAGAAATGAGGTGATACAAGCATGGTATAGATGGAGGGCACAGTTTAAACATTAGAGAAAGCCTGGTTCATTATGGGGCTGTAGGGCTACAGTGAGGAACATGTACACTGCAAGTGGGCTTGCCTATTTTCTTCAGTCTGTAAGACATGGATGGTTCTGGGTCCTGATCCTGGATAGTCCCCGGCACAATTGTTCTCACTTGCATCTGGACTCAGGTTTAGCAGATCACTTTTTGATCCCCAGCTTTGTTTTTCTTTTACACGCTCAGCTTTAAGGTCATGTGTATTCCTCTTGGAGTCTGACACCAGTTCACTACCCTTTCCTGGCTGCCTTCCTGTACAGCGTTCTTGGCATGAAGACAAAGGATTGGCTGGGGGGCATGGTGAGGCAGATGACAACTAGACACCAACCAGGACTAATCTGGGGA
>JAVSCE010020463.1:57500-185169 GCA_032199065.1 Smutsia gigantea
TCTATCATAAACATCCCTCAGACAAGTCTTTTTCCCATAGCTAAGAATATTACAGCTTACAGTCTATTCCCATTGTTCCACAATGAACTCTTTATGATGTAACTGATGACATCATCCTCCTGCTTGAGGCAGCTGCCTCTGAGCAGCAGAGTAAAGTTCCTTACTCAGCGTAGTCCCTTCATAATCTGGCCCAGTTCTTCCTCAGTCCCTATCTGCTATCACAGAGGAATTCCTCCTGAGGAATACTGTGCTCTGGAAATATTGGAAGCTCTGCACCATGTTCTTTTGTCTCCAGGTAACTCCTGCAAAAGCCCTCAATGTTCAGCTCAAACCTGATCTCTTTTAGGAAGTTGTTCTAGACCCCAGGCCGATTAGAGACCTTGTCCTCTCCTTCACCCTTAGCTCATAGCCTATGTACTTCAAAAATTTCTTTGCTGATCTGTCCTTCACTACAGGCTCCTTAAAGATGAGTGAAGACATTATTATCTCTGTCTCTAGCACCTCCAACTGGGTTTTGCACAGTGTAAGTAATCGATAAGAGCTTTTTGACTGTATTGAGGCATGAACACATGAATGGATGAATGAGTAAGTTAATGAACTGGATTATGATTTGCTATAGAATGATATTCACATAAAGTTATACTGAATGAACGGAGCTCAACCTTCACGCAAGGCCCTTATGACATTCAAAAGCCTTGTCACTGCTGTTCTCTCTGACCTCTAATGAGTCACTTAGTCTCTCATCTGTAAAGCTTAATTAGTGCTTTGGCAATAAGTGCTAGCTCTTCAAATGCTAGGTGTTAAATTCATTGCTTCAGAAACACTGTCACACTCATTTTCATTCAGAATTAAATTATAAGATATGCAACAATAGCCTATTTCCAATTAAAAATGCTAGGTTCCCTCTTGCCTGAAATAGACTTAATGGCAGCCAGCTCCCAGCTGCCCCTGAAGTTGCCTCAGCTTCAAATATGGTGTAATACTATTTCTGAGATGCAGAGTCACTTAGTTCCAGGGCAACCTTGCATGGTGGTTGCACCTGGGGCCAGGGCAGGATGAGTAATCAGGGTGAATGGGAGAGGCAGACAGGCAATTCTCCTAATGGAAACAGTTGATTGGCTCACTCTCAGTCAGAAGGCCAGCAATTTTACAGTTTCTCCCCTGGGCCTGAATCATTGCACTGAGTGGTCTACTGCAAAGGAGAGAAACTGGAGTTTGTATTTTCCTACAGCTTTTGACCAACTGGGGAATTAAGGGAAGTGAAAAAAAAAAAGTTTAAAGCTACACACAAAGATGACATGACATAGAAACAATTCAATTCAACAAACATCTTTCCGAGGTCCTACCATTTACAAAACACTACATTAGGTTCTGTGGGAGGTACCCTGATAAATGGATGAGAAAAAGTTCCAAGCCTCTGTAGCTTCGTGTAAGTAGCAGTAGAATGTGTCACCAATATATCTGAACCTGTTATGAAGGTTAGTAAGGAAATACAAAGTATTGTGGGGATAGGGAAGGGAAAAGGGACTTGGGAAAAGCTTTTAGGAGGAAGTAGAATCTAGGGGTCTGGGCAGCATCCCAAACTGTACCTCTCATTCCAGCCCAATTCTGAAAAAAAAAATTGAGAAATAAAGAGTAATAATATCAGGTCAAGTATTGCCATAATTACTGATAACACTAAGCTGGGGGACTAGTCTAATACATAGTCAAGTGGACTGCTAAAGCTGATCCCTGGAACTTGGCAGATTTACTTCCTACCAGGGTAGCACTGGACTGGACACACTTCTCCACACGGACAGCAGCACACACACGACTGAGGAAGCCGGGACAGCTCGTGCTCAAAAAGAAGGGTTGTTCCTTAAGGAAGAAAGGTAAAGATGAGTTGAGTCTGTTATCCTTCCCAAACTTACCAGTCAGATAAGTCACTCTCCCTCCTCAGAGACAAACTTAGAGCCACACTAAGTAAGCTCCCTCTGAGGAGGGAAACGTTATGATTAGAGAAGAAATATTCCCAGCATGTGATAGGATCTGAGTGATGAAGAGAGGGGAGGACATTTCAGGCAGGCGAACAGCTGAACATGAACTGTGTAGGCAAGCCCTGAGGAGATGGAATTCTGGAATTATTAAGAACACTTAATTAAAAAGACATGGGTTAGTCCTAGTTCTTGATCTAAACAAGTCACTTGGATTCTCTGACCCTTGGTCTCCTCATCTTCGAGTTGGGGATAATAGGATCCATTTCACAGAACTCTAAATAGAGGCTGTGATAATTTCTACTACCAGAGTGACTGGACAAGGGGTACAATAATCAGACAGCTTCCTTCACAAAGTGATTTTGGGATTTTGAGTTTTATTAAGTAATCTGATTTATCAGTTTGGTGAAATCAAATTCCTGCATATTGGGTTTTCTTGAAGTGAATTGGCCCTATTAAGCACATTTAGTCCATCATATTTCTGTTAGCATAGGAAGACTCTCAAACAAATTTGTGGAGCAAGAGAGAACCTTACAGGTAGGTGCAGTGAACGACACAAAAAAGTATAGAGGTAAGTGCAAGGATGTGACAAAGTTTAAGTAAAGTGGTGTAAATATACATGAAGACTGCCAAAGGGCATAAGGGTGGAAAACATTGGGCATAATTTCATTTCCAGTTTCACCCTTATAGCATCCAACTTTCTTGATGGGACCAGGCTAAGCAGCATGAACAAGCTTTAAACTGAACCTAGAAGGCTTCAGGGTCCTATATGCTTTCAAATGCAGGACTGAACAGTCAGAAGACCATCATGATCACACAGCTGAAGATTATTCAGAAATGTACTTTCGTGATCTGTTAGAAAGCAATGCTATGGGTATTTTAATTTTGTTATATAAAAATGAGTGTTTATGGCTACTGAATCATCTTAGGCTTTGGTTACAGGTGACTAAAGGGAAAGATAAAGTATTTCTCCTGCATATGAATATGCTAGAATGCTAAAGGGAGGGTGTCCATCATGCAAACATTTTTTAGAAGACTACATGACAAACCAGGATCTTCAAATGGAAATGTTTTTAAGCTTTCTGATGAAGTACCTGCACTTGAATGAGCTCTGAACTTAACCACATAAACCTTGGCCTTGTGCCAGTTTAATGGCTGAGTTCAGAGAGATGAGTTATGTGTTTGGATCAAAGGCTACAGAGTAATGAGGAGGGATTTATTTACAGCCATCTAGGTGTGACATCTGATAAGGAGAAAGAAGATAGCGACGAGCTCGCATGCCTCTTAATTTCAGAAATATATTCTCAGAAGGAAGCCAAAGGACTTGCCTGATTGCAAGCTTTGAAAAATGATTATGTAACATGGAGGAATGAATTTTATTTTTAAAATGTATATAGTTCACGGATGTTGAAAAAATTACTGCTTGACCACTTCTTAGCTCAGCCATCTTCCAACTATGTACTTACCGTGTTCCTACAGAGCGGCTGTCCTTGGTTTCCGAGACAAAATACTGAGATTCACTAAGGAGAAACTTTCACACAAGATCATATTTCTGTTTTGTGTGATCATATTACTGTTTTGAAAGGCCCCAGGTAAGTATTTTTAGGAAGTAACTATAACATTGTTTTTGAGGAAATCCTGCAGATCTCAAGTAATTCTCTCTCCCATTATCAAAGATGCATTGATAGGAGTCTAACATGGTGACTTAAATTACACTTGCTGTTACTATTTGACATTTCATGGTGGGGTTTTCTGTATTCTCTAATTACAATGGTCCTGAAAAAATACTTATAATTTTGTTTTCAAGGGATCAACACATATCTTTGGTAGTAGTGTTGCTATGATAAGAATGACTGATGATCTGGATATGAAACTACTTACCATCATTTCCACTTAGGTGGGATGTGTGTTTTAGTGAAATGGTGGGATGTGTGTTTTAGTGAAATGGTCACCTATAAGGCAGCACTGGACTTCCCAATTCAAACACACCTAGATTTGATTACGATATTTGATATTTGATAATGGAGTCTCGCCAGGAAAATTGTGGAGCATTTTTGACCTTCAGTTTATTCCTCAGTAAAAGGAGTTTTATAAAGGCACCTACTTCACAGAATGATGGCAAAGATAAAAAGGGATAATGTATGTAAAGCTGGCACAATACTTGGCAGGCAGTAAGCCCTCAATATGTATTTGAAATTATTATGTTTGATTACATTTGAAAAAGAAAAATAGCAGAGAACTTTGAACTTCATCAAACTTATCCCTAAACTCCAGAGAAGATTATGGTTCAATTCCATGTCATATGACTGTATAATTTTAAAAGACTTTCTGGAGAAGGTGAGACTGTTTTTCCGTGTATGTGATTTTCCTTTGAAATATTTCTCCTTCTAAGCCTGCCAGCTGCGACTGAAGCCCTCTTTCTCTTTTCCATTATTTCTAGATTGGCTCAGGAGCTGATTTAGCATATAATTTATGTCTCATGTGTATACAGTATGTAGTGTATATAATTGCCATAAATAGTATGCTTATAAAATGCTCATCATGGAATCAACTCTGAAATCAGCAGTTCTCTTTCACATGCAGCTGCATCCAAATGACTCTGTCCCTGGGGAAGGAAATATTTTATTTTCCTCACCAGGCTCCATGAACCCAGGAACGTGAAGAGGAGATGAGAGGAGGCAGTTTTTCTCTGAAGGAAAGCTGCTCTTCTGGACAATAGGGCCACAGCAACCCTTGTTTTTGGGTCTGTCATTAAGGATTGATGTGCTTTTGTATAGGTTCCCAGACGAGCATTTATATTTAGTGATTCCCTGTGAGGAGAGAATAGCACTTTGCAAGTGCCTACTCAATACTTCTTTGTTAGCAGTAAAATACAACAAAGGGACGACCATAGCAGCCCTGAAAAGTCATGCTCCCTACCTTTGGGTGGTGAAGCGTGCAAGTGAAGCAACAGGGTACACTGTGCCATAAAGGTCTGTAGGTATTTTGCCTCTAATCCATAGGCTGCATAAATGCCATGTGAATTGGAATTTATATGGATGAAGCCTGCCCAGAAAATGCATGCAAAATTGTAAGTCACTGTAAAAGTGCTTTTGTCTGGACAGAGGTTTCATAACTCATCAATTTCTTGCAGGAGCAATTCAAAACTTAAGAGCCATATTGAAGACCAGGGTTCTAAATTCATAGGATTCTCTTCGTATGCAAGTAAGCTCATTAAATATTTAATCACATTCTGCTTGGAAAGGTTTATATGTGTGTATCTTGGCACTACTTCCATTCAGTTATGCTAACCAAAAACCTAGGAAGTCATCCTAGACATCTCCCATATGTAATCCAGCATCAAGTGCTGTCGATTTTACTGAGCACTTTTCGAATCCATCCACCTTTCTCCAGCTTTCCCAGCTGGGTATAGTCTATGCTATTGTCATCTTTCATCAGAACAACTGCAAAAGCCCCAACAGGGCAGTTACGGTCTGGCCCTACTTTAGCCCTGCAGTCCCTCTATGCTGCACACTCCCATTTGTTTTCTCTCCACTCTAGCCAGAATAACCTTTAACTTTTTTCATATGTGCCATGTCCTCTTCTTTCAGAGGGTCTCAGCAAGTACCGTTCCCTCTGTCTTGAATACCTCCTTATATTTCCTTCACCCAGTTAACTCCACTAGTGCTTCAGATCTCCGTGTTGTCGATATTACCCTTGCAAAGTCTTCCATGACCTCCATGATTAGGTCAGTTCCACTATTAGGCACGATCATAGAACCACATCTCTCTATTTCAGAGCACTTACCACAACTGTAAGTTTTAATTTGCCTTGTGATTATTTGATAAATGTGAATCCATCCAATTATACTGTAGGCTCTGTGAAAGCAAATACTCTTAACTCTTGCATTTCCACAGCTTGACATTGTGCCTGGTATAGAGGAGGCATCTATAAGGATTTGCTGAATGAATGAATGGTCTCTTGTACTGAACTATCAGGTTCTTAGAAGTAGATCATAGATGTACAATGGACTGAACAAATGAAAGGATCTCTAAACCTGTGCCTTATGATCAAACGCTCTCTTCACTCACTTTCTGACTGTATGCTCTTGGGCCCTTCTGAGCCTCCGTGTTCTAGAAGTAGTTACGACCTATTAGTAGGAACTATTGTCATCTCAACTATACAGATACAGAAACCTGAGGCTTAGTAACAACAGATAGGTATACCATTCCTCCTATGGGTTAATTTTCTATTCTGACAAATGAAAGAATTGGATTAGCTGTACTCTAATGGTCATTCTTGTGTCTAAGAGATTTTGGGATGACAGTTTGTGCAGTTTGAGATGGTCTATTATCTACATTCATCAAGTTATTTATATTTTTCAGAGAAATTTTGACAGGTGGATAGAAACAGAAGCTCTGGACCTGAGTTTTCACTGAAGCATCTTTTTTTTTAATTGTATGGGTAACAAACTCATCATGGAATCAGACATCAGGCAAGGTGGACAATAACCAATCTGCCCTCACTTCCTTGACCTTAGCTCTGTCAGTATTATGCTTGAAAAAATATTCTTCAGTTGCTGTAGGGTGCCATGAAGATTACTCCCCAGGACCATGGCATGTATTCATTCAGCTGCCTGGAATGTTGAGAACTGACAACTAACAACTTAGCTCCTCTCCAGAAAGCCACCTCAGCCAGAGGATCTAGGGAGCTGCCTCACCCTAAGCACTCAACATCCCATGGGAGCAGCCTGCTGCCAATGACTGGTGGATAGGCGTTACAAAGGCTGACCCTCTTACTTCAAATGGGGAGAGCTCTGCAGGGTGAAGAAGCATTCCACGGTAAGAGGAAAAAGTGCTGCATTTTAGAACAAGTGTAAGGTTAGTGGGCACTACCATGCAGCACAACTAGAGACACCATATCCCAAGTCATTCACTACTGTTAAATCTAATTTCCTAAGTGCTCACACCTATGACTGCAGGGGAGTCACCTATGACCCAATGACAGAGAAGGAAAAAGCTAAGCTTGATTAATAAATGAGCTAGTGTAGAGATACAAAGCAAAACTGGGAGGTTGCTATACCATAGACCAACAGAGGGGGACCTGAAAAAATAAGTGAGAAAATATTCTCCCAGTGGGTAGAATATCAGTGGATATAAACTTTATGTGGGAAGCAAAGTGTTCAAATTAGAATAAATATGGATTATTGGACAGTGTTGAAAAGCTGGGTGATCGGGGGTCTGCAAGGAAAAAAAAGTAAGGAAATCAGTCTGGTAAAAAGATCTCTGTGTGAAACTGTGGGAGAGACCAACGTGTGGAGATCTCTGCATTGTAAAAGTTCATCACAGAGCACTCACCACAGAGGACACATCAGCCGGCACTGGCTATAAGCCGTTCTATGTCATGGCCACACCACTGCTGGCAAAAGTAGCTATTGGCTATGCGTGGATCTAATAGCATGGGCTCTCATTTTCCAAGATTGATGTAGGTACCGACACTTTCAAAAGTTTAAACTATAAGCAACAAAGACCAAGGTCAAGTCCCCCCTTTGGAAGTATCACTAAAGGAGACCCAACAACCACTTGGTGGAAATTTGTCTTTATTGTACTTCTTCCACCTTAAAAGGGGCAACAATTTATCATTGATATCAACACCTATTCCATGTATAGAATTACCTTTGCTGCCCACAGTGTCTTAGCTAATACCATTAAATGATGGCTTTTAAAGGGTTTGATCTACTGACATAGTATCCTGCATAATGTTGAGCCCAGGCACTCACTAATAGCTGAAGAGCTGAGGCAGTGGCCACATGACCATGAGATTCTCTGGTCCTATTGCATATTGTACCTCCCAGAAACTGTCAGCCTTATGCAATAATGGCAGAGCATCTAGAAGGCATAACTGAGGCATAAGCTTGTGTACCATGCCCTGCAAGGATGAATGCCATTCTCTAAGATTCAGAAAACATCCTTAATCAATGAAGTGGTGCTATGCTTCTAGTAGGTAAAACACATTGGCTCAGGAACCAAGCAATGGAATGATGAGTAGCCTCAGTTACCATCAGTTTAAGTGTCTCATTTGGAGTTTTTGTGTGTTTCCTCCCTTCCCTTATAGGATTTTTGTCTCTAGAGGTCCTGGCTCCCAAAGAAGTTATGCTTTCAGGAGGAAACACAGTGAGTATTCCAATGAACTTTTAGGTTTAGCGGCCACTCAGTCTATTCTATGACACAGAGCTCGACAAGCAAGAAAAGGAACTGCCACCTTGGCATGGATAATAGATGCAAACGTCAGGAGGAGGAAGAGATGCTGATACACAAATTCCAGTGAAAAATATGATTGACACTTGGGTGAATTACTGGCGTGTCTTTTGTTACATCCTTGCCTCGTCTTGAGAGAAAATTAAAAAGCATAGTGTCCATGGACTATGAAAGACCTAGTGACCAGGAGCTCTGATACCTCAGGGATAATGCTTTGGATCACAATCAGCAGGTACGACATCAAGACAAATATACCCCAGGGTGCTTGGCAAGAGTGGGTGAAATCTAGCATGGGTCATAGAGGAAGCAGAGGGTGGTGGTAGTGTCATTAAAGGACTCAAGACTAGCTTCAAGGGCAGACTGTAGTTTGTTCCCACAATCTTCCTTTGTATATATCTCGCTAGGAGAAAAGCCCAATCAAAATCTGGGGGCAGCTATTTCTAGGAAAGTAAACTCAGTACATGAAGTTGGATTAAAGCCCCTTTATGTGGGAAGAAGAGCGGTCTAATTAGAATAAATGTGGATCATTGAACAGTGTTGATCAGCTGGTTGAAGGAACTATCCAAAACACAGGCAGTAGACTGGCAGGTATGTGGAAGCTGCTTTGTCCTAGGTACACCACATCGAAAGGAGCAACCTTGTCTCTCAGAAGTATAAAGGGGCACAACGTGCTTCAGGGTGGGACAGCATTGAAAGGTTATCTTGCTCAAGAGTCCTTAAGGATCAGAAAAAGTTGTCTCTTGCAACTGCCTCAAAATTCAGCTTCTCTTTCTGTCCAGTCCTGCTGTGATTATTCTTCACAAGTGTAATTACCAAGAGTACTGTCCTGTAAAGCTCCTACTTGCAAATCTCAGATTTTTTTTTGTATCTATCCTATGACACTGTATTATGATCTCAAAAGAAAATTCAGCTACGCTTAGATATCTGGTGTTTAGTTGATTTTATAGGGAGGTCGTGTTTACTTGACCCCCACCTAAAAGGTGTTTTGGGACCTTTTCATAGGGTCAGACTGATTGAGTTATGTCCCTTGAAAATTATATGTTGAAGTGCCTAAGAACATAAGTGTATTTGGGGATAAGGTCTTTAAAGAGGTAATTAAGGTTAAATGAGGTCATGAGGGTGGGGCCTTAATCCAATTGGAGCAGTGTTATAGAAGAGGAGATTTGAGCGCACAGGGAGACACCAGGGTTGTGAATGTATGGAGAGAGGACCATAGGAAGAAGCAGGAAGTAGGTGGTCTTCTGTGAGTCAAGGTGAAAGGCCTCAGAGGAAACCAACCTCTTTGATTTGATTGAGTCAGCAAAGATTTTCTCAATATGGCCAACTCAAAATGAAGAATTCAGTCTTATATCTTGCCAGGTGAAAATTCTAAATCACCAGTAGATGTCTATAACCAGGAGGAAGGTCTGGGTCCTCTCTCCGGGTAAATGCTCCCTGCCCTGTGTTGTAACCCACATGGAATAATAAAAATTCCGAAGGCCAGTATTTAAAGAAACAAGTCTTTTTTCAGTCACAGTATTCCATACTTATTTGATTACTCTCTAAAGAATAAGAACTGTAATATCCTTCCAAGAAATGCATCACATTGTGATAGACTTGGACACCTGACAGATGGGCTAGGGTTATCTAGTGTTACTTTAAAGGGCCTAATCCCTGATCTGTGATCATAGTGGGACTATACGCAGGCCAAACCAAGCCCAATTAGGAGTTTTTAGTTTACAATGAAAGGTTGGGAAAAGGATGACAAAGTTGCATCTATATCCTTTAGGCTCATTATAATATCTATAGTTTCTTACACTCTGATTCTTTGCTTTCATTAGTAAGAAGTGGAATGGGCCAAATTAGAATAATTAAAATAATAATACAACAAATATTAAAAAACAATAATACAACATCTAACATTTATGAATACTTACAATATGGTGTCTAAAGTAGTAATAACTTTATATTCATCAATTCATGAACCTTTACAATTACCTGAATCTACCTGTCAGCCCCTTTGGGCTGTTATAACAAAATAACATGGACTAAGGGGCTTAAACAACGAATATTTATTTCTCAGTCTGGAGTCTGGGAAGTTCAGGGTCAAGGTGCCGACAGATCCTGTGTCTGGTGAGGAGTTGCTTCCTGGCCTGCACCTAGCTGTCTTCTCCTTATGTCCTCACAGGGCTTTTCCCTGGTGCATGTACATGAAGAGAGAGAGAGAGAGCTCCTGTCTTTTTCTTTTTATAAGAGCACTCACTGATCTCATTACAGGGAATTCACTTTCATGATCCATCCTAATATTAATTACATCCAAAGGCCTCATCTCCAAATACCATCACATTAGGCATTAGGGCTTCAACATATGAATTTAAGTGGTGGTGGGGGAGGACACAAGTATTGGTCCATAGCAGTACCCATTTTAAGGAAATTAATGGTTGAAAACAGTGAAGGCCTGGTCACAGATCACATGATAAACAACGGGGCCTGATTTTAAATCCAAAACTTATTCTTCACTGAGCACACACTTTTATACACATCAGCAAATGTCTTGTCCACATAGAGCATCAGACCCACGATGGGGCCACTGCATACTCCCCTCCCAAAGACATTCAAAGCTGCTTCTGGCAGAAAAGAGGCCCCGCAGATAAGAGGAACTGAACATTTGGAAAATTATTTTCTCATCCCTGATGCTGTTCAGTAAGATTTAATGGACTTAAGAGAAAAAGTGAATGAGTGACTCTGCCTGACCCTTCTGTTCTCCTTCTATTCCTTCCTTTGTTCCATTTATTTAGTCCCTAACTAAGGCTTGGAACTAGTCTACTTGCAAAGTGCTACTCTTGATACTCGGGATGCAAAAGTAAACTAGACAGACATAGCCCCCTAATTTCATGGGACTTTTTTTGTTACCTCTATGCTTTTTCTGTTCTCTTCTAACTTCCCTTTCCCAACCTAGCACAGAAGGAAACCAATTATGCATAACTTACTAGGCCTTGTCTAAACTGATTGGTGGAATGTTTACATAGCCTGATTTCCTTTTGTTTGCATAGAATTCTCCCTCTCTTATTTAGTAATTTTCTTTTCATGTCTTGTTTCTTTTTCCCCATTTCTACCATCAGCATAAGCTTATTATAAAATATGATTTCATATAAAATGTCCAAGAAGTTCCAATATTAAGTACATAATATACATACTGTGTGTGTGTGTGTGTGTGTGTGTGTATAAATTCTAAGTAAGATAGGTAACAAGTGTAACAAGATTATCACCCACATAATAAAAGAAGAATCTCTAGGGTTCACCTTCCACCCGTGCCCACCATGAGGGTTGGGTGAGCTCAACAGTGGATCTATCCTGGCTGTGCATTAGAATCACCTGGGGGCTTTAATGACACATCAGTGCTTGACTTCCATTCCCAGAGACCCTTACTTAATGTAAGTGTAGGACCTGGAGATTGATATTTTGTAGAATCTTCCCAGGGGTTCCTGATGGTAGCCAGGGCAGAGAACCAGTGGACTGCATCATTTCTTAGGTCGCTCCTGCCTTTAACACTAAGTCACCTCTAAAGGTAACCTTTATAAAAATAGATGCTCAATATGTCACTGTATTGAAGGCTCACATTCCAATCTGTTTAATTAGCCTTGGTGGTGAGGATTTCCCACAAGTGTGGTAAAGGTTTTCATATGGAGTGAGGTGATGCTGCCTTGAAGGTTTCCCAGAGAGAGCAGGGGTATTTTTCTCCTTCCTGCTGCCCATCATCACCTATTACAATAGCTTTTCTCTCTGCCTCCTGCTAATCTCAGTCTCTGTACACTTGCCACAAATGGTTAATCCTTAAACAATCCAATCTGATCATATCACTCCTCTGTGTGTCACTCCCCTTCAACTGCTATTTCTCTCAGGTGCAAGTGCAAATTCCTTGGATATGTCACACAAGAAACTGTCTTCCTTTCCCAATTTAGGATATTCACAGGCATGCACTCTACATATTTCAGCCATACTAAACCAATAATAGCCAATCTTTTATAGCATTTATTACATGTCACCCAACTTTTAAAAGTTTTTTACACCCATTAATTTACTGAAGCCTCACAGCAATCCTGTGAGTTGGATACCCTTGTTCTCCATGTCACCATGAAGAAACTAAGACTCGGAGACCTTCAGGAACTTCATAAAGATGCGCAGCTAGAATTTCACTCACTTGGGATTCAAAATTTGGCTGTTTGGTCCCAAATCCTGTGCTTCTTTACCATGATGTGTTTTATCTCCCTCACACATCCCATCAAAGTCCATTCGTTGTTCTTCTATTTTGAATGTTCACCTTTTACCAGAACCTCAACTATTTGATGAATACCTATGATCCTTTAAGATTCAGTGAAAGTGTTTTCTCTCTTGGTAGCAGTTCCTACACCCCCACACTTCACTCTACATTTAGTACCTCTCGTCTTCTGTCCAGGCGTCTTGCCTTCACAGCTCTATCCTGGCATTGATTGCACTACACTGCAATTTCCCTTTTATGTATCTCTCCCTCAAAGGGCAGTGAAACTCCATCTGTGAAGCCCTTGAGGGCAGAGAGTGTCTTCTGTGTATTGCTATCATCCACCACAGTAGAAAGTGAAGTCCCTGACATGGGGTGTTCTTTAAGATAAAGTGACCACATAATTTATAATCCAACCCAGGAAAATTCTGAGGTGGAAAAGGGGTGCAATTAACATTTGCCCATGGATAATAGGTACAAACCTGGATATATGGTTACCTTATTTTTAAACTGTTCCCTAAGGTGATTTCCTCTATGTCCTAATAATCAAATTCCCTTAGAATACAGACATTGCTATACCATTAAGTAAATCTTTTATTTTTCAAGAAAGGTTGTACAAATTCTCCAAGAGGAGTGCTTATAATTCCACAATATATATACTTTTGCTTACAGCTAGGTTTAAATTAAGAATTAGTCATTGTGTATAGAATTGGTGTCTCATTAAAGGAGATGGTATTTACTTAGTGGTGACAAATCACTGGCATTGCTCAGAGAAAGCTCATGAAATTGGTGATCTTATAGTAAAGTTAATTACTGACTAACATGGTATACAGATTGCAACGTTTGAGGATTAATGAAGTTAAAACTTCCCTCTGTCTCTCTTATTGCTGCTGGAGGAGGTCCAAGGACTAATTCTGCATCTCTCTGTATATACCTCCTTTCTGAGTCCCTCGAGGGGAAACCAGCGGATAATCTGAATGATCCTAGTTTAGTCATTAACAAGATGGTTACTAGTGCCTCAATGTCTGGGGTTGACTCTTAGTTCTACTACATATTAGCTGTGTGATTTGGGGGACATTAACGTGCCTCAGTTTCCACATCTATAAAATATTAGTAGTCCCTATATCTCATAGAGTTGTTATGTTAATATCTAAAAATACTTAGATCATTGCCCGGCATTTGGTAAGCTACATATAAGTATATGGTAGATAAACAAGTAGACAGTGTCACTGTGAATGTAAAGGCCACGCGTGTGTGAGGCCCTCTTCATTTCTCTGTCGCATGAGTGGTTATTCATTGGCTGAGCCAACCAACCTATCCCCAACTACTCTACTTCCCTCATATATGACACCTACCCATATATTTGCCCCTGCATGTGGCTGAGAATGTTGGCTATTCACATTTCTGTACCACAGGGCCTCCAGTAAGAGATACAATCCTGAGGTTTTAATTGAAGCTCAGGAATAAGGAAAACCTTTAGGTTGCAAGCTCCAGTTGTGTCTCAGTGGTGCTATGGATCATGACCCAGCTAATCAAACATGGTAATTTTCTTCCTTGTGTACACGTTCTTCAGGACTCTCTGGGGAAGAAGGACATTTGCTGGCATGGGATTTGGACCTTCTTTGTGCCTTTAAACAACCTCCATATAATATTCTTAAAACTCTGCTATTCCTTTATTGAGCTGGGAAGAGCATCAAGTAGTGGGTAGATCAAAACAAAGGAAGTACCACACTGGATACAACTGCCAGCCAACATGCTGAGCAAAGGGAGAATGTCTATTTGATATGATCTAAGAAACAGAATGAGAAAAGGCTTAAGTTGTCAGCATGAGACTCAGTGTTGTTTAATGCTTTTACTTTGTATCAATTTCTGACATTTTGGGAAACATTTGGGTGGGGGAAGGTGGCAAAGAAACATGGTGTAAAGACTAGACTTTGAGATGCAAGCATTGGATTTGAATTATGTGTCTGCTACTTAACGTGTGACCTTTGAAATCATTTTCATTTCTGAGCTTGTTTTTGTCTGTAAACGTTGAAGTCCACCTCCACCACAAGGATTTAGTGACTATTATATTAGACAGTGTATGTGAAAGATCCTCCCACACACAGCCTTGCACACTGAAGATGTTCAGGGTTGAGTAAATGATTTATTTTTTTCTACTTAAAGATTTTTATGGGTATATTGACTCTTGCCATGTCCAGATCCAAAATTTTAGAAGTAATAAGGACTGGTTTTCCTGGCACTATTGTGGACCAAATCTGGACATTTTAGATAAATCATCTGGTTCACCACCCATAAAATCTCATTTGCTTATTAAAAAAAAATTTACTGAAACTAATATGAACCAGACACAATCGTAGGAGCTGCATTATGGAAATGAAAGGTAGAATACTTGTCCTTGAAAGGTGCAATGGAAGAGGCAACAGAAAACTATGATACCATCTTTCATCAATTCTAGTTTCTACAATTTTTAAAATTACTTTCACATTTTTGTTAAATGTGACTTACATTTGATTGCATCTTGTATGTGATGAAAATGATAATCTTTGGAAAGAAGTCTAGGATGCTCTAGAGAGAGTTGACATCACAGAAAGCTTCCCAAAGGAGAAGATGCTTAATTATCTGGAACAATCAGTAAATGGAACAAGGAAGGAGGAAAGTGGCCAGGAGTGGTATGTGCAAAGACACAGTCAGATATATGATCTGAAACTCTGGGGAAAAGTGTGTTCCCAGCCTGGGACAAATAAATCTGTACGCCAAAATCAGTCAAAGGGAAAAAACCTTTATTTGGAGGCCTGGCTCCATTCACTGCTCTCCCTGGCCACTGCTCTTGCTCGACCATTTCTCTCCCATTTTGGTTGGGGAAGCCAAAACCTCTCCTGTCCTGGCAGGCACTCACCTCTCCATCAGTCCTTTGTAAAAACCCATTGATATGGAGATGAACTAAGGAGAGAACAGCTTCTCTCCACCTCTTGCACCTATTGATATGCAGATGGACTAAGGCCAGGCAAGAGATTCTGGAAATACTGCAACTTTACACACAGCCCACAACCTCCAGAAATTTTGTCTCACAATCTACTCACTCCCCATCTTCTGCAGTGGCTCCTGTGTGAAAAAGTTGGAGTGCTGTAACCAGCAGAAATACAGGTAGCACTAAAATCATGATAATCCTCAAGCCTGAAGCTCCAGCTAGATTCAAAGTCCTACTCAGATTAAGTCCATAGCATGCCCATTCCACAGGAGGCCAGCAGCTGAACTGGTAGGGAGCTCTGTGCATGCACAGTAAGCAGCAGCTGCAGCCAGGGGATGGGTCCAAGTGTCAAGGATTGTAGACAAACACCAGCACAGGCAACTTGTCCATCAAGTAAAATGCATGCAAGAGAATGGTCCTGTAATAGGACTCGCAGGAGGAACAGGGTAGATGCAGTAGTACTGGAAACATAGACACTGGCCACAGTAGTGAGACAAACTTCCCTGCAAAGTGCTTTTACCTTCCAGTCATTTGGGCATATTACCATGACTTTTGGGGACCATTCTGCTGTTACTCCAGGAGCATACAGGAGGCCAACTCCCAGGCCTTGTACCCAAGGTGTCAGCCATTGCTGGTCCATTTGTTGAAATGTCCAGGGTCATGTAGTCTCCAGGTCACTGTAGGACTCAGTCACATAATGCATTCCTGCCAGGCAGAAGTAGGCCTCACTGATGGACTACAGCCTACATTTTCTTCTGCACTGGATCAAGTTGTTTGCTCTATCATTCCCTCAGAATGCCAAAGCAAATGGCCAACAATTTTCTGCTAGAGGCCCCAGTCACACCGACATCTAGTTTATCCATTTTGCAATGGTGGTGGTAACTGCACACGTATTATCCCAGCCCCACCTGATGCCCTTGTGTGTCTAGGAGAACAAGGGCTTCAGAATTTGTGCCAAGTGTGGGATAAAAACTCTCCAGTAGCCTACAAGATCCAAAAGCTCTTGCAATAATGCCAGTTATCTGCAAGAGAATCAGAGGTAAGCATGACATTATACATAACACTAGACTTCCCTATTCCCAAGGAGGTTCAGGCTTATTTCACTCTGACAGCCCCACCTCTGCATAGGAGTGGGGCCCCCAGGACACCACTCAGGGTCACAATGAATCAAGGGGCATCCAGCTCCTGTGCCCACCAAAGCCAAGACATACTACATATTCACTGGGGACTGATCATTCATTCAACATGGAGCCTCTGTTGCAAGAGGCCCCAGCCAGCCTCCCAAGGCAGGTGCCCTCCTCTCAGTCAAACTGTAATGCCCAACTGTCCTCCAGCAAGGGTCCAGGTGGTTCTGCATGTCTTACCCCAGGAAGTCCTTCAGGCACACAGCAGGCCATGCAGCTTTGTCTCCAGCTTCGTGTCTTGGACCTCAGTGGCTAGAACTGCTGCTCCAGCTTTAACTGGTGCCACAGTTCTAACAAGATTTTATTGGGATGCCCATCAAGTTTTTCTTTCACTACCTCCCACCTTTATCAAATCAACCCACATCTGGGTCCTCAAGACCTTCACAGAGCCCTTTGCACCTCTCCTTTCAGTCATAGCCCATACTTTCTTCTGTGCCTTATTGGTTCAACCTCCCCCAGAGCTGCTAACGTATGAGTAGCCTCACTTATGGGTTGCCCTATGTGGGGGGGCAAGAATAGTCACTATGGACCCAAAGAGAGACGGGGAGATGTATGGGGCACCAGATTTCTCATTCCCACAGTGAACAACTCATCAGGGGCTTGGGGGTCCATATCATAGATGATATTTTTCACACCCAACTTCTGTAACACCTGCTGAAGCTCTGCATATGTTTTCCAGCTAGTGGGGAAGTATGGTAAATCTCCCTGATGAGGCCAAACTGCTGTGAGGGCTACAGTCAGCTAATCCAGAAGCACCCAGTTCCCTGAGGTATGACGGGCACTTTGCAACCACTGCCGGAGGAAGGGGTGAATCGTCAGGGAAGCCAGTCTACCCATTGCAGAACCTGACAGAACAATGCTTTCCACCCTCAAATCCCAAAGATGCAAAAGCCATGCAGGCAGAGGTTCCCACGGCTACAGTGGAAACAGGATGCTAATGTTCGCCAGCTACCCACCCCCAGGGTGGGGGCAGCGCAGGGAGTGCTCCTCGACCTGGGGAGGGAGCTGCTCTTTCCCCTGAGGACTTTTTTTCCCTTAATTACAACTGGGTGGGCCTTTAATATGGGAGGGGCTGATGCCTAGGTAGTGGCCTCAGCAACAGTTCTGCCCTCAGCCCCAGCCCCTCATCCTCCCCCAGCCTCTCCTCTACCATCTTCAGGGCTGAAGCCACCACTCCCTCCTTCTCCTCCCCGATAGCCTCCTGCAACACAGATTCTCCTGCCACCTCCTCCCTCATTGCTAGTGTATCTTTCAGCAGTGTGTGACCTCAGTTCTCAATAACTATCTCTTTCTTTAGGGCATCCCATAGGTCATTGCCCAGCTCATCCAAGTGATGCTAAAGTATGTCTCTCTCCTCAGTAACCCTTTCCAGTATCTCAAGAAATAACCACCCCATAATTCCAGCCACCACACAACCATTTAGGGTCCCTAAGCAGTCCTCTATCTCACGGAGGGCTAATTCCACAGCTTCTGGTGTCTCTACTCTTTGCCAATTCTGGGGAGGGCTCATCCGTCTAGGAGGCACTTTACTGTAGACAAATTCCCCACTAGGGGCTCCCCAAGTGGAAGCCCCAGGGATGGGGGGATCCTGGGTGAAGCTGCACCATCCACAGGGGGACCCCTGCCATCCACCAGGGTGTTTCTGGGTATCTCCCCACCATCTCTAGGGGCAGCCCGCACAAGCATCACACCCACAAAGACAGATTCGGGTTCAGAGGTCCTGCCAACTACCACCAGGTGTAACTTCAGGGGAAAAGTATAATCCCAGCTTGGGGCAAATAAAGCTGAAATCAGTCAAGGGGAAAAAACCCCTTATTTGGAGGCCTGGCTCTGTTCGCCTCTCTCTCTGGCTGTCACTCTCGCTTGCCTGTTTCTCTCCCATTTTGCCCAAACCTCTCCTGTCCCAGTGCACACGCGCCTCTCCACCTGCCCCTTGTAAAGACCTGTTGATATGGAGATGGTCTAAGGCCAGGCAAGAGATTCTGAAAATACTGTAATTTTACCTACATGATCCTACTGAGGGCTCCACCAAGTGTTCTGAGTGACAGCAGCCTGAGGGGAGACTAAAGTTGGGGTTGACCATGAGGTTAACGGGTTAGTTAGAAGTTAGGTCATGGAGCCTGGACTTTATCTGATGAGCAATAAGGAATCCTTTAAGCAGGGTCTGACAAACCTACATTTGCAATATCAATAGATATACTGGGATCTTGGCATGGAAGAAAGCAGGAAATGCCTGTGAGGCCTAGAATAAAGTAGTTCTTCTTGGAAATGGAATCCAAACCCGGTTGTCTGGAGCTGGGTGACCAATGCAATGCTCTGGGGAGGAGGCTATCTGAGTGTCACCACACCTGGTCAGAATAAAAACCAGCATACTCCTGGGATGAACCTGTGGCACTGGGTGCTGGGCTATTTGCCTGAACTCACACTAAGTCAGCAGAGGCTGTATTTTCATGACCATTTCCAGACAAGGATGTGCTCCAGGCATTACTACCATGTGCCTTTGGGCAACCTTGCCTGGGTTTTGAATGTGTGAATGCCGCATTATTTCTGAGTGCCTGAAAATCTCTCTCTTCACAAACATGCACTGAACAAATGGAATCTTTTCTCAGTAGAAAACAACTGTATCACTGGAGTTGGTATATCCAAGTTGGAAAGAAATGAAGTAACAAGCTTCCTCTTCCAGCTTCTTGCTAAAGGCCCCTTACATTCTCTCTCTCTCTCCAACAGAAACCAGGGGAAGATGCTGCATATTTGCATTGACAACTCCAGTTGTTTCAAATTAAACTGCCCTAGTAGCTGAATGATCTCAGCTAATGTTTCTCAGTATTATGGCACTCTGCAATCAAAAGGTTTCAAACAAGATTCCCTAAAGACAGGCATTGTTCCTTCATCTGTTCAAATATAAAGCACTTGCAAAGTTGATATTGTGTTCCTTACAGAAGGTGTTGTGTTTGGTTTCATAAAAATGGTGGGTGGGAAGAACATATTAGCAGCAAGATAGAAAAAAAAGGGTCTGGAAAAGACTAGTTTCCAGCACATCCCTAAGAGAGTTTTCTTGAAACTCCTTTCATTTTTTAGGGCCTGGGAGAAACTTGCTAGACAGATGACCAGGTTGGCTGGGCCTGACTTAGTAGCAAGACCCCAAGAGAAGCAATAATAGTAGCACATGGATATTCCCATCAACCTGAGATTAAATCATGGCTCCATCATTATTTGTAGTATCTCAGACAAGTCATGTAAGTTACTCAGAACTCATTTTCTTCACCAACACAGAATAAGTGTGGGTGAAAATATAACATGCTTGGCTTTGCAAAATATATAAGCTACTCAACTCTAAAGGACCAAAATTATTTAGAAAAAAATCTAAATAAAGCAGTCTTTCTTTGGTTTTTAGTTCCGTTAGTTAATTCAAAAATATCATCAAAACCTATTGTATGTGACAGGTCGATTTGTGGAAGCATGTAAAAATATGTGGTGTGTGTGTGTGATGGAAGGGGGGGCAGCACTGAGAAGGAGCCTTCTGGGTAGAAGGGACAGGGTGTGCAAAGCCCCTGCCGAAAAAGACCCATGCACGTTCAAGGATTTGAAAAGGTCCCTTTCACAGAAGCATTGAAAATTGAGGTAGAAAAATATACTCTTAAGGTGAGTTGGGGCCAGGGGTGGATCATTTAGTACCTTGTAAACCCAGTGCATTTATCTGGATCTCAGGAGGGAAAAGATGAGACATTCAGATTAGTATAATTAGGAAAATTCAAGGAAGATGAATAAAAGGACTGTTTGAAGATGTAGAAAGGGTGCAGTGAAATCATAGTGAGATCACAGTGCAGTATCCAGATCCTAGTAACAGTAGGGTCTAGGTACCAACCTCTAAAGCAAAGGAGCAAGCAGAGAGACTGGTGACCTTACCCAGGAATAGGGAGGGCTGAGTAAAAATGGGCCCTGACAGGAGACCTTGCAAAGGATGCAGCCAGGTCAAAAGAACCCCACAGAAGAAAGCCCACCAGAGGAATAAATAACCTGATCTCACTTCCTCCCTCCAATTTCTTGCTGGTGCCTACCACTGGCTGAATCCTACTGCAGCCAAAAGCAAAAACACCCATTGATGTAGTCAATGTGTGTCAGGTCCCAGGGCATTGGGTAGGATGGATCTGGAGTGGTAAATGCAAGCAGATCTCCCTATAAAGGGATGTGTCTTTATTCTAATACAACGGAAGCTTCCAGCCTTAGAATCCTTTGCCTTATAGCTCCCATGGTTCTCATGCTGACATGCACTTCTCCAGTTCGAAAGTTCTGGATTCTGATTGGGTTCATAGCCTGGACTTGTTAGCTATATGACCAAGGGCAAGTTATTTAATCTCTAGGTTTCCTCATCTGTGAAATGGGAATAGTAACAATAACTTTTGAGTAGGAATATTGAAAGGATTAAATGCAATAATATATTTAAAGTATTTAGAACAGTGTCTAAATAGTAGACATTAAAAAATGTTTACTGTCCTGATTCATATTATTGATATTTCACAGAATAAAATACTGAAGTTTAGAGACTTTCCAAAAATACACAACTAGCCAATGTCAAAACTGAGGAAGACAGATTCCACTATAACACACCAACTCGAACAATGGTAATCTACATTTTTTCTCATTGTCCCTCCTGCCCTGCCACCCACATGATTGTAAATTCCTTAAGGACAAGGATTATATTTTATTCATTTTGCATTCAAGAACCCATCAGAGTACACAATTTTTGCTCAATAAATGTTTGATGAATGAGTATATAAAGCACTATGACAGAAGGTACAGAAGTAATTACTGGTGGAAAGAGGAGAGCTTTCCTTGCAAGCCTAAAATCCTTCTCTCTTGTCCTATATAAATAATTCTATAACAAAATGTAATATGGCTTCTTCAAGAAGGTACTGAGATTTAGTAATAAATTGTAAACACTTGACATATTGTATGACTGCTCTGGGGTCCATTACATTGGTTGAAATAACTTGAGTCACCATTTCTGAAGCCTTCCCCTCCCTCACCCCATGTATACATTGGAAGTAGAAATATTCTATAGCTCATATAGAAACTTATTAGAGCCAACATGCCCTGCTGTATAAGGTTTTTGTTATTGCTTGATAGAAGAATGATGCATTATTCAATGTCTCATACAGTGAAACTTTAAGTGGTCTCGCTGGAGCTGTACTCATTTCATCTGGCCTTGAATATGGGGATAGCCTGGGCCTTCTCTAGGGAAATAAGGCTGTAAGATATAACCAGAGTTGTGATCTTAATGTCTTACTTGCATGGGAGGTAAGGTAAGTGTCTTATACGGTAACAGAGGCAAGTTAGTTATCTTAGGTTAGAATGGTCTTGGAATGAATCCTGTTCATCATTTGATGCAATAAATCCATAAAGAAAAATAGACTATCAGTCAGAAGACCTGGGCTATATCATTGATGGTTGGACAGGGCAATTTCACAAAATTATAAAATGAAAATAACAACTTGCCTTGCCACCATCTCAGGAATGTCATTTGAATCAGATGCAATTTTATCTGTGAACATGCTGTGAATAATATAAAGGCCAATGCAAAAACCAAAAGTTATTATCTTTCTGCTTATAAAAACTTGACAATTATACACTGTTTTTTCCTATCTGATGCCTTGGTACTCACTGAGGTTTGTTTATTCCATTTAGTTAATGCTTGTTGCTATGCCTGGATATAGAAAGGCCTTAGTGTAAAAAAAGGAATACCTACCTACCTTCCATTTCCTTCTAGATTTGGGCAGATCTTAGCCAATTATAGCAAAATTTGGGAACACTCACATTTTGCAATTGCATTCCAGAAAGCATAGTGCCACACTGTATTTGCAATTCACTTTGAACATTTAGTCAAAATAACAAATATTTGCCAAGCAGGTACTAGGAGAGAGGTGCTGTGTTAGCAAGCGGTCTCTCAAAAAGCATTAATAAAAATACCCTCTTTCCCAAGGAGTTTATAGTTTGTTACAGTATAGTGCAGTGATTAAAAGTAAGAATTTTGGGTAAGTAAACTAATCCTCTTTCTCCATTTTTTTTGGAAGTAAAATAGGAATAATAATGGTATCTGCCACTTACGGCTGCTATGAAGATGAAAGCAGATGATAATTATAATGTTTTGAGCACTATGTCTGACACATAATAAGGGTTCAACTGATGATGACTATTTTTATTTTTATTAGGAAAGGCACATACAGAGACAGATCTCACTGTGACATGTGCTACACCGTCACAGACCAGAGGTGATGTGGTCATGCAGAGAATCTTCACCTATCTTCTTTCACTGTCCTGAAGGCCAGACAATTTTTGCTGAATACTCAAAGATTAGTATGTCAGAGACTGGAATGTGAGGTTGTAAATGTTCCATGGAAGGAAGAAGAGTAATCTTTTTCTCCAGTGGTAAGTATGCAACTTTGTCTCTGTGGCACATGCAGCCTGGCTCAGGCACTCAGGGCCATCCTTGGAGATTTAGATTCATTGTGGGGCCTAAATGGTTAAAATGCTGCAGAAGAAAAACACTTCCATTTATTTCCAAAAATCCCCAAAATTGTTGATGGTGCTCCATGAAACCTAAGAAAATAGTATTTTTTTCTTTCAGTTGAAAACAGTACATTTTTCCAAGGCAATACAGGAACAAGGCTGACACTGTGAAATTTTAAGATTTATGAATCTTATTGGCAACAATTAACTTATCAAATATATATATTTTGATTTCAAATAGGTGGATTTTTTTTGTGTGAAGAACATGGATTTTAGTTTTCACCTCTTTCGATCATGGTTCCTAACTTGATATCGACTTATGGGATTTGTTTTGTAGTTTCAGTTAACTAGTGAAGGAGTGGCATAGAGAACAAATTTTGGAGACATTTAGAAGATGGAGGAGCTACCGTGGGCTGCAGGGGGGCTGTGGAAGGTTTTCTAAAGGATATAGGCTATGAAGCAGGTTTAAAAGATAATTAGAACAGTGGTGGGTAGAAGGGTAAGGGTAGGAAGGTTTCTCAGAGAGTAGGAATAATGTTAGACATGCATGGAGGTGCTGCGTGAGTGTCAGCTAGCAGGCCAGTTAAAAAAAAATATGACATCAGTATGTTTGTCTTAGGAGCACTGCATGTATTTAGAATAAAAATGGAGTAAAATAATTTTGATGGAGACATTCTGGGAAACAGTGATGGAAAGCTAGAGCATGTCTATAGCTCACAGGGACAGCCATACGGCATTGAAGAACTGGGCAGTTTTACAAATCACGATGGTCCCAATCCCTTCTTCGAGACCTAGCTGCAGCTTGATCATACCTAGACTATAACATGTTTGCCTCTGCTGCTTGCAAATGCATCTACAGGCACTTAATGAAGCTTTTAGCCTCTTGAAATGGTGCTGCATACACTCAAGAATAAGCCTGGATGTGTGTTTCCTGTTGATGTTTATAGATGGAATCTACATACCATTGCTTCTAGAACTTTGTAAATCTGACTGCTTGCCCCTCCCTGGTACCAGGCAGGGTGAAAAATTCTAAATGAGACTGTCAGTTCTGCTAGTTCTGCATGGAAGGAAGAGCCAAAATACAGGTTAAAAGACTTCCTTGGATCCTAATCTCTGCCTGACTTTTTTTCAGAATTGGAAGAGTTTTTTTGAAAAGGGACATTTGTGAGAATTATTTTCCCACTGATATTTTGGGCCTTCCATAGACCAACCCACTTTAATAAGAATCAGTTCTCTGTATCACAGAAAACCAGTATCACTGGCTATTGAGGATTATATGCCAATAAACCATCTGTTAGTCTTTGGGTATGTTAAGATTGCTTTATAAACATTGAAGCATCAGGCAAATAATACTTTATGTGGGTAAAGTGGGGTTCCTATGGCCAGGATCCTCACTGAACTTAAACCACCTGATGATGTAACTGGCCTGTTGCTATGCTACCGCTTCCATACCTTTAGGCAATAACCCATTATTGTATTAATATAAAAGAGTTCTGCCCAGTGCTCTGTGCGCAATGGGGTGGCAGGGCTGAAAGGCTGCAGGAGAGCGGAGCGGAGACTGGAGTGGCGGCAGCACAGAGGACAGAGGCCCAGAAGACGGCTGTGCAGACAGAGGGGCCCAGAGGCAGAGACTGGCTTGCTGCATACAGACTCGCTCTGAGTGAACGGGATTTTAGTGACTGACCTGCCACCTGGAAATAAAGTTGGGTATAACCTTTTCACCCCAAGAACACTTTGCTGTAAATTTCTTTGGTCACAGTGAATCTATAGCAAACTTGCCTGGGACTGAAACTCATTTGCAAGACACTTTACTATATATAATTGTATTTGTTAATATTGTAATGATTATAGTAGTTAAGATTTATTTATTGAGTGTTTAATATCTCTGGACACAGTTTTGAAATGTTTTCCACAATCTACTCAATCTTCAAACAATCCCATAAACTAGATCCTTTCTGACCCTAACTTAACTGATGAAGAAATTGAGGTTTACAGAGATTGAGCTTCCTTAAGACATTTAGGGGCTGTTCAGGGCAGGGTCTCAAACTGACTTCCATTTGCATCCTCGGCCCATGTGTTTAAACACTACACTGTTAGCTCTAAGTGAGTAAGATAGATCTTTCCATTCAATAGAATATTATTCCCTAGTCATTAAATTGTGTTTTGGGGAACCCCATTTAAAGGCATGGGAAAACATCCATGGGACAGTAGTAAGTGTACATGACACACTAAGGAAATGTGTATACACACTTAGGAAAATGTTTGAAAGAAATACATCAAAATGATAACATTTTTCTCTGGGTGATTGAATTACAGATGTATTTTGTGTTCTGCCAAACACTTCCCTGTGTGTTCCATATTTTCTTTAATAACTATTTACAGTTAGAAGGAAAATTACATTATTAATTAAAATAAAAATGATTAATGTATGAGGTTATAAGGAAATTCATCAAAATATTGAGAAAGCTTTTATTTGGGCAAAAGAACTATGAATGTGCAATATCATCCTTTTCATTTAGAATATCTAAATTCTCCTCATAGAAATATTTTAAAAATCTAATGCCTTAGTTACCATAGTTACCATAAATCATAGAGGCTTTATAATCTAGCCCTTGACTATCGTTCCAGATTTATCATCTTGCCCTAGTATCATTCCAGAATTAATCCCAAAAACTCTGTTAGATGTATTCTACTCTCCAGTTTTACCAAACCACAAAGGTGCCAAATTTCTTCCTAAATCAATGTCTGAGCATACAGGTCCATTTGCCAGGAACCACCGGCCTGTGACCTTTGTGAAGGCAACGATTATATTTTTACCACTGGTATTTAATTTACTTAACACGATGCTTACCACACAGTAAGCCTTCAATACAAATTTGTTGAGGAACTAAATGGTCTTCTTTTACCTATTCCTTCCTCCATTTTCAGCATAACAAAGCGGTGGGATCCAGGCTCTAGAGCCGGCAGGGGTGGGAGAGTGGCACATGGCCTTCACATCCATCCTGTGCCTTTCTGTTTGAGGGTTTTACAGTGGAAATGTATTCATATACTACTTATGTAACTTGAAATATAAAGATGAGAAAAGATGTTCTATTAAAATTTTTTCTGACAGAAAGGAAAAGGTTAGCTGTTATTATTAGCCATTATCTTTTAATCCTCTGTTCAAATGCCACCTCTTTCCTAAAGCCTTCTTGTATTCCCTTTAGGCTCAGTTCACTTCTCTATCTTCCTATTCTCTATTTTGGTTTTTATGTCTCTGTATCTCTGTATTCCACCACATTGCAATCACTTACTTATGACTCTTTTCCCTACAGTAATGCAAGGGATGCAGGAGAGCTAATTCATTATCATACTCTAACAGGTTAACTCAGAATGCATTCAATAACAACCGACCACACACAGGACTCCTTTCTCAAATAACTCACAGACCGCGTCAAAGACTTCACTGAGAAGGTGGCATTTGACTAGATTTCTCAGCTGCTTCTAGTCAGTAAAGGATGCTGCCTGGCCCCCCTGTCTAAAATGGCCTCATCCCATCCCTTGCCCATCATGCCCTTATTCCCCTTCCTTGTTACATTTTTCTCCCTGGTACTTATTACCATCTAACATGGTCTACACTCTACTTATTTCTTTACTGCTTGTCTCTCTTCACTAGACTATAAGCTGCATGAAGACAGAGATATGTGTCAGTTTTGTTCACTGCTATATCCCTAGAGTCTAAAACAAGTCTTGGGATACCGGAAGTTTCCAATTGATACTGAACAAATGAATGTCATGTACAAAATTACAGAGCCAGGTACAGGTGGTACAAACAGTGGAGTGGCTCCACTATACAGGATCTCAACTGTTTTCTTGAATATTGTTTTGACAACCAATGAGTGGCAGGGAACCAAAGGTAATACTCTGAGAAGAGCCTTGAAAGGGAGTCTTTTATATTGGTTGATGAATGTAGATCTCATCAGGATCTTAATTGTCCCTAGCAGACAGTTAAATGAAGGGAAGGGTGAGCATCCTTTCATCAGTGTAAATAATCTACTAAGAGGCCACTCTGTAAAGCTGCACCCCACAAATCATGACCAAAATAATTTTAGTTTGAAATATACTTAATGCAGGTATAACCAGACACCCATCCTAGACAGGATACAAAGCCCCTTTTAGAGCACCAGGCTTCTTCCACGCAGTCCACTAGGATCAATGGAACAGAGAAATGGAAACCGAGGTAACCAGCTGAGGTGACACTGATAAACTGGGCAACAGATTGGGAGCAATAACAAAAGATGAATTTTATTTGAGAATATTCACTGTCCCCCTTTTTTCCTTTTGGCAATATGAAGCTAACACAACCTATTGTTTGCTCAGAACTTTACTGTTTTTACTTAATAAAACCAGACTGCTTGCTATGAAAGACCACTGGGCATTTTTTTTATCTGTAATGGGGAGACATATCCAGTTTGTCCAGATTAAGTTAGCACACTGTGGTATTTAACCGGTCTGAGGATTGTTATGCACCATCATTTCTATGGATTGACTCATGCAGTTTCTATAGGACAATCATTACCAGGTGTGTTTGTGTATCTGTGGTGGGAAGGGGTGGGGGGGCGCCCATGTTAAGCTTATACTACTTGGCTCAAAACCAGTTCCTATTGAAAGTGACAAGTGTCTAGTAATGTCTACAAAACCTCAGATGTGCTTTCCCATTAAGTAGAAACAAAGATACAGTGGTTAATGTAGGATGTCAATGATGTAGCATTTTAAAACGTGGGTTCAAATCCTGGTATCGTCACTTTACTATCTGCGTGACCTTAAGTGCATTATTTAACCTTTCTGAAACTTACTTTCTTTACCTATAAATTTAGTAATAATAGAACCTTAATGTAGGATTGCTGGGAAGGTTAAAGGAGAGGACACATGTAAAATGTTTAGCGTCATGCATATGACACAGAAACCTACTCAATAACAGCTATAATAGTGAATATTTTCATCATGGAAAGAACTGACCTTCCTTCTTTCTAGGAATTGAATCTTTTTTCGTGGGAGTATGGGGTTGAGGAAGGTCCACAGAGGAGGCAGCATCTCATCATTATAGCCACCCAGCGACATTTGAGAATCTGAATGTAAAAATGCATTTTCATATTTTCTTTAGCACTGATTTCATTAACTGAGGACTATAGAACTGGGAACTATTCAAACATGGGACCGCTCTTCCTAATTCAAACATGTTTAATGCATATTAGCAACTATAAAAACATAGCTTAAAATTACTATTTGTAGCATTATCTTTCACTGTAAGTGGCATTAATCATGCATACTTGCAGTTTTAATGTAAATATCAGCAATTTTTGCAAACAAGAGAAAACCTTTCCAGAATGCATATCCACAGCTCATCTTGTGTCATCTAAATAACTGACAGTTTGTGACTGACGTCCAGCCACTGAAAGTTTGTTGGAAATTAGTGCAAAGCACCTATCTATGAATTCTCTTTGTAATGAAAGTTTTATGCTTCCAAGATTAATATAGACAAGAACATTCTATTGTACCAAGATCATCAAATATGTGCAAAGAAATTGACAAAGGAACAGCCTTTGTTCTCCACAATACTGGATGCAAGTTTGAAAGACTGTTCACTTTTATGAAGACATACCTCATTGCTTCCTAATTTCTTCTCAGAAAAACAGACTGGGGAGGTAAGGTGTGCCTGAATGACTAGTGATATCTAATTATCACAAGCTGAACACATGGTCTGTCACTGTGTAGTGGGTCAGTTCACATTCCTAAATTAATTAGCAAAGCAATCAGAAGAAAACATCACATAACTGAATATTCTCTTGGTCCACATTTAGTCCACATTACATGGCATGGCTGAGAATCACTTACAGTGAACACCTGTGCATTTAGCCTGTAACCATATTTGGTACTACATTCATACACTTCTCTGGTCTTGGCCTTTTGCAAGGGTCGGGTTGGGGGGGCCAAATAGCAGCATGATATTAATAAACTGTTCCTGCAAAATTGTGGTAACTGGAGTTGGTACTACTGCAGAGGTACCTTGCTGACATGATGCAACGTCTCCTTGCGACCATTTTTAGCTTTCTGGGGACTCTGCTGAGCTTTTTGATATTACTCCATCTTGCTCCAGGGCTGTTATGTGATCATCTTTGGGATACAGCCTAAGTGCTGAGCAGAGGGAAAAAGCCAGAAGTGAGAGGAGTCACTTCCTGGTGGCTTTTGTGTTTTTCAGAGACTGTAACATGCAAAAAACTCTCTTTGCAGCTGCTCCTACTTCCTAAATCTCTCACATTGGCCCGGGGCATTGGCACAGTAAATCTCTCTGCATTGAGACTAGGGAGATCCTGTGCAAAAAGCCAGAAGTATCCCATTTGTGCTGTATGACAAAATCATGTGTTTACTTTGAGTTTTCTAGCAATTCATGACTAAACAAATTATTTATTTTAATTAGAGGAATTTTAGGTTTACAGGAAAATTTATCAGAAAGTACAGGCACACCTTACTTTATTGCACTTCACAGATACTGCATTTTTTTTTTTTTACCCATTTGAAGGTTTGTGGCCACCCTGCATCAAGCAAGCCCATTGGTGCCATTTTCCAACAGTATCTGCTCACTTCGTGTCTCTGTACCACATTTTTGTATAAACTTTTCCATGATTATTGCATTGTTGTGGTGATCTGTGATCAGTGACCTTTGGCGTTACTATTATAATTGTTTTGGGGCACCATGCACCACGTCCATATAAGATAGTGAACTTAAATCAATAAACGTTCTGTGTATTTTGACTGCTCCATCAATTGGTCATTTCCCTGTCGCTCCTCCTCACCAGGCCTATTTCCTGAGACACAATAATATCGAAACTAAGTCAATTAATAATCCTACAATGGCCTCTAAGAGTTCCACTGAAAGGAAGAGTCACATGTCTCTCACTTTAAATCAGGAGCTAAAAATGATTCAGCTTAGTGAGGAAGGTATGTCAGAAGCTGAGACAGGCCAAAAGCTAGGCCTCTTACACTAAACAGTTAGCCAAGCTGTAAATGCAAAGGAAAAGTTCTTGAAGGAAATTAAAAGTGCTCCTCCAGTGACCACATAAATGTATGGTAAGAAAGCAAAAACACCTTGTTACTGATACAAAGAAAGTTTTAGTAGATCAAACCAGCCACAACGTTCCCTTAAACCCAAACCTAATCATTTACAGAAAGCCCTAACTTTCTTCAACTCTATGAAGACGGAGAGAGGTGAGGAAACTGAAGAAGAAAAGTTTGAAGCTAGCAGAGGTTATTTCATGAGGTTTAAGGAAAGAAGCCATCTCCGTAAGATAGAAGTGTGAGGTGAAGCAGCAAAGTGCTGATGGAGAAGCTGCAGCCAGTTATGCTGAAGATCTAGTTAAGATAACCAATGAAAGTGGCCACACTAACCAACAGATATTCAGTGCAGACGAAACAGACTTCTATTGGAAAAGAATGCCATCTAGGACTTTCATAGCTAGAGAGGAGAAGTCAATGCCTGGCTTCAAGCTTCAAAGAACAGGCTGACTCTCTCTGTTAGGGGCCAAGGCAGCTGGTGACTAAATTGAAGCCAATGCTCATTTATCATTTTAAAAATCCTAGGGCCTTTGAGGATTATGCCTAATCTACTCTGCCTGTGCTATAAATGGAACAACAAAGCCTGGTTGGCATCTTTTTATAACATGGCTTACTGAATATTTTAAGCCCACTATTGAAACCTACTGCTCAGAAAAAAGACTCCTTTCAAAATAATACTGCTCATTTACAATACATCAGGTCACCCAGGAGCTTCAATGGAGATTAATGTTGTTTTCATGCCTACTAAGACAACATCAATTTTGCAGTCCATTGATCAAGTGGTAATTTTGACTATCAAGTCTTATTATTCAAGAAAGTTAATTTGAGAGGCTATAGCTGCCATATATATGGATTCTTTGGATACAGGAAATCTGGGCAAAGTAAACTGAAAACTTTATGGAAAGGATTCACCATTCTTAAGATGCCACTAAGATCATTCGTGATTCATGGGAAGAGGCCAAAGTATCAACATTAACAGCAGTTGGAAGAAGTTGACTCCAACCATCATGGATGACTTTTAAGGGTTCAAGACTTTAGTGGAAGAAATAACTGCAGATGTGGTAGAAATTACAAGAGACCTAGAATAAGAGGTAGAGCCTGAAGATTTGACTGAATTGCTGCCATCTTATGATAAACTAGTGGATGAGGAGTTGTTTCTAATGGATGAGCCATGACTGTGATTTCTTGAGATTGAATTGGTTCCTGGTGAAGATGCTGTGGAGTTACTGAAATGACAACAAGGGATTTAGAATATTACATCAACTTAGTTAATAAAGCAGTGGCAGGGCTGAGAAGATTGACTCCAATTTGGAAAGAAGTTCTGTGGGTAAAATGCTGTCAAACAGCATCTCATGCTACAGAGAAATCACTTGTGAAAGAAAGAGTCAATCGATGTGGCAAACTTCATTTTTGTCTTATTTTAAAAAATAGCTTCAGTCACTGCAACCTTCAGTAACTACCACCCTGGTCAGTCAGCAGCCATCAACATCAAGGCAAGACCCTCCACCAGCAGTAAGATTATGATTCACTGAAAGCTCAGATGATGGTTAGCATTTTCAGCAATAAGGTACTTTTTAACTAAGGTATGTACATTTTTTTAGACATAATGCTATTGCACATTTAATAGACTACAGTATAGGGCAAACATAACTGTTACACATACCAGGAAACCAAAAAATTCATTTAACTCATTTTATTGGGACATATTTGCTCTTTTGTGGAGGTCTGGAACTGAACCCACAATATCTCTGAGGTCTGCTTGTACAGAGTTCCCATATATCCCTTCACCTCGCTGCCAGTTTCCCCTGTTATTAACATATTGTGTTAGTATAGTACATTTGTTACAATTGATAAACCAATATTGATAAATTATTATTGACTGAAGTCCACAGCTTATATTAGACTTCACTGTGTTGTACATTTATGGGTTTTGACAAATACATTAAAACATACACAGTTATAGTATGTACAGAAAAGTTTCACTGCCCTAAAAATCCCCTGTGCTTTATCCATGTATCCCCTGCTCCTGAAATCTCTGGAATCCACTGATCTTTTACTGTTTTCATAGTTTTACCTTTTCCAGAATGTCATATAGTTGGAATCACACTTTTCAGTGTGTATGTACATAACTTCTTCAGATCGGTTTCTTTTGCTATGCAATGTGCTTTCAAAGTTCCTCCATGTCTTTTCATGGCTTGATAGTCATCTCTTTTCATTCCTAAATAATATTCCATTGTCTGCATGTACGTCAGTTTGTTTATCTATCCATCCACTGCAGGAAATGTTCGTTTCTGATTTTTGGCAATTATGAATAAAGCTGCTATAAACATCTATGTGCAGGTTTTTGCGTGAACCTAAGTTTCTAATTCAGTGGAGTAAATACCAAGGAGCATGATTGCTGGATTGTATGGTAGGAGTATTTTTACTTTGTAAAGAACTGTCAAACTGTGTTCCAAAGTGGCTTTACCGTTTTACATTCCTACCAGTGAGTGATGAATGAGAATCCCTGTTGCACCATGCTTTTTCTGTTTGTCTCTCCTATTAAATGATCGTTATGGTAGAAGAGGTCATTAAGCTATATGAATTCTAAGAAAGGTGTCAAAAAAATCTGAAAACAAGCAAACTAGATTATAAACAATTGTTCAGTAGGGCATCCCTTGCCCACATCTTGAGGTTTTGAGCTACAGAGTTACTCTGTGTCAGTGCTTCCAATATGCCACATCACTGCAACATGGGCCCCCATCTCGGCCAGCACTGGAGAGCTCTAATTTCATGGCTAATCTTACAGCACCTATTCTAACTCTTTGTTCACTTGGTAGCCAGTGTGGGCTTTCAAAAATGCAAATACTAATCTAAACCCTTTTAGGAAGTCCTAATTCAGATCCTTAATATAATCTCTGAGGCTTGACTGTGCTGGTAATGACCTCTCTCTCCCATTCCATCTCTGACCATTTTCTTGACTGCTCAGTCCTACCCATCTCTACTGCCTGCCTCCTAGGTCCATGAGAGTATTGAATCACGGATCCACCACAGAACCTAAGCACATACCATCCCTTTGAGTGAAATGGTGTTTTTTCTCCTATTCCATTGTCACCTGTTGAAACTGTATTCATTCTTCAGGTCTCCATGGAGCTGAGCTTTTCTCGGGAGACCTTCGCTGGCACTCTGCTAACAGTGGGCCCTGATGTCAATTGCTTCCCCATACTTCCTCTTACAGTATCTCCCACGATTGTCATCTTATATTTATCTATTTGACATTTATCTCCTTCTCTAGACAGTATGTTTCATGACAATATGTTTGCATATATTTTAATCACTACTTTATTTTCAGCACCTATAGTAGTGATTGAGCATTGCAGCAAATCAATAAATACTTACTGAGTAAATGGATGGATAGCAAACATATAAATATTCTACTTCCAGATAGTAATAACTGTGAATTAAATAGAAAATCTTTACCAATATACTACTGAAAACAGAAAGTTCTATTTTCCCCCAAAACTGCCATTTCTTTTAATGGCTCCAGGAAATTGGTAAAGTAGTTTATAATACACACTTAGCCATATGTATGAGGTTCTCCAAGACTTCATTCCTGCCTTCTGCTCCAGCCTCATCACCTGCCACTTCTACTTTATATGTGATGATCTACTAATGCTGGACTGAACTGTTTG
Source organism: Smutsia gigantea (assembly GCA_032199065.1). Lineage (NCBI taxonomy): Eukaryota > Metazoa > Chordata > Mammalia > Pholidota > Manidae > Smutsia > Smutsia gigantea. The sequence continues at coordinate 91,372 of JAVSCE010020463.1, forward strand.
CTCTTCCCCACAGGCACTGTGTTGGGTTATACCCCTGTGACATTGCTCACTCTTTTTAGACCACTTTAAAGATCCTCATTGCCTGGCAAACACCCATCATTCTTCTTGATACAACTTCTGTGTTACCCTCTCCAGGAAGCGTTTCATGACCTCCTAGTCCAGGCCAAGCAGACCTCTGTGCTACCACGTCATACTGTGTAGTCCCATCTCATGGTGCAAATATTCAACAAATATTTAATGCATGAAACTGAGTATCACTAAGTTACATCAACATCACTGGACTATCTCTGTTTATCTTTCTATCTCCGCTTGAGGCTGGGAATGACATCAGCGATGAGGCAGTTTATCTTGCTCACTGCTCTATGCCCTGTCATGGAGGAGTCACCTGACCTAAGTTCACTGAAACTCAGGGGTCCATACCAAACAGTATTAAGAAGGGTCAGACGTGCCCAAGAGTCGTTTATTGAAACAATCACAACATCATTTTTGTTCATCCTAGATAACTTAAGAGCTTATAAAAAAATACATGAATTTATGGACTTGACCAAAGGCTGTTAAGATTTATTTCGTCTAGACTGTAAAAAGAGTGATTGTGTCCCAAATTACCGTCTAAGCCGACCTAAGATCACAGAATGAAGGCCCCTATCTGCAGAGCCACCTCACAAAAGTGAGGCCAAATGTAAGGTTTGTCCAGGTTCTCTTGGATTACATTCGAGTTCTTCCTTCACTGACTGAGACAAAAGTGATTCATCCATTTCCTCTTGGAAACATTCCTGCCTACTACTAAATTTGGGCAATACCATCTCTGAGCCCTGCCACACATCATACATATTTCAGTCATATCATTTATCAAACTTATTAAAACCACTTGTTGGAATGCATGTCTCTCATATTTGATTACAAGCTCCCTGAAGGCAGGACTCTGTTTCATTAATTTCTAAATTCCAAACTCTAACCCAGTGGCTAGCCCATGGACACATCAATCAATGTTTTTCAAATGAATGAGCCAGTGACCATATGTGCAACAGGCTTAAGTAGAGGGCACTGTTGTGAACAGGTGTTACAAATACATAAACAACAAGAAACCCACAATATGTGCAAAATACAGTATAATCTCCAATACTGGCTCTGGAGAAAGAGCTGACTGACATCTACTGAATGTCTACTATGTACCCAACAGTGCGCTGAGTTCTGAGCACTTTGTCAATGCTACCTTGTTTCATCTTTAAAGTTTACACGTTTCAGCTGTCAAAGTAAATACAATCACCTTATTTTTTAGATGAGGAAACTTGTATTCAGAGAACAGAGATATAAATTTAAGAAATGTCTGACACCAAATTTCCTTCTGCTATTCAAAGACAGACTATTATTTAAAGAGAAAAATATTCGGAATGAGAGAGCATACGTGGGGAAAGAAGATGAGGGATCTCTGATTAAGGGCTGAAAGTAACCCTCCCCATGTAAAACTGCATCAGCCTCTGCATTCCCTTCACTGTCCCTGCCTGTCTCACCATGTCTAAACGGATAGAATTCACTCTGCCTGAGACCTGGAAGGCCTGTACTGGCTGGGTTTCCAGGGCTGGTTTTGGCAGATGACTTAAATTAGGATCTTTGTCACAGAACCCTTACAAAGCTATGATTACTTAAGTGCATTTTCTCATTTTTCCTTAACACTTTTATTGTAGTACTATCTACTGCCAAGTAGATTACACAGGGATAGTTCAATAAACCTGTTCAGCAACAATAAATTTAATAGCAGATGATTCATTTCCATACGATCAAGTAATACCTTGTACTACAGGGTATTGTTTCTCTGGGTGCTTATACATTATTTTTGTATGTTACTGGAAGCTCTTTGGAAGTAGGAACCACATTCTGCTTAGCTCTGCATCCAGAGCATCTAGAATAGTATCTTAAATATAATAATTGGAAAATAAAGTATATCACTGAATAATTAAAACACTTATAACATTCTCACAACTGTTCATGATGGTTCTGGAAAACCTGAAAGAAATGTACACTTTGAGACGAGGAATAGTTTTTCAGACATGTATGAGGGTCAGTGAAATCAAATACTTTTCTCAGACCTATCATTATCAGGGCTGAAACTCAGATTTTCGGACTCTGAATCCTGTTTGTAATTTAAGCACCTTGGGGTCTAGGGGTTGTCTTGATATGGCATATGTTTAGAGACTAGCAAATTTCTGACCAATTATGAGATTCTTTTTCTTTTCAGAAAAAATGAGCATGCTGCTCTTTATGCGTGGCAGTTTTAGACACATTAACAAGTGAAAATTGAAAAGCTGGAAATAGCAAGCCTTTTGTGATTAGATATTAAGATTTCTGGGTGTTGACCCCACAGGATTGCTGATGTTTACTTTGCTTACATCAGATTTGCCAATGGAGAAATTTTTCACGAACCTAAGTAGATTTTATTCTTGTAAATGTTTATGGTTCTGGTGAGCTCAAGGGAATTAGTAAGTTTCAGAGAAAGCAATTGGCTGCTGTAAGAACAAAATGCAGTAGTCAAAGAAAAGTGGGTAAAAACTAGTGCCTATGACCAATCCTACCCTGACTGTAGAGATTCGCTGCACTTTCTGTCAGCCTAGTCTTCTGATGCCTGCTTGCTCGGCACTACTAAGACGGCGGGTAAGCAGTGTTTACCAAAGTGTGCGAATACCACTGGGAATACACAAGATTATTTTTAGTGTTTACTGATGAATAGTTTTGTTTCAATAGTCACGTATTTTTTATGTTGACTTATATTTATTAAAATTACTCTGTTCTTCCATTTGCAGAAGAAAAGCAAATTTTCCTTTAAAATGGACTTAGTTCAGTATAGAAGTGATTTTATTCAGAAACAACAAAGAAGCTAACAGTGTAGGTGGTACATGAATATGAAAAATTATTTCTGCTATATGAAATAATCATGACTGGTGTTCAAGAAACACTATGTTACAGCTAAGTTGACCGAAATAGTCTTGTGTCTTCCAATTTCCTTTGTGAAATAAAAGGCTCCAGGAATTGCACTTCCTTAACATGTTTAACTTGCACTTAATTTGAGAATATTTGGATTATTATTTTTTGTTTTTTTTCTGTCACAGATGCTGGAAACTTGAAAGTTTTGTGTATTATTTTTCTACAAAAAACAATACCTGTTAGAGCAGTTGCTAAATAAGGGCATAGGCATTTTTAGAATGTTACAGATGCTGTGTATGGAGAACCAGAATTGGACTGTCGGATTAAACCAACAGTGTTTGGTGACCACATGGCTATGCTGGGTGACCAGGGACAGACATCCTAGATGGATTCTAGGTTCACTAAATTTTTAATTTAAAAAAATGTAATTAGATAATACTATGTTAAAATAAATGAATTCCATAATTCACTCATAAACTGGTCTCATATTATTGAAATTCTACATTTGATGTACACTTTCAAATAAATCTATTTTTAAGCTAGCACTGTTTTTATAATACTTGAGTTATTCACTCTACTAAACGAAATCCTCTCATTATGTAATTCTAAGAAATATAGTTTTTTTAAATGGTGTTCACCACATTCTCACCCTTGTCTCACCGACATTTCCTTCATTTGCCCAAGGATAACTGTTATTTTAACAGTAAAATGAAATATCTCAGCTTCCCTGGCACTCTGTGGTCAGTAAACTTAGTCTAAAAATATAGTTTTGCCTACATTCCATTTTACCAGAAAGTGAAATGAAATGAATTCTCTGGATAAAGATTTTCTGTGCCCATTAACTTGTTTGGCTTCACACTGGGTAAAACTTGCTTTTGTTCTTTGTCGCTTCTAACCTGCCAGCTTTATTTCCACACAGTAATAACAGCCTGCCCAGGGATAAGCTTAGTCCCCCAGACCCCGAGCCAAGGAAAATCCGAAGTAGGCTGGGGCCTCCTTGCTGTTGACAAGTCAACAGGGTCTGAAATGTGTCTGGTGCTCCCACATCTCATCTGATATCCTGGGCAGATAGGCAGCCCGTGGGTCCACACTGAACTACAGCTTCATACCTGCATGGACACCAGTCTATGCGTGCTTCTGTCTTTCTATTAGTTTATAACGGGAAAACGGCTCATCACCTCTTCACCTTATTCTCAAGTCATTGAGGTCACAATGCCAAAATGCCAGACTGTCCAGGTGACACTGGCTGGGGTAATAGTATTCTTCATGCTACTGACTGACAAAGATAGGCACACCCAGCCACAGCTTCTCCTCCTGTCATGAAGGGGGTATATTCATAAGACTGTTTGATAACTAAATTAAAAAGGCACAACTATTAATTATTTTTCTGTCGAGAGTCACAATGTGACCTAGTTTTCCTGTGGTTTTCCCCTGGATGCCTGTTCTCCCAGAATAATAACGCTCTTGAGCACTCTCTAAGTTGTACTGATTTAGACCATCAATTGTGGTCACTCCATTTACGTCCTTAGAAAAACCTATTCACCTCTATTAGCCTCAGTCAAAGGGACTGCATGCTATGATTTCTAAAGATCCTTCCAGTTCTAACATTCTGTGAGAAATAAGGCCCACCTCAGGCACACAGAAAAACAATGAATTAAAAAACAAAAAGAAAGCTTTCCTGAAGTCCACTCATCCCGAGTAATATGAAGTGTACTTTATTTTTGGGCTCATAGATTAACTTTCCCAGGGTTTTTGTGTTTTCATGTGCAAATTGATTTTATGCCTACCCAACCTTACATAAGTGAGGAAAGATAAGTTGTGATGGTTCTGGAGGCTTATTTTCTGTTTCTCAGTGTGTCTTCACAAGAAGCTAGTTGTAGAGGCCTAAGTCAGCTCAAAAGACAGAATAAGCAGATTTTAGCAGCTGAACTCTGGACTCCTCCTTTATAAGAAGGCTATTTCCTTTATCAGGAAACTTCTGTTGTTACAAAGCAGAGTTGATATCTTCTGCTTTCCTTTCCAACTTTCTTACAAATATGTGGTGTGAGGAGGGCAGCATCCTGTTTGGTCAGCATTTTCCATGGTGCCTTCAGCTGGTCCACATGGGCACTGTACTCTGCAGGATGAAAAGGATGGGGAAACTGTATAATGTGTTGATTCTCTGCATTAAATCCCCTTACATGGCACTAGCATAATGCTGCATGACAAAACTAGAGTGCCCCATTCATGGTATCATTAGCCATTTCACCAGAGATGCACAATTATCAGCAATACACCAAGAAATAGGCAGCTCAGTTTAGCAAGAGTCCTGGAAACCTCTGGCCCTCATCCCAGCGCGCCCATGTTGTGGCTCTATAGCCTTGCTACTTAGTCTCCAAATCTGCCTCTTCATCTAGGAAATAAATGCACTGGGTAGATCAAACTGAATTCTGGACCATTAGGTTCTCTTAAGAAGTTGATTATGGGATCCAGGATTTGAAGAAAAAGAAGGCCACTAGAGGAAAAGAGAGAATTTGCATAACAGATATCCCTGGATAGCAACCTGCAAATTGAATTTCAAGTTTTGAAAAGACTTCAGGCCTGCAAAGAATAGTAAATTCTCATAAAGCATTGCTTATGCCCAGACCAGATTTTGTTGCTGGTGGCTCCTTCAAACAGTACAAGGCCACTAGAGTGCACATCTGGGTCTCAGCAACCCCACAGGCAGAGTTAAGAGCTGAACAGACCCTGCACGTCCAGCGTCCAGCACTAAGTTGGGTTGGGAACAGTGTTCTTCTCTGGGAGCCCCAGTGCCTTACATCCAGGAGGTATTCAGCAAACACTTAAATGTTGATGAAAGTTAAATGAAATGTGGTTATATCATATATTAAGCATCTTTATATGTGTTAAGGTCTTTCAATATCTTTTCATTTTTCATAAGTAAAATAATTTGAGCCTCAGGTGTTCATAATGCCCAGTAGCGGTAGAACAAGAATTATTGTTTTTAATTCCATGTGTACTGATCTGTCCTCCACAGAGATGCCAGTATTGAAGGGGTTAACAACAGGGTAGCTACATAAGAGGTCTGCACAGAATGTCTTACAGTATTTTTTCCCAAATCTATGGAAAATAAAAAGTGGGCAGGAGGGCATCTTCTCACAATTTTAGTCTCTAGTCTTTCACATCTAGCTATGCTACAAGATACATGTTCCTTTTAAACTGATTTTAAAAGACTAAATGAAATCCAGCTTGAAAATATTTTTTAAATGTCATCAGGTTATATTTGGGAATTGTAAAAAGGGGAGCAGCAGTTATATAATCCCCAAATTGCTCATGTCCATGAACCTTTCGAATAAATGTAACTATGGCCAGAGACACTGGTTTTAATTTATCGAGAAATTCTAGTGTTTCCTTTTATACCTGGGTATTTTCATTGAAAACTGTGTGTTTCTCTTACACCAATAACAATATAGACCAGACTTTTTCAATTGGTGTCACATAATTAGTGTCTCCACAGTCTTCGTTGCCTAGGATGGCTGGATTGAAGCCTGTGTCCTGGGGTAATTATTAGCATCACTTTCAGAAGTAGAAGTGGCCACCCTCTCCAGGGTTGGCTGGCTCATCCTGAGATACTGGTCCTCTCAGCCTGGGCAAAGCATGGGCCACAGACCTCTAGCCACCCATTTATAAATTATGCCATGAAAACTATTCTGTGTGCTTTGGCATTAATACGGGGACACACCTAAACATCCCCTAATTAAAAAAAAATGCAAAGGACAAATGTAATACATTTATTACTTTCCCTGAGAGACTTCAGAAAATTTAAAAATCTATATTTTGAAGTTTTGGGAGTTACAATAATCTAATGAACAATGCTGTTTTTGTTAAACCAAGCTCAAAGCTACTGAGAACAAACTAGTGATTACCAGAGGCAAGAGGGGAAGGATGGGAGAAATGGGTGAAGCAGGTAAATGGTACAAACTTCCAGTTATAATATAAATAAGTAGTGGGGATGTAATGCACAGCATGATGACTACAAGAGATCTTAAAAGTTCTCACTACAAGAAAAAAATTTTTCTTGTTAACTATATAAAGTCAAACTAGACTTACTGTGATGATCATTTTGCAAAATATGCAAATATCAAATCGTTATGTTGTATATATGAAGCTAATATAATAAATATCATATGTCAATTAGACCTCAGTTAAAAAAAATTTTAAAACAACAATACTGTTTTTTTTATAATAAAAGGGAATTTGGAGTCATGAACTTAGGTTTGAATCTTACATCTTCTGGCAATTTACTTGCCCTTTTTAATCTTGGTTTCCTCATTTGTTAAGTGGCATAATTTCACTTATCTCTCATGAGACTTAATATTAATATAGGGATTAAAATCACACATCAAGAAATAATACCAAGCACTCAAATTGATATTATTATTAAATGATACCTGGGCATGTCATTCTACTAGAAGTCACTGCCATAAGAATGAATGTTCTTGCCCATTTTTCCCTGTGGGTGGTCATCTTCTTGAAGGCAAAGACTAGGCTTTATTCATCTCAGCACTCAAGAGACTGCAGTGGAGTGTCTAGTGCATAGTAGGCACTTAAACAAATGTTTTGAAAGAAAGGTTATACAAAAAGTAGTAACCTTAGTTTACTTTCCTAACCTTTGTATGAAGTTGCTATGTATCTTTGGAAAATTTCCTTTTAATCTCTGGTCTTCAGAATATGTATTCATTACTTTAGTAATTTCAACCCAAATAAACAATATTAATTATTAATAATGAAAATCCAGTGAGAAAAATGCCATCTTTTTTTGATCAGTTAAATAATCCAACTTTGCTTTTAGGAACTAGAACAAACACCACTTTAGAAGTGGATACTTCTAAGTACTTAATTATTTTTTTTAATTTAGAAAAACTACATGCAAGGTATTTGTTCTACCATTATTTATAACAATTAGTAAAAATAACCTAAATCTCCAGTAATAGAATAAAGTATGCATAGTTAGCCATATGATGTAATATTTTGCTGACACTAAAGCCAACATAGAAGGAAATTATGTAACACATAGAAAAATATTAAAAATGTTGAAGTGATAAAAACAGTGCTATAAAATATATAATTACAATATTTTTGAAACATGCATATGAAAATGAATAAACTAAAATGAAGAAAGTTGGGAAGTTTAATCTAACAAAAATAGATTTCTAAAAATTCAGTTATTTGGAGAGTAATTCTCAAGTAAAACACTGAGTTATTACTAACATGAAATCACAGGGCATTTTGATGTTTTAATTCATGTTTCTGTGTTTTTATAGTGTTATTTTATTATTTATACTTTAGCATAATTATAAAATCTCTTCTGAATATAAAACATGACAGAGTACAAAAATATTTATTATATAATGTAAAGTTGTTAACCTAAGTATCCTAAGTATTATGGTTCAACATTTGTATGATAAATGGATACTTAACAAATGTTAAAGAGAAATCAATGGTCAGAACCTCAGTAAAATGGGGTCTTCAGGTTCCTAAACTGCACTTGAGGTGGTGACTTCTCTAAATTTGCATTACAGTAAAATATATATTGACTTCCAAGCCTTTATTTAAAACTGCCCTGTCTATGGTTTGGAACAGCTGCATAGAAAATGTATTAGAATATGGCTGTTCGTAAGAGGACTCTTCGATTCCACCATCTGCCTCTGCAAATGTGAATGAAGATCTCTAAGTTCACAACTCTTAATTGGTCAATTTCAACATGAACAACTATTTCACACTGAAGAAAGCAACGCTCATACCTGCAAACTGCCTTTTTTTACTCTGAATATTGAGTGCTTAAGTAACATGAAGTCGCCAATGGTCCATACCCTGATCCTTACTTCCACTTCTCACCTCATCTAAATGCAGTTACCTTTACACCACTCTCCTTACTGGTCATGACATTATCTTTTCCAAAATTCTCCCATAACTCCTTATTGACTATTGGATGAAATTATGATATTTTCTGATTGCATTCAAGACCCTCTTCAATGAAACCTCAAATGCCCATGTCCAAGTAACCTCCCACAAGTAACCCACATTCCAGAAATGAAACTCTCATTGAAATGACCTGATTTTGGCTGTTTGGTAATGCCATTCTTACACCTAGACTTCCCTTCTCCCCCCATCTTTACATGTTCCAATTCTAGATGTCATTAAAAGTGAAGCTAAAATGCTGCCTTGTTCATGAAGAGTTTTTTAATACTTCCTATTAGAAGGGATTTCTTTATTTCAAACATTTGCATAGAATCTAAGTTAAATATTTCATAGCACGTAGCATTTTTTACATTGTCATTTTATATCTTTTACTAGACCAAATATTCCTGGAGTATAAGCCTCTATGTTTGCTTTATACAACCATCACAGAAGTAGAACTAGTACCCTTCGTGGAGTATGGTAAATAGGTTCAGACTTACAAAACTCTTGCTAAGAGTACAAATAATTCTCATGTAGCCTACACCCAGATTCCCCAAATGCTAATATACCATGTAACCAACTATAATTTTCAAGACCAGGAAACTGGGCAACTAGACCACTGAGTTTTTTTCACTTTGTCAGTTTTCCCTTTCTCTATACAAGGATCCAGTTCTGGGCCATATACAGCATTTAGTTATGTCACCTTAAGTTTCCTTTAATTTAGGACATATCTTCAGTCTCCCTTATTTTTGATGACTTCGTCCCTTTTGAATAATACTAGCCAGGTATTTTGTAGAACATTACTCAATTTGGGTTTGTCTATGTTTCTTCTTGATTAAATTTAGATTATGCATTTTTGGTACTAATACCACAGAAAGTTATTTTGAGCCCTCTCAATCATATCAAGAGACATGATATTGATATGCCCCATTACTATTAATGTTCATTTTGATCATTTGGTTAAGATGATATTTGTCAAGTCTCTCTAATATTGGGTTACTAATTTTCCCTTTGTCATAGCTAAGTATACTGTAGAGATACTTTCAGAATATGAAAATATCCTAATCATTATTTTCACACACTAATTTTAGCATCCACTGATGATACCACCTGAAACAATTACTGTGATGTCTACAAAATGATAATTTTTTGTTCTATTTTAATCACTCTTTCTACATCAGCAAATTTGAATTCTCTCACACGCAATAGTTATCCACCTCCTCCCTCACTTATTTATATTCAATTATTTATTTCTGCACTTATTGGTTCATAGATATTTGGGCAATTAGTATTTTTAATAGCATTAACTATATCTTGGAGCAGCACATATATTTTTAGAGAATATATGGTTAGGATTCAGCTGGATATTATTCTGCAATGTTCCACCTGTTTCAACTCATTAATGTCCACAGTAATCCTATGAGGTAGGTAGAATTACCATACTCATTTTAAAGATAAGGAAATTGAGACATAAGAAACTTAGATAACTTGCCTAAGTCATTCCACCAGCAAGTGAAAGAGTTAGGATTAGAACCTCAGCAGTCTGGCTCCAGGGTCCATACTTTTAACCAAAATAATACACTTCATCTAGTAAGACTTAGGGAGAATCAAGAGGAGCTTTTTATCTCTTTAATCATTCACATGTTTATAACCAAGATCAGTAGGTGAACAGGCATGCAAGGATCTCAACATCGTGGGGCCAGGAGGTAGAGTTTGCTCACATGGGTAAGGGACTTGGTTGCAGGATGATAATCAGGCTGCACAGGGAGGTCCTAGCAAGGATGCAGAACAATCAGAGATACAGAGAATGGCTCCATCATGTCCCAAACATGGTCTATTGGTAGTATCTTCCTGCTGCACTGTCTTAACCACGCTCATTGCTTAATAATTGATTAGGAATGTATACCAGGGGTGCAGGTTGGGAGAATGGCAATACCTGTGGCAGTTAATTAGTCAAATATAGAAGGCAGACCAAGAGTTAGGAAACTAGGCAGCAACCACTGCTGAAGAGGAGTTCAATGGTAGGTAATTAAATTGTAAATGTGATGACATGAGTTAATATCCAAGCCTAGAAATAGGGCTAGTTAGGACTAAGGGAGATCAATGGTCTGGAATACCGGGCAGACAACAGAGTAGAGAACTGAAGCACAACTGCCATTCTACATCTAGGCCAGCATGGGAGAGGAAAAATGAATGTAACCACACTGCCTTCAAGGCATTTTCTTCTGTAGGTAGACCACCAAAGTACTTTCACAGCCCAGGTTAAGCTTAGGCCTTAGCCTTCGCACTAAATTTTGGGTGGGGCTGAGACCACTGACATTCCTATTGCACCTGATAGGAAATGTCTGGAGAACTGGACATAGCTGAGCTGATATATAAGGCTCTTCCATTCATTTATTCTCACATTCATGTAGTCACTCTTTATCAAGTGCCTACAATGAGCCATGCATACATGCACAGGAAAGGCCATGATTAAGACATGACCTATGTCCTTGAAAAACTCATGTTCTAATGAGGCTGTGTGCCAGTGAGGGCACATGGGAGGGAACAGTGACTCACACCTGTGGTGGTGTGTCTGGATAGGAGGATTAAGAGAAGTTTTCAAGGAGGAAATAGATCTAGCTGTGAGGATAATCAAGACAGAGAAATTAAGATAAGCACACACCTATTGTAAGTGCAAATGTGTGTAAAAATACGAAGGGAGCATCAAGCCAGATGACTGTCCCAATAAAGGAACATCATCAAAACCACCCTACTACCATTTCTGATCAGCAAGTTCAGCTATGGCGCAGTGGAAGAAAGGTTAGGCTGTGCCAGAGCTATTTATAGACTCCCGAAGAGCTGTAAACAGTGGCACTGAGTGACATTGTATAACCCCTTCCTTAATAATAGGGATTAGAGCTGCAGCTGACCTAGGCAGTCACAGCGTTGAATCTCTGATCATTTCTAATTCTAGACAAGGTATAATGATAATTATTCACAACTGCAAAATGCTTTATAAAGCATTTCCTTAGCCACTATCCCATTTGATCCTCACAACAATTTTATGAGATAAGCAGAAACAATATTATTAAAATCCTTATTTCCCAGAAGAGGAAACTAAAGGAGCTAGAAGATTCAATGGCTGGAGAAGACAAAGCCAGGAAGTGGAGTGAAGTCTGGAGCTGAGGTGTCTAACTTCTCATCCAGCATTCTTTCCATGATGCCAACTCCTCTACCTTCCCAGTTAATCAAGTCAGGGCTGATACAGTCAGTCCTCCACTATGATGGGTTGACTTAGGATTTTTTGACCTTATGATGGTGCAAAAGGGGTATGCATTCAGATCAAAATTTTGCATTTTGAAATTCTCATGGGTTCACAATATATGGTATGATACTCTCTTGTGATGCTGGGCAGCAGCAGTGGTGAGCCAGCCCCTTGATGATGAGAACAAAAAACAATATGCCTACAACCATCCACACAACCACCCTCATTTTCATTTCAGTATAGTAGTCAATACATGAGTCATTCAACACTTTATTATAAAATAGGCTTTGTGTCAGATGATTGTGCCCAACTGCAGGCTAATGTAAGAGTTCTGAGCCTGTTTAAGGTAGGCTAGGCTAAGCCACGATGTTCAGTAGGTTAGGTGTATTCAATACATTTTCTCCTACCAATGAGATTGTCACCTGTTTAACCCTATTTTATATAAACTCCATATCTGCTCCTATATGGGTGATGACATTAGACCCAAGGTTTTCAGGGAAAGGGTAACAAACTCTCTCACCTTCCCATAGGACTTGGATAGGCAAGCAAATGAGCAAACCTTTAAGGAGAATTCCAACAGGAAACAATCACCCAAACTACCACTCTTTGGCACAGAATCTGGGTACATACTAGGGCTCACAATTATGTTTCATATTTTAGTGGCACAAGATTGAGGGCTGTAGGAGGAAAATGAAGGGCAGATGATATTTTGACAAGCTGAATGTATTGAATCTTTATCTCCACCTGACTTTCCCCATATTTATTGTCCAGACATCTGGGACATCCAAATTTCACCTCCCACACCCAGCAGTTTGCCTCTCTACTGCCGAATATGCTCAAGATGACTGGAAAGGACAGAACCTGGAACTCTCCCAAAATGACCCTCAATGGCAGACTCTTCAAGAACACTGTCTCTTTTATTCTGTGGGCCCCCACAGTCTAGGTGGGCTTGCTAGATCCAGTGACAGGGAAAAGGATATGATTATAAAGCCTCAGGACAGGCCTTGGGCCATTTTGCCAGGATCCAAATTATCAGTGAACCAAGCAGCCTGTCTGTCTGGAAGACATTTGAAGCAAATAAAATCACATCACATCATATCATAAACCTAAAAACAATTTTCCATAAGTAATCACTAACCAAAAATGGCAGATTATGTGGGATGGAATTGCAGTTGATTGCAAATGGTACTGAAGCTTATATTACTTAGTTAATACCTAAACTAGTAAATATCTATTAACTAGTAAACAGCTAAAGCAAAATTCAAAACTGTTTCAAGAAAAGATTGAAATTATACTGACATTTGATGAAGAAGGTGGCTGCTTGCAGGTTTATCATGTTAGCATTAATATGAGAAACATGCTAATAAAATCCTCTTCTAATCACAATTACCAAAGGAGATTAAACATACAGCTCCTATTTACTAAGGTCTGAATTTATACATCTAGAAACATAGCTGGATAAATAAATTTGCACCTTAGCCTGGTACAAAGCCAAATGAAAGCAATTTGATTTACATTAAATAGCTCCAAGTGAATAACATTAATGAAAGGCCAGAGGGGGAAAAAAGGCAGGACAAGAAAAAACGATACTGTGGCTTAATAGCAATGCATTACAAACAGACAGGGAGACATTAATGGCCAGACATTTTGTTCAGCAAACCATTATTTATGACAAGGTCACCTTTGCTATAAGTAGATATCCAGCAATCATTGAGTTACAGGCTGGTGGAGATCTTAAAAGTTACAAAATCCATCTACTTCATTTTACATCTTCTGCGACTGAAACCCAGGAGTAGGGAATGGAAGAGAAGGGAAGAAACTGACAATTAGTAAGCATCTATGGTGGGAAAGTGCACATTTCTAAGCCTTTCACAGACTGCACACAGTCAGTCCTCATATACACCTTGAAAGGCAGGTGTCACTGGCCCCAGGTCATACAAGGGGGAAACTAAGGCTTCAGAAAAGTGGTGGAGCTTGTCCTACCCCTCCACTCCATGCTACCTTTCTGGGAGGAATCACGGCTGACCCATTTGGTGAATGAGTGGCAGCACCAGGACTGGATTCCAGTCTCAGGAGTTTATTCTTGACCCAAGAACCAGTCCATAGGAATTCTATCAGAGTCACTTTCTAGAATCTCAAAAACATTATCTGGGAAACATTTAAAAAGTGCAAGCAGTTGACAACTATTGGATATTATTAGGACAGGGGAAGCCCTACCTACCCTAGCATAGTCATATATCTACATACCAACTTAGAAAAAAGAAAGTCCATTATAGTACACTGATTAATAATGTTAGTTCCCGCTGACTGAAAACTGACTATATGCTTGGCTCTATACTAGAGAATTTACTTTTATTAATACCTGATATTATAATTATTATTAGACCATAAAGATTAAAAACTCAATGTATCATAGAGTAGTTGAGTTATTTCCACAAGGTTACATGGTCAAGAAGTAGATTTTATACTCAAGTCTATGGGCCCCCAAACTCCAGTTCTTGCTTTTCTACTGCTCAGATATCTTGATTTTCCCTAACTCTCCACTGAATCCCATAGCATTCTCAATATGAAGTTCATTTGGACCTTGGCCTTGTTATATATCCTGTATTTCTAATTTCCAAGGTTCTCTGGTTACTCCTGTGTCCCCAAGAAGGTGGCAAGCTTAGGCACCACTCTATATTCTCCACAACATCAAGGATGGTACCTCACCTACTGCTCATAGAGCGCTTGCCCATAGTGATATTCAGTGACAAAGGGCTGCTATAGGATAGCTCTGGGGAGAGGGTCCCCAGCATCCATCCCCAACCCTGCCTCTTTTATTTTGTTAGTTTCTGCCCATTCTGATAACTGCATTAGGCATTCAAGAAGGAGGTACTTTTGTAAGCCACAGAGGAAGTGATCCATGGCTAAACCATAACAGTTTGATAATATCAATTTGACCTGGGACCCATCTTTGTCTATGAACATCTCAACCTATCTTTCTCTGTAGAATAGATGGGAACTGTAGCCAATGGATTTCAGCTGACTGGATCTCCCAAATGACTCTGTTTAAAAAGATTTGTAGCCTTTATTTATATCATTTCCTGATCTCTCTCATAATCATAACACACTTTTTAAAAAATGCTTCTCTCCTATGCAAGTACTCCACAACCTGGAATCCTGTCTAGAGGAAGAGCTGTTGCCAGTGAGTCCCGGTCCTTGGGAAAGGCAACAGAAATGAAGAAAACACTTCACAATGTAGATAAACCTTTCTCTAATGAGACCAAAATGGAAAACGCTAAGTAGACAAGTACTTAATAGTACCAATCAGCAGTCCAAGGGCAAGTACTAATAAAGTTTAGGAATAGAGTTAAATTCAGAGTAAAACTGAATTCATTTTGAGAGACAAGCTTGAAGAGAAACTTCCTTAAATTAAGTGATTTGAAAGATTATGCCCTCCTTATTTTAGTTTCCCATTGGGACTAGAAGTAGAGAATTTCAAGGAAATAATGTTTTCTAAAACTTTTCCTTTTCCTTTTTAGTCTTACATACAAAAATTCTATATAATTTGACCTTGAAGATATTCAAATATCATAAAAGTAATTGTGTATTTTGTTTTCTAGTCTTGATCAGAAATAGGTATTCTTAGTTACAATATTTAATGTGATTAATAAGCTTTACCATATGTTAAATCAGACTTCAAGTTACCCTTCTGAATTGGAAATTGTTGAATAGATACCTACTATTTGAGATAAAGTTACCCAACTCTATCACCAATAAGCATAAAATCTTGAAATGACACTACTTTTTTTTTAAACTTTTTACTATGGAAAGTTTCAGACGTATATACAGAGAGGTAGGATAATATAAGCCTCCATTCATCTATCACCTGGCTTCATTATTCTTCAAAATTTCGCTCATCTTTTTGTTTCACCTAAACTCACTCATTCTCAATCTCTTTCTCTCACTGGAGCTAAGATCCTTGACATCAAGACATTTCATCTGTAAACACATTAGTATTTATTTCTAAAGCTACTTTAAAAATACTTTTTTTCACAATATCATAATCATGTCTACCAAATGATTAAGAATCATTTATCAATAGTATTTAATATTCATTTGATATTCAAAAGTTGGTGAAACCATTTTTTATTGTGAAATGTAGTCCAGATGTCTCTGGCATGGTAAGATGAGGAATTCACACTCATGCGGACAAGGTCAGACAGACAGGGACACTTGGCGCTGAAACTTCTCTGATTGCTTAAGCCTGGGTAGAAAAGAGCTTCCTGCCTGTATTTCCTGGCTGATCTCTGATCAACCACCTTGGCTTATTCTCTGTGATTGACCATTGTGCTTTGACTTTCTTCTTGTGATATACATTCCTATATGAACACTTATTCTAGATTGCTTCCTTGGTCCTGGCATTTCAATTAGCCTTTAATCCCTATTTTCTGTGAAGACTGAATAATCCAGTGGGAAGTCTCTGGCAGGAGCTAGCTGAGGTTAAAGTTTTGGTTTCTCCATTTACTACCTGTGTGACCTTGGAAAAGTTATTTTTCCTCTCTGTGTCTCAGTTTCTTCATCTATAAAATGAACATAATAAGACCACATACTCAAAGAGTTGTTTGAGAATTGGAAGAAATAATCCTTTGCTGAGTGCCTGGTACACTCTAAGCACTTAATAAACGTTGATCACTTGGTCCCCCTGGGTTCCAGCCTTTGCTATGAGTTTGGTAATCCTTGGGCTTTTTCTACTCCTCCTTGGCCTCTTTAGTATGTCCTAACAAACCCCTTAACTGAGATGTCACCACTCTGAGGGTAGCCACACTATTACTCTTACTCCCACTACCCGTTTGGGTTGATATATCTTCTGTTTCCTCTAAAACATGCATAAACTTCCATAACAGCTTTTACAACATTATGAGGCACTGCCTTCCCCCCACTTCAATTTGCCTTTTTCTTACTACTGGGCAATACACTATTTAACAACAGTATCTAAGGTATCTTGTTCAGTGTGCTTCTAGCATAGTATCTGTCATAAATGTTTGCTGAATGAATCCTCAGATATTATATACTAGAAAACTCCCTCTTCCTTGCTACTTCCAACATTGATTTTTATCTTGTCTCGGGGACCCAGGGCTTTCAGAATTCCATACCATCTTCCTCAGTTGCCTTCAATCTACTACATCAAGATTAAGCTCTATTTGGACTTCAGTGTCCTATATAATCCAGCCCCACCCTATTTATCCAATTGTATTTTACACTACTTGCCAATTATGAATCCTCAGCTGATAAGCAGGATTATTTCAATACTACTCATAATGATACATTTATCTCCATTGTTTTTTTCAAAATAAAACTTCTATCATTAAATTCCCCAAATGAGAAAATAGTATGATTTTTTTTTGTTGCCCTCCTTATGTTGAAAAAGGTCATCTTGTTGTGATTTCATGATATTGTATTGGCTTTTCTGACTCTTATTTGAATACTCTATTATATGAAGACTCAGATGGCTTTGTTCAAATCTTGACTCCTTCACTTGATGCATGAATTTGGATAAGCTCTTTTACCTCAGAAAGCCTCAATTTACTCATATGCGGAAGACAAGGACATTAATACCCACTCACCGGATTGTTATGAGAGTTACATGAGACAATGGCATATATCAAATGCTCAGTAAATGCTAACTGTGATGACAATGGTGACTACAAAGAAGACTATTTTCTTGAGGGAGGAACAGGATTCAGTTTGAACCCATTGTATTTGATAGTTTAAAAAAAGAAAGTTTAGGCCTACGTCTTTTTCCAATATATAGGTTTATTGATTTTTACCTGCCAAAGTGTGTCTATTAATATGACTAGAATAACCACATTCTAAATATTCCTAAGTCAAAGCTAATTACAAGCAGAAAAAAATACAGCATGTAAGGATTTAAGAATGAATGATTATGGTTACTATTGCCAATATAAAAGATTTTAAACAGTAGTGAAGTCAAGAAATCAAGCCATAAAAAGTACACTCTATTAATCATACATGTTAGACTTTATACGTTCCTGGAACTTTTAGATAAGCAGACTGTACAATTTAAGTAAAATTTAAAAAATTTTTAAATGTTTTTTTGTGTGTATATATACATATGTATATATAAAAACATTAAAAATGTTTATATATAATTTTTTATAAAAACATTTTAAAAGTGTAAATATATACATATGCTTCAAGATTAAAATATTTCATGTAAGAAATATACCATCAGTATAACATTATAGTCCATAAGCAAGACACTCTCTTTAACATTTTAATGAGAAAAGCCCATTTGTATCACTTTTTGTTTTCCTAAAACAGGCTGCTACCTTGGCTTCTCATTTCCTGAAAGTGAGAAATTAAGATCTCAAAACTCTTTCCAAGAGTTTAGCAAGTGTTTTCCACACGTGTCCAAGAAGAAGTCAGGGAAATTAAAAATACATATTTTGAATGAAATAAAAATGAAAATGAAACATCTAAATTTGTAGGATCAGCAAAAGCAGTACTTAGATGGAAATTTATAGCACTGAATGTACATACTACATAGGAAAAAATACATACAATCAATAATGTAAACTTTCACCTTGGAAAACCAGAGAAAGAAGAGCCATTTAAATCTAAAAAAAGCAGAAGTACATTTCACCCACATTAGTGGAACTGAAGACTGGAAGTCAATAGAGACAATAAACTAAAAATTGGCTCTTAGAAAGGATTATTAAGAATTATAAGCCCTACCAATACCATGAATATAAAGAAATATTATGAACAATGCTATACTCACAAATTTGATAATGTAGGTGAATTGGATCACTTGAAAGATACAAAGTACCAAAATTTACACAAGAAAAAGTAAATAATATGAATAGGCTTATGACTATTAAGGAAATGGAACCAATACTTAATAACCTTCCAAAAAAAATTACCCAGCCAGATTATTTTCATGTATGCAAGGCTGGTTCAACATTTGAAAATCAAGTACTATCATCCATCACAGCAACAGGATAAGGAAGAAAAATAATATCGCCATTGGAACTGGTGCAAAAAAAGCACACCCATTTTGATAAAATCCAGACTCATTCATTACAAAAAAATAGTTCTCAAGAAACTAGAGGGGAACGTCCTCAAGTTGATAAAACACAGGTACAAAAGATCTATAGCTAATAGAGTACTTAATGATAATGATGAGAAACTGGGTACTTTCCTCCTAAGATTAGGAACAAGTTATGGTGTTACCTCTCATCACACCTATTCAACCTCATATGGAGGTCCTGGCTAGTGCAGTAGGACAAGAAAAGTAATTAGAAGATTTATATATATGGAAGGAAAAAGATAAAACAGATTTTGTTTTCAGATGGTACAAATGTTTATGCAAATATCCCCCCCCAAAATAAATAAATAAATAAATAAACCTCCTGGAAAGCAAATACAGCCAGGTCACAAGATACCAGGTAGTATGTCAAAGTCATCTGCTCTCCTTTAAACCATCAATGAACACTTAAAATTTTAAACTAGAATTACAATACTATTCACATTAGCATAAGAAATAATGAATTGGTTGGACAATAATTCCAACAAAATTTTTATAGGATCTGAATGTGGAAGTCGATAAAAATGTGGTGAAAGAAATCAGGGACAACCTAGATGAGTTGAGATCCTCTGTGTTCATGGACTGGAAACATCAATGTTATTAAGACGTCAATTCTCCCCAAACTGATCTGCAGATTGAACTTGATTCCAGTCAACATACTTGGCATGATTTGCCTTCTTCGATTTGTTGAGACTTGTTTTGGGACCTAAAATGTAATCTACCTTGAAGATTGTCCATATACCCTTGATGAGAACGTGTTACTGTACTGCTGATGGATAGAATGTTCTGTATGTGTCTGTTAGATCCATTTGGCCTATAGTGTTGTTCAGGACTGCAGTTTCCTTATTGATTTTCTGTCTGGATATTTTACCCATTGTTGAAAGCAAGGTGTTAAAGTGTCCTACTATTATTGCATTTCTGTTTATTTCTCCCTTTAGATCTGTGAGTGTTTGCTTTATATGTTTAAGTGCTCTGATGTTGAATACATATATATTTAAAATTGTTATGTCTTCCTGATGAATTGACCCTTTTATCATTACATAATGACCTTCATTGTCTCTGTGACAATTTTTGACTTGAAGTCTATTTTTATCAGCCACCCGTGCTCATTTTTAGTTACCATTTGTATGGAATACCTTCTTTCCATACCTTCACTTTCAGCCTCTGTCTACAAGGTATTTGTGAATATCAGCACATTGATTCTAAAGTTTGTATGAATAGGCAAAAGACCCAGAATAGCTGACCCAATAGTGAAGAGGAACAAAGTTGGATGGCAGACATTATCCAGCTTCAAAAATGCCTATAAAGCTACTGTAATAAAAGCAGTGTAGTATTAGTGGAAGAATAAACACACAGATCAATGAAACAAAATAGAGAGCCAGAAATATACCCACACAAATTAGTCAACTTATCTTTGATAAACAGCAAAGGTGATTCAGTGGAGACAGTCTTTCCAACAAATAGGTCTGGAACAATTGGACATCCATTTAAAGAAATTAATGTAGACATAGATCTTAACACCTTTCACAAAAAGTAAGTCAAAATAGATCATAAATATAAATGTGAAATGCAAAACTATAAAAGTTTTAGAAGATAACAGGAGAAAATCTAGGTGACCTTGGGTTTGGCACTGAGTTTTTAGTTATAACACAGAAAACACAATCTATGGACAAAAAAGATAAATTCAACTTTATTAAAATTTAAAAAACTGTGCTTTGTGAAAAACACTGTTAAAAGAATGAAGAGACAACAACATACACTGGGAGAAAATATTTGAAAGACACATATCCAATAAAGGATTTATACTCAAAATATATAAAGAACCCTTAAAAATCAACAATAAGAAAAACAATCCAATTAAAAATTTGGCAAAAGATCCAAACATGCACCTCACCAGAGAAGATATACAAATAGCAAATATGCATATGAAAAGATATTCAACATCATTTGCCATCAGGGAATTATAAATTACAAGATACCACTACATACCCTATTAGAATGGCTAACATCTAAAAACCTGACAAAACCAAAAGTCAGTGAGGATGTAGAGCAACATGAACTCTTATTTGTTTCTAGTGGAATATAAAACAACACACTTGGGAAGAGAGTTTGGCATTTTTTTTTATAGAACTACCATATGATGCACCAGATGTTCTCCTAGCTGTGTTCCCAACTGAGTTGAGAGCTTACATCCACATGAAAACCTACAACCAAATATTTCCAGCAATGTTATTTATAATTGCCAAAAATGGGAAATGACCATGATATTCTGCAATAGGAGACTGGATAAACTGTGGTACCCCCATGCAATGGAATTTTATTCAATGATAAAATGAAATGAGCTATCAAGTCAAGAAAACACATGATTGCTAAGTGAACAAAGCCTGTATGAAATGCTAAATACTATGTGATTGCAATTATATTCTGTAAAAGGCAAAACTATAGGGACACTCAAACGTATAGTGGTTGCCTTGGGAAGGAAGGAGGAATGAAAATATGAAGCACAAGGGATTTTTAGGGCAGTGAAACTATTCTGTACACAACATAGTAGATTTATGCCATTATGCATTTGTCAAAACCTATAGAAATTTAAAACACAAAGACTGAATCTTAATGGATACACATTAAAAAAATCATTTAGGATTTGGGGGAATACCAGGAAAGAATGGACACTGTAATAACTGCACCTAACCTGAGTAAAAATGTATGAAAGAACCTTATTGAAGGAGGTGCTGGCCTAAGTATCTTTGTGAATAAATGGCATCTATAAGGCAAAAGAATTGCACATAAGTATTGTGCTGTAGTCAATAAAGTTGTTTCCCATGGTGATATGTTTTAACTATGATGATACTGACATATAAGTATTTCTCAATTGAACAATCAAGTAAATGCATAGCGGATGGTAGGGACCAGGTTTCTCACTGTTGTGGTGGGATTTTACAGATCAGCAAGGTAGGAAGCTGGAATATCCACGTGGTAATAGATTAGAATTGGTGACATCAATAAGAAGTCATGTTTAATTTAACATAGATACAGATGGTTACATATGGAAATATTCATAGGTATATGTATATAAGAATTAGAATACATACACATATGTTTTTGCTCTGTCAGCTGAAAAGGCTCAGTAGTAATGAGCACACTTAACATCCAGATCCTGATTTCTATTACCATTGTCCAGCAAAAGAAAGCAGGGCTGCTTGGAGACATGGCTGATTCTAGGTGCAAGAAATATACCCGATGAGCCTGGAACATCTTGTTGTGCTGTCCTAAAAGAAGCTCTCACAAAACAACAAAAAATGTGTCACAGAAACACAGGAAACCAAATGAAAGAACTCCTAGTGGACAAAGCTACAAAAATTTGAGCAAAAAAGTAAAGTATTATTGGACTATAATCTGAAGTAGAAAATAAATATCCATAAATCCATACTGATAAAAGCAAATAGTTGAATAAATTAATAAGTGGGAGGAGAAGAGACAGATCTGCCCTGTAGAAGAATTTCAAATAACTTTTGTCAGTATTCCACCTTAAATGAGGGGGAGCAAACCTACATACTCCTAAAGTAGGAATAGGTACAGTGACTTCCTTCCAAAGAGTAAATTATGGCAGCAGGAGGGGAGAGTCATGTTTATAGTGGAGAACCCTGACAAATTCTCCTTCAGTCAGGTGATCAAGGCCAACATCAATAGTCATAAATCATGGAACCCTTGATATCATGTGATTAAAATGACCCTTTATCTCTGTGATTGGCCTTGCAAAGATCTCTAACCCCAGTTACCCAAGAGAAAAACACCAGACAATCTCAATTTAGGAACATCCGACAAAATACCTGACCAGTACTCATCAAACTCTCAAGGTCATTAAAAACGAGGACTATCAGCCATCAGGTGCCTCACAAGACATGATGACTAAATATAATGTGGTTTCCTCGATGGGATCTGAGAACAGGAAAAGAACATGAGGTAAAAACTATTTTCTTAATAATCATGTACAGTATTTTTCATTAATTTTAGCAAGTATACCATATTAATGCACAATTTATGATATATTGAAGATGTTAACAGTAGGGGAAATTGTTTATGTCTGTGTTTGGGAAGTAATAGGGAACTCTGTATGATTTGCTCAATTTTTTAAATAAATCTAAAACCTCTACAATATAAAGTCTATTCATAAAGAAATTCATGAAAAAAATCCTTGCTCTTAATTACTTAATGAAATATCCAAATAGCTTCTGTTTTAACATGGTGGTAACTAGAGATTGTGTTGGCTTGGTTATATATTTGTTTTATTACTTTGTGATTGATAGTATGTGTCACTAACATTGAACAGAATTTTATCACAGGAAAGGAGTAACAGGAATATGTTTCCAACAGAGAATGTATTCTTGACAGAAACTGATAAGGGTTACAATTCTGGGGCATCTCATAATTTAAATCATTTACAGTGCATGTATTGGTAGAATGTGGCAGTATTAATTTAAATATAATCATTTGATAGTATATTCAGTTCCAAAAAGAATAACAGAGGGACACTTGTCACAGCCTCAGAATGGATTCCTGGACAGATATGACCATATTGCCACTCAGCAGTTGCTAAGCAATTTAAATTTTCTCATTTGTCCTTTTCTCATTTTTAACTCTGTTAAATCAGAAATTCATCCCTCATTACTTGGTAAACCCATGCGCCCATGAAAAATAACATTTAACAAAAATAGAAAAACAAATGGCTTATGATGTAGTTAATGACATAGAATGTTAGGCATGGAAAGATTTTTAGCGATCATCTGGCCCTGTACAGTCCAGTATGTATGGTAGCCACAAGCCACTTGATTTGTGACTGGTCTGAAATAAGATATGCTGAAAGCGTAAGACACAACCATGATTTTGAAGACTTTATATCAAGAAAGAGAAAGCAAATAGCTCAATAATTGTTATATTACATGTTGAAATAAAATATTTTAAATATATTAAGTAACATATAATTTTCACCTGCTCCTTTTCACTTTTATAACGTTGCCATTAGAAAATTTTAAATTATACATATGGCTCACATTATATTTCTCTCACATAACACTGGTCTAGTCTAATTCACTTTTTATATGAAGGAAGAAACTATGATCCACAGAACTTATCTGATCAATTCAAGGTCCTGTTCTTAGTCGATCTGGGTATTTTTAAACAAAAATGTGCCTCTGTTAAAATGGGGAGAGGAGTTGTTTCAAATTGTGTATCACTTAGGATATTTTCACCTGGGTTTCATGAAGTTTAAATGTATTTTATATAACAAGTTCATTGCTCCCTACTGAAGCAAGATCTTGGCCTGCTGCTCTTCTGGGTTAAATAAAATGAGCTGCCATTTATTGAGTGGGTCCTCTATCTGGGTCAGGGCTGCACTTTGTTTAATAAGTAACTTGCATCATTTATTGAATTTAATTCTCCCCCAAGTCTTTTATAGATGAAAAATCTGAGGCTTAGTGAGCAATTTGCATAACTAACCACACTAGTCACAAAGTTGTAGATATGGTATTCAAACTGTGATATTCAGTCTAAAGCCTGTGTCTATCCACTCTTCTCAACTGCCTCTGGAATACAAAGTGTGTCTAGCGAAGCTGCTGGAACTGTAAATAGGATCCCTGTTTACAGTAAGGACAATGTAGCCTTTCATAGCTATTTGGAAGTAACAGACAGTTGAGATCCCTTCAATTCTTCATCTGTTTGAATCTAGGCATGGTGGCATTTGTCTAAAGAAAACAAGCATATCATATTTTGTTCTCTGGTGTCTTAAATTTATTGGGTTCTGCTGGGTATAAAGGATCATGCTGCAACAGAGACTAAGGAAAAAGAAGAACACTGTTTTGAGTTTAGATTGGTGTTCAGTTCTCTTGCTATTTAGAAAACCCCCAATTATCTGAAGATTTAGTAACAGGATTTTATTCTGTGCTCTTTAAGGAGAAAGAGGAAATGACATCAGAGAATTCTAATTTCAGAAGTAAAGAAATTAATATCCTCACACACCCACGTTCATGCCCACCCACACATACCACTCTGGAAGAGGTTCATCACCCTTGAAACTGCTCCTCCTCCTAACTTTATTGCAGATACGAACTTTCCATATTTGGGTTTTAGTCACAAAAAGGGAAAGCCACAGCTCATCTGGTTCAAATCAATCATCTTCAGCTCACATGTCAACGTTGTCACTAAGGTCCATGAACGACAACTCCATGATGTTTCTTGCATCCTCTCCCTCTTTAGCATGACATCCTCCCTAGTCATGGCCCCTATCACCTCTTCCTGGGCAAGTGTGACATCTCCCTCTTTCTCTCTATCATCTAGCCACTCTGGATTTTTTCATTTATTAGAACATGAGACATTCTTTATGCCTGTAATGTTCTTCCCACACCACCTTTCCTGAGCAAAGTTAAGTCATTCCTTAGGTCTCAGTTTTTCTGCAGAATCCTTCATACAGAAATAAAGGAGATAAGGGAAGCATTTTAATAAGGTCTGATGGCCTCCTATGTGTTTTTCTTATAGCACTTAAAATGAGACCAATTAATTGTGCAGTTACATTTTCATACTTGTCTTCCCTGTTAGAATTCTCTTAAATACTATACCAGGCTGCTTCTCCATTATACTATTCTGCTTTTGTTAATCAAGGATTTCCTCTATTACATCCATTTTGTTATCTTTGAAAAATTTCAAGATACTAGTAAAACTACCAAGTGTTTGCTTTTTTTTAATTTTTAACTCTCAGTACAGATGATTTTAAGCATGGTTTAGACTAGTTACGATTCCAGACTCCTTTTCTTAGTCTATCTAGATAGAGTTGACCAAGTTACTTTCCAGTTGTATGATACTGGAAAAGTATCTTAACTTCTCTGTGAGTTAGTGTGCTCATCTGGAAAATGGGTATAATAATGCCACCGAATCTCATAGATTTTAGAGTGGAAAGAGTTAATTCAGGCAATATATTGAGGATACATACATAATATCCCTGAACTTTATCAGATAATAGTTTGTGTAGCTCTCAAGAGTGAGACACATTTGCATCAACCTTTGATCTATTTACACTTTTCATTTCTGCAGTCGTTAAGACATGAGATATTTTTTTTCACTAGGAAATGTTAAAATTTCTTGAAAAATCATCTCAGGCTGGTCCTAGTCTTTTGGAGTAGGTGTACATATGACACTCAAAGCTGGAAAAATAAATAAATGGGACAGTAAAGAAGCAACCAAGCAAAAGTGTTCTGTATTTTCTTTTCTTGTAACCTTTCATGCAAGGCTTATTTTGAAAAGTATGTGGAGGTAAGAGTAGATAAGAAAGTAAGCATGAAGGGAAAGAGAAAATTCAACACCTTTAAGATATGCCTCTCTGATTATTAGCACTGCTCATGTCGGACTCCAAAGAGAACCAGAATATGCTCTGAGCATCGGCGATAGAGAACTGAAAACACTATAAAAGCAGAGATGAAACTCTCAAGACGTATCTTTCACTTGTTCATGGATATATGCACAACTCAAACCACTCTATCCACACATCTGTGCACATATTTTGTTGGGTGTACAGTTAAGTGAAGTAAAGGTGTGGTACAGCCTTGAGCTTGGATTTCTAGGCAGGCTGGATTTTCCTGGCTATGATTCCAGCCATCATAACTACATTTGCTTCTCACAGATGGTCCCCGGGTTGCTTCCAACCAGGCCCATTTGTCAGGCAAATAGGGAGCTTGTTCTGCTGCTCCGTGACTTTCAGAAGAGTCCCTGGGTTCCTGCTACGTGTGTTCAAGGAAGGGTAACTTTCTAGGTGCTGAGCATGTGGCAGTGCAGGCATGGAGTTCTGCCACCACAGGGGAACTAGCACCATGGGTCTAATAACCTCTTAGCTCAGTGACACCTGTTGAAACTGACAAGCCAACAAAGCTGAGATGCCATGCTGAGCAGAGGAATTAGGGACACTGCTGGCTGCCAACGGCATGGCTGCAGGACAGCAGGAGCCTGAGAATCACGTTAACACAGAACTGGATTCATACACGTGATTGCCAACCCTTCCTCACATGCTATTCTTCTTGGATAAAAATTTTGTATTTATGCATTGAAAAAATATTTTGGGTTTCACAAATATTTATTATTTATATATTTTTTACAGATTTTTCTCCCTGTATCACATGATATTTATGAAAATGTAAGTTAGGGCTTTTTTGTTCAAAACCTAAGAAGGAATTGAATTTATAGGAAGAAACTATCAATTATTTAGGTAGTAGTAGTAGTAGTAATAGTAAAATAGGTTTGGCTAACTTTTACTAAGTACCTACTCTTTTGCTAGACACTTCCTGGTGACTTTGCATGTATTGGCTCACTTAATACTGTCCCTATTGCAAAACAGGTGGTACCTGTCCATGTTCCAGATATTGGAAAATGTTAGATTTCCTTCTATTACAGGTGAAAAATTGCCTTTATTAGCATAATGCCCAAATAATTACAATGTCAGTTCAAAGGGTCCAAGACTGACAAATTGTGGTTCCAGCAGCTTTCAGAGGAAACATGAATAGTGCCAATTACTACCCTCACTCATGGACCAATCACTATATGTGTCAGGCAGAGTGTGAGCCCTTTACTGGCTTTCGGTTTTTATCTTCACAACAAATAATAAATTCATATTGTTGCCATTTTACAGATGGCAGCTGAGGTTTGGAGATCAGGCCATTTGTCCAGGATCATCACGTTAGACTGCCTCAAAGCCAGGACTGAAACTAAAACCAGCCTGACTCCAAAGGCGTGATGCTAAATTAGTAGACTAGCTCGTGTCCAAATCAATTGTTTCCTAAATACTGGTTTTTTCACTACACTTTCAAAATTGAGCAAAGGCATCTTTATGGTTGGTGATAATGGATGCTGACTGTTAAGATTTCGTGAGGCTTAACCATCCCTTTATGGTAATTTGGAGACATCTCCATGTTCAAATGATTTGCTCATTAGAGTTGTCCCTGAGTTTTTAGAGTCCTGTAAACAATCCAGCATTAAATATTGGATCTTTTCCTGATTGTCTATATATATTGTAACTGAGCCTCCATGATATAATAATAGTATGTCACCCAGATGTTGCCTATTTCTCAATACAAGTTAACTGTTTAAAATGATACAGGCTCTGGAACACTACTTCAGTAAGAAAAGGGGGAAAAAAGGATGCAGGTAGGTAGGTAGGTAGGTGTGTCCGAGCAGAAATTAGAGGAAAACAATGAAGCAGAGGAAGTAGTCTGAGCAGCATGTATATCCCACAGTTGTTTGGTCCACTACTCAATAATCATGACTTTCCAGCAGTCTGATTTCTAATTTTTTTTTCTTCTCCTCTCTCTAGCTAATGGGGATAACTCTACCCACATTCATCTTGGATGCTAGAACATCCTTTTGATTGAGGCAGATGACATGACAGAATTGAAGGAGTCTTCTATTTCTTTTTTTGTTGTTTCCACTTAGAAAATATCTTAACTTTAGTTTTCTTATCTCTGAAATGCATAAAAACATCTACTTTTCAGGGCTTAGGGAGGATTATGTGGGTTAGTGCTTGCAAAACACCTTACACGTTGGCACATAGGAAATACAAGTAATTCCTTTTACATTACAGCTTTTGATCCCATAAATCTGCTTGCAGTGAGTCCTCCTCTACACAGAAGAAAAATTAATTCCCCATATTCGGTGGAGTGCTGGTGCCAGCTTACAGGAGCCCGTTATGCACATTTCTTCCCAAGTTCTCATACTACTACAACCAAATTCCCCTGATGTCACCTCCCCACTCCCCACTTTCTCCCAGAGATCCAGTTGTTACACATTTGCAAATATAACACATAATTTACTTTCCATATTCTTCCATCTAGGAAGTCTTTTAGCACCATGCATGGTGGGAAGCAACTACTAGGAAGGAAGCAAGCACATATCGTTTGTGAGTCTGCGGCAATCCCATGCTCTGCTCCGTTGTCAAAGATAAGGTAATATCACTTAATCACATACTGATTCATTTGATAAAATACTCAATCACTTAGTGTAAAAATCTCCTAGTTCAGAACCACCCACAGGAGCGCATTTCTTCTACTTTCCACCCTCATGCCCCCTGGAGGACTCACTGATCATTGTTGTCTTCCCACTGAGCCCACTTTTAGGTACCAGATATTGTCCTGACTGCTTTGAATACAAGTCATATCAATAATGACAGTAATTTTGTGTGGTAGATATCACTAGCCACCAAATACAGAGAAGAAAAAGGAAGTTCAGAGACTAAGTGACTGTCCCGCTGTCACAGAACTGTAACTTAGAGCTTGATTGGCTAGAACACAGAGAGACTCCAAAGCTTGTACTCTTTATCAGTATATCATATCTCCTCATGATCTGTTAAAGAAAAACTGCATTGCCATAGGGAGATGTTACTCAGCTTATAGGTGAAGATAACTGAGGCATTAGGAATTGAAATCATTAAAAAAAAAACCCTCCAGACATGCAAAATTTCATTTCTTACAGAATTATCCAAAATACGAGGCAAGTCTCTAAACCCGATTAGCAGATAAAAGGCTGTCCATCTTTGGAATATTAATCTCTGGTCATGTGTCACAAATATTTAACTGTTATCACACAATCCCTTCTGATAAATTTATCTTGAAATATTTTTACAGCACTATGACATATAATTCATAAGAGATGATCTGATTTAAGCTAACATTTACCATTCTCAAGAGATCTTATGATGTGTAATTCTATATTCAATTTATCACACTATGGTAATTGACACACTAAAAAAGCAGAACATTTTGATTACCAGCATTAAACAGAGCTCTTAAAAAATTCCAAATGTATTCTGCAGAGGATTGTCAGTGGAGGTGGATTGTATGGGATTATCTTTCTATCTCAACTGAAATGATTCCATGGTAAGCACTTGGTTACTTAGTAACATTAAAATTACAATTATGTTCCCTTATAATTAACGACCTTCAAATAAATAGTTTTGTGAACAAATTACATACTTCACCAGAATTTTTTTCTTTCTGTCTTGGTAGTTACTTCACTTAATTTCTAAATGTAGAGAGCACAGTCTTCCTCTCTAAATGCTTTCCTACGTTCTAAAAAGAAAGGTCAGCTTTTGCTGAAGCTCGGTGTGGAGATGAACTGAGCCAGAGGAGATGGAATACTTGTTTTGCTTTAATGAATTGAGAAAGACAGCACGAAGATTTGTACTGTCATTTTCCTCATGACTCCAGAACATCTACAGTTAAAGTAAAATTTGGTACTTAAGGCAGCTGAACAATCATGTCTAAGAATATCATTCATATAGTGAGGTTGTTAAAAACACATTTTGGAAAATGATGTATAATCCTCATACACATGACATTATGTAATCAAAGCATTCATTCTGTTGCTTGACCAAATTAGTTGCTTTTACTAAAGAGATTTGCAAATAATAATTGTTTAAGAAAGGCTTGTTATGGCTGATGAAGTAAAGCCTCAAATTTTTATTGAAAATTTTAGCATTAAGGAAATTAACAGGAGTATCCATATTTCGTCATTCTGGACAAAGCTACTAACAGTAATAGTGACCGTGAGCCATTTAGCAGCAGGCATTCAGAAGGGTAACTACTGGCAAGAAAACAAGCTAATATCTTGCTTTTATTGGAGCACTCTCAATGCTCTCCTCAGACGCCAAAGATAATGCAACGTCCTTTAAAACATCTCTTGACACACTAGATGAGATGCCCAATGAATTAGTTTTAAAAATCTGTTATTTTGTAAGTACCAATAGGAAGCATGCATTTTCTAATCTTCACTCTTATACCCATTTAGCCAAGAGACATCAAGTATTCACCATACCCTGTGCTAGGTACTGAATATACAGACATGAATATGATGTGGTTCCTGGCATCAGGAACTCATAGCCTAAGAAAAAAACACATTATGAACATACAGCATAATGAAATGTGAGTATGCATAAGATGCAGTTGGAAGCATGATGGAGGTGACACCTGGGACGTGTTCCAAATGATGGGTAGGAGTTTGATGGGTAAATGGAAGTCATCTCAGCTATCATTTCCTCCAAGGATATTTACTGACTCTGCCCTCCCTTGCCACTCAGAATGAATTTGAGGCAATACCTTTCACAGGAGGATTAATGTATCACACTGCCATGATTTGGTATAATTAGATAACGTCACAGTATCCTCTAATGGCTTGCCATCTTATTAGAAGTAAAAGCCAAAGTGGTCATAATTCTTAGATTATTCAGTCCACTGTGTTTAGCACTTTGTACTCAACTCTTTAAACTCTCCTGATCATTTATGCCATGTCAGCGACTCTGGCTTCTTGCTGCTCTTCTACTTCTGGGCCTTTCTTCTTGTGCCCTTAGCCTGGATGGCTCTTCCCACAGATCTTTAAGTTGGTTCCCTCTCTCCCATTCTTTAAGTCTTCTCAAATACCACTTTCTTGGTAAAGTCATTTATGACCACCTTATTTAAACATGTCATTTTCACATACACTTTCCAAATATCCTTTTCCTCATTAATTTTTCTTATATTACTGTAGTAAAATGGAAGTTCCATGTCCAGGATCCTCACCTGGCCCTAATCTACTTGATGATGTAATTGGCCTATAGCATAGGCTAATGCTTACACACCCATTGGCAATAAGCCATTATTGCCTGTATTGCTATATAAAGAGCTCAGCCCAGTGCTCAAATCAGAGCCTGGAGTGGAGGCAGAGCCTGGAGCAGAGGCAGAGATGGAGATGGGCTTACTGCATGCTGACTTGCCAGATGCAGGTGTTATTCTAGCACTAGACTTGCTACTGTGAGAATAAACATTGGTATAAACCCTTTTACCCCCCAACATTCCATTGTCATTTTCAATCTCATCGAATCCAGAGTGAATTTTCCCAGAGCTGGGAACCCCATTATTGCCTGTGTTGCCATACAAAGAGCTCTGCCCAGTACTTGGAGTTAAGCAGAGGCTGGAGGTGAAGGCAGAACCTGGCACTTAAAGGAGTAGAGGCAGAGCCCAGATCAGAGGCAGAGGCTGGAGTGAAAGCAGAGACAGAGATGGAGATGCGCCTGCTAGATGCAGATGCAACTCTAGCACTTGACCTGCCACTGTGAGAATAAAGCTTGTTATAAACCCTTTTACCCTCACAATGTTCCATTGTTGTATTTTGGTCTCACCTAATCAGAACTTGCCTGGAGTTGGAAAAGTATGTGTCATGAACTCACCAGAGTAGAACTGGAGCTGGGAAAGTGCAAGTCATGAACTCATCTGAGTAGAATTGGTTTGAATACAGCTGAATGACCACTTGATGGAAATCGATCTCCTCAGGCATGAGGATTATCCTAATTTTTGTTGTTATCTGTATCATAAGTATTTCTGTTCTCTGTACATTGTTGTAGCCTCTGTTGCTGCTGTGGAATCTGTTATAATGTTCCAGTTTTCTTGCACAGGAACCATCATGGAAGACTGAGGGTACACAGATTGTGAGGTGAGAATCCTAGAGGGGTGGAGTGTAGAGAAAATGAAAGTTTCCACCGCCAGGATCCTCACCTGACCCTAATTTACTTGACGATGTAATCAGCCTACTGCATAAGCTAATGCTTAGAGACCTGTTGGCAATAAGCCATTATTACCTGTGTTACTAAATATATAGCTCTACCCAGCACTTGGAACAGAGCAGCAACTGGAAGTGAAGGCAGAGCCTAGAGCAGAGACAGAGCCTGGAGCAGAGGCAGAGGCTGGAGTGGAAGCAGAGAGAGAGAGATGGACTTGCTGGATGCAGATGTGACTCTAGCACTCAATCTGCCACATGACAATAAAACTTGGTATAAACCCTTTTACCCTGCTATGTTCTGTTTTCATTTTTCAGTTTCATCAAATCCAGAGAGAACCTGCCCAGAGCTGGGAACTCCCTCTGGCCCAGGACTACAATTACATACTTTGCTATTTGTGTTTATTTTCTCTCTCTCCTCCCCACAATTAGTTGGGGTGGTGGAAGGGACTTTTATAAGTAAGTAAATCATATTTAGATTTTTAAAATGTAATTTCCATGAAGTCAGGGACTTTTTTTTTCTTAGTCATTGCTGTATCACCTGAGCCAAGAAGAATTCCTGGCACATGGGAAGCACTCCACAAATGTTTGTAGGCTGAATTAAAACTAAAATTATGTATTTATTTGTTGAAGATATATTTTAAACCCTTACAAAGTTTCAGGTGCCTACTAGAGATGACCTTTAGATGGAAGAGGCTGATAATATGTGAGAGAATAAATAAAAGCATATTCATTATAAGTTGCAATTACTATAATAAAAGAAAAGAAGAGTTACTTACTCAGAATCATACTCTGTGTGTGTGTTTTAATTAGGGCAGTCAGGAAAGGCCTCTTGGAGGAGATGATCTTTTAGCTGAGACCTGCTGTCTAAAATAGAACACTAATTTATAGAGCTGGTGAGATGGGATCAGTAGCATTCAAAGCAGGGGATGAGGCAATTATAAATGTCCAGTGCAGGAAAGAGCTGGAAACATTTTTTAAATGCCAGGAAAAGGAGAAGGTGTGAAAAACAGTGGAATGAGTAGGACTGTTGATAGAAGGGCTACATCATGCAAGTCTTTAGGAGACATGACAAGGCACTGGGATTTATATGGAGGGTTGAGAGGTGCCAAATGGTTTTGATGAGGGAGATGGTATGATCTCTTGTAGATTTTACAAAGTCTTCTGGTTCTACATGTTGAGTGAATGGGACTGTTGCAAGGGTGGAGCTAGGACAACAGAAGGCTCCAACAGCAGTCCAGGTGCAACCCAATGGCTTGGGTTAGAAAGAAAACAGAAATGGTGGTGAGAAGTAAATATACTGAAGATCTACTTTACAAGTACTTTACATCAGATGTTGCTGATGGATTGAATTTGGGAGATAAAGAAAAGGGATTAATTTTCTACCTATTGGCTTTGGTCAAGTAGTATCATTTATCAGATGGGGAATCTGACTGGATTGGGGGTATGGGATGGAAATCTGATTTCTTTTTTGACATTTTAAGTTTGACAGGCGTGTATGATATCCAAGGGGAGATGTCAAGTAGATACATAGACATAAAGGTTGGAATCCATACCTGTCTTCATCATTAAGCAATGAATTTCTCAAAGGGAGCTATTTTACTTTATTCATCCCCATGGCAAAATGGATGATTTATAAATGCTATAAAAGATTATTCTCTTTATATCCTTCTGGCTTACAGCTAAGGCTGCTGAACACTAGGTTTGAAGAAACATCTTCTCAGTCTTCTTTACTCCTTATAGGCCATTATATGTAAATAGTTGGCTCCAGAATGACTTTAAATATTTTTTCTTTGTTTCATAAAATAAATCTGATGGGCCCTTTGGGTATGACAGTAAATCTGATGGAAAGATCTTAGAATTAAAAAAAAAAAGATCAAAGATAGGGGGTAAAATTGTAAAATATGTGGAATTATAGATTGGAGGATCCTAAGAGGGAACAGAAAACAGTAAGAATAGAGTGAGGAGCGGCCAGGGGCCATGTGAGGTGGTAAAGTACATGAAAAAGTTGGGGTGTTGGAAGCTCTTTTATGAATAAATAAATCATGCTTTTTATCCAATAAATCCATTTACCAAAAATATTGAAATTATGGTTAATAGTTCAGTCCACAGAATCTATGTCTCACATGACATCCCCTCTAACTGAGAACAGAGAAATGGCAGACTTGTCTGTAAAGTACTGAGAGTTAAATACTTAAAAATGTTAAAATTATTTGAGATATCAGGCATGTGACTATGATGGGAACAGATTAAAAATTTTCCTTCTTAATTTCCAGTTTTGTTTAAAGAAACTATGTTGTTTTCAAATCCTGTCATTTGCTAGGGCATCGGAAAAGGGATGTTAAAAGTTGCATATGGAAAGCTATATTGCAAAATACATCAACTGGAGATGTAAGCAGTTAAAATAGAACTTTTTTTCTCAGAGGCAATAAAATATGTAAAAGCCTAAGGGAAGGCTGGAAGCCTCCAAAATTGATATTTTTCATGGAGATTCTGTGCCACCTTTATCATAAACCATTGGTATTTTTGCAGGCGTCCATCTTCTTATTGGCCTTTTGGGGAGTGTATTGAAAAGGAGGTTGAGTGGACTTGGAAGAAGAGCCACGGTCTTCTTGGATTAGTAAAATAATTAGAGGAAAGAACACTGGATCAAGAATTAAAACCATATTCTAAACCAGGTCCAGGTGTGAATTAGGAAAGTTAGTTCTCCTCTCTGGTCCTCTTACCACATTTGGATAACGAGATGTATAGGATAAATGATTGCTAATATTCCTTTTAGCTGTAATAGTGCCTAATTTATGATTGACAGGTGAATGGTGACCAAAAAAGTGGAGAAGGATGATATCCTTAATAAGAAAAAAATTGTGGGCAGTGAGATAAACTGTCAGGGTTTGGAGGCAAAATTCAATTTAAGCAGCATAGAAGCAAACAGTAAAACCTTTACATGAAAATTTAAGATTAAGTTATCTAGGTAAAGCCTATCTCTCAGTTAAGCTATTTGCCATATATCATACTTTACAATTTTGTGTCAGAAATTGAAACATTTATTATTCAAGTTCACTATATACTTAAAATATTTTTAAGAATATTCAATGGAATTTGTAAACTTCCCTAGTAATTTGTCATGAGTCTATCTTTTGGAATGATAGCTACCTCTTAACTACCTCTTTCTAGGACCATATTAAAAATTCAAGGGAAAATTTCTAATTTTTCAAATTAGATAACAGTGGCTTTCCATAGTCCACAGGATAGCTATTAAACTAAAAAATGCACCAATTCCAGAGGGCCTTCTTCTCACTTCTCCCTATCGTAAGTTCTATGGTGTAGGAATACCAAAGTTCTTGCTGCTTCCCAAAAGTACAAAGCTCTTTTATTCCCTTATGTCTCTTTACATATCAGTCCCCTGGCCTACAGTGTACTTCTTTTCCTTGCATTTGTAGCCAAACCTTACATATTCTTCAAGGTTTAGTTAGTATTATACCCAAAATAAAGTCTTCCTTGATTCAGTTAAAATCATGAACTAATTTCTAAAAGGACCTCATTCAACAATGACTTATTGACCATCTGTATGTGCCTAGAAGGCAAATTTAAATGTTTTTCTAGACTTTCTATGCTGATTTCACACTACATTCATCTTCCCATCTATCTACTCATTAATTCACTCACAATATATGATTCATATTATTTGTACACATTTAATACCACACTGCACTGTACTTACCAATTTATGTGACAGTTTTCCCCATCAAACTCTAAATTGAGTACCTAGATTCTGTTTTACTCATTTTTTATTGAATAAACAAATAAGCAAATAAAAAAGCTACACGATATAATTTTATATATTATTCTGTAACAGCCAACTTGACCAGAAGTATTTGCTCTATGAAAAATCTTGCCATACAGGATTTATAACTTTGGATGAGGCTTTTGTCTCTGAAAACATAAAAACATCACTGGGAAAAAAAGTGGAATAAATCATTTTAAAAACAAAAATAGAGAGTTAGCTACATATGACATATTGACAGACTCCTGAGATAGTATGAGAGGACAGGATGCCTGGAATGGAAGAAAAAGAAAAGTCACGAGGCAAAAATAAGGACTCAAGACAAGGGGTAGGACATTTTAGGCGACAGTGGTAATAATTTGGAGGTAGGAAATAACACGATGCACTTTGAAAAGGTGAGGCTGGAGCATTTAGCAGCAAGAATGAACACAGCAAGATACAGGCACAGAGAAGATGGAAACGGATAGTCTATGAAGAGCTTTAAATGTGATGATAGATAATCTGAACTTTATCTTGTTGGCAATGGGGAAGCCTGCGGAAACTAGAACAGTAAAATTAAAAGTTACAAAGATCAATCTGCCAACACTGAGGGAGATGAATTGCAGGAGTGGTAGAGGGAATACAGCAGGACCAAAGAGGAAATGACTGTAATGGCAAGAGACAAGGAAGGTCTGAAAGCAGTGGCAGTGTGAATGCTGAGGAATGAACACAAAGGAATGGCATTATTAGTCACCAGTGAGACCAAGGGTTAAAGTTTTAAAAGAAGATTCTACAATGAGTCTCTTTTTTCAAGATGGAAACTTCCGGAGAAGAGGACAGAAGGCACTCTTGATGACAGATAGCTCCCTTCATTCTAGCTGCGTTTGACACATGCCTATAAAAATTCACTGAAAATGTCATAAGTAGGTGAAGATCGTAGGAGAGAATTGTGGGTTGAAAACATGGATATAGGGAAACATAACAGGATGCTTAGGAACAGCAAGTTTGTCTTTTTTCCTCTGTATTCTCAGTTTCAAACATAAATCTTGGAACCTTCAAAAATGTTGAGCAGCTGCCATTAATGTTGAGCTGATACCATCACCAGCCTCCAAGCTGCTGTGGTTAAATCTTCTGTCACAAAATAGGGCCTCACTAAATGGATACTCCATGGGTGACATGGCTGTTTATTTTACTATTACATGTCTCAGAATTACAAAATATCAGTACATATTTAATGGCCAATATTACAATATAAATTGCAGTATATGGGGTACAACATTATTAAATAAAGGAGGCTTAAATTGTGCCAATATTTTAAATGCTTACAGTTTTGCAGCATAGTCAGAAATAGAATTGATGCTAACTCATGTTTAACCTCTGGCCAGAAGTTTGTATTCCTTTGTCTAGCCAGTGTTTACCCCGTGCTCTGTAAACTCATTTATTTTTCTCTAGGCTTATTCCTACTTCGCTTATTTCCTAGTCAATTATTTGTAACATCCCATGTTAGGTTAGCTAAAGAAGAGTAAAATGATTTGAAGCCATTGATAAGCCCACAACCTAGGCTCATATGCAAGCTAGGCAGAAGGATATCTATGGGAAAAAAAAGAAAGCTGGGTGAGCTGGTCAGAGAGAATATAGAATTCCAGGAATAAGACTGTCACATTTAGATTGCTTCACCTCAACACCCATTTTATTAGCAATAATCTGATATTTAAAAAAATCTTTTCAGTAGCATTTGAGGGTTGAGTCCTACAATCAAACCAATAACACTGTTTACTTAATGGGACCTTGATGAATCTCACAGATATTTTGCTCTAGAAATAGTCCATCTCACGCTTAGATGAGTCTGCATGTACGAATCTTACCTGGGCAGAATCAGGCATGGGGAACTTGGTGATATTTGCCTGTTACTCTAATTTGGGTTATTTACAGGCTAGAATTAGTACAATTGGCGAAACACGAAAGAACTGAACAACTGTGATAGCCAGGGACACTATTCCTTCTATGAGATGCCATTAACACATTGCATTCAGAAAATCAAAACCTGTATAACAGGACTTCTATGATTTCTGGTACTGAAATGATGACAGGGACATTGAAAATAAGGGGAATTTCTAAATATGAGACTGGCAAAGCTCCATCTTAAATCTCTGTTGTAAGAAGGAAGTTTGAAAGACAGGAATTTCTATCAACAACTCAGTATTTGGTCAGGACATATTGCCTGTCCTACCTGATATACTTTGGTGCTTTGTATATAAGAAAAGCACACACTATTGTTGTGATCATAAAACACTGCCATCTAATAGTATTTCCATGGAAAAAACATTTCTCAGGGTCCTACAGGGAATCATACCATTCCTCTTTCCATAGAATTAAGAACTCCCAAAGACTCAAAGACTTGAGAATATGTGCATGTATTAAAAAAAAAAACTCCTTAAAGATTACAAAGTGCCAATCATGATATGGAGATAAAAATTAGAATGTGTTTCTAAATGAAGCCTAGACTATCCTTCTATTTTATTATATATTTATTGTCTAATTTTTTAGAAATAGAGCAAGGACGAACTTCCCAGCATGACCAACCACATTGACTCACATTGGAATAAGGACGTACCTGGGCAGTGAGGTAAAAAGGAAGAAACTGAAGACATCAAGGACGGGTTGGGAAAGGACAAGGAAGGAATAATCAATACTGGGCTGCGAACCCTCCACATGTCTGGAACATGTCCATTTTTATGTAATCCTATTTGTACCCCCTTTCTTTATGACACAAGCATCCCTCACTCGGATTAATGCAACAATTACCCAAATGGGTCATCTGCTTCTACTCTTACTCACATTGAAGCCATTCTTTGCACTGAAATTAAAAAAAAAATCTTTCCAGTAACATATTATTTTCTTCTTATCTGTAAAACTCTTCTGGTGGTACTATTTGCTCTTATCAAGTCAAAATTACTTACCGTGTCTTAGATTTTTCTGGCAGATCTGGGACAGTGTAGTGAGTCTGGAAAATCAGGATGTGGTCAGGTCACAGACTTTTGAATGAATGATATTTTAAGAGGAATTTTCTGCTAAACCTTCAGAAGATGAACCAAGGGGAAGGCACTCCATGAAAAGCGATCTGTGCAGAATCTATTGCAACTGAAATGTTAAGAATGTGAAGTAAGGTGAATCAGTGGGAATGGATGTGAGATGCATCATGGAGGTAAACTTAACAGAGCTTGAGAACAAAACATCCACTGGATATTCAAGAGATTCAGGCCTGAATGCTGAAGAGGATGATGATGCTATTAAGAAAGCGTACTGAGGTGAGGGGTCACACCCTGTCACTGTAGGTTACTGTGCCTGCCTTGTCAATGTGGGTAAAGAATTACGCCAAAAAGTGCATTCACGTCTTAATGGATTTGCCTATTGGACAGGCTCCATGAAGGGTCTATAGTCTCCATGAGTCTGGAGCCAAGTTAATAGGAGAAATAGCTCAGACAACTGTGGATGGAAAGCCCAGAGAACTCTGATGAGGCATGACTTCCATTCCCCAAAGGGCACTGCATGAGAAAGAATTTTGACTGCATGGACCAAAACAATGACCAAAGATCAAATTTTTTAAAATGAGAATAAGCGAGACCATTTTAATAACCAAAATTAGAACATGTGAAAAGGAGGCGGTAGGATCCTCGTCAGAAAAAGATGAGAACATGTAGAATTTCACAAGAGA
Organism: Smutsia gigantea; assembly: GCA_032199065.1. NCBI lineage: Eukaryota > Metazoa > Chordata > Mammalia > Pholidota > Manidae > Smutsia > Smutsia gigantea. The sequence goes on from JAVSCE010020463.1 coordinate 131,603, forward strand.
GATTACGACAAGTTGGAAGCGAATGGCCTCTACTTCATGAGGGAAACCAGCATCCCGAGAGGAGGAAGTCACTTGGCCAGGGTTGTAGAGTTCGTGACAGGTTCTGATCCAGTTTGATTCACAGCTCAATGCCCTTTATCCTAAAAGCAGTGGTATTAAAGTTCAAGAAGCCAGGTTTTGATTCCCACCAAGAGGAAAGGCACTAACTAGACAACGTAGCTGGAGAAGAAGGGCAGTACATTGACCATGAACTGGTCTGTTTGGATGATTATATATTAGGGAAAGACAAATAAAGAATTGTTTTTCATAGCATTACTGCTTGAAGACATCTGTGAAACCACTAGCAGTAACTAGTGACTGGCAGTAATAAAATAATAGTGATAACAGTAACTACAGTATTGTACACTTACTTTGTGCAAGGTTCTGTGATAGATTCTTAGCCTGGATATTCTACCTTTTCAGCAACCTTGTTAATTAAATACTACTATTATTCCTCATTTTACAAATGAGTAAATGAAGGCTTTAAAGAGGTTATGTAATGTGCCCAAAATTAATTTCTCTAGTAAGCACATGAACTGAGACTTCTTGACCATTTTGCTCTATCGTCAATGTGCTTATGATGGTGGGTCTCTCAGCATGAGAAAACAAAATATTTCACAGTTACACACATCCCTACTGAATAGAAGGACCCTGGAGAGACATTTCAGAAGCTTTCTTGGTATAAAAAACAAAAACAATTAGTCAATCTTCTGGATTGTTACTTATTTAATGAAATGTATTAGTAATCTGAAATGGACTACAATGAATTACTCAGAGAAAATGGGTTCAACTAATTGGTCGAGAAAATCATCTCAAGGATATAATTAAATCGCCTAGTGTACTATTACTGGTAGCATAAACACTATTACTGATCTGCAGGACTGCTTGCATTTCCAGCATAATTAAAAACAAGTGGTGGGAAAGACAAGATTCATGAACAAAATGTGGTTCAAGGAATCAGTCATGTGGTTAGCTAATGCAAACAGAGCAAGGTCAGTATTTGAATTGTTTTCAGCATATGGGTTTCCTGCTATATATGTTTTAGTTCTTAGGAATCATGCATTTAAAATAGCCATCAAACTGGAAGGTTTTTAGGTCAGTTATCATCTTTCTTAAGACCATACTTCTGGATCCCAGGATGCTGCTTGAAACAAAAGATGTTTAATAAAAATATGCTGAATAATAAATTCAACATTTATAAAAAGTAACATTTTCTTCCAAATTTCATGGAAGACACAATTTAAAAGACACACACGACACTCACCACATAGTGAATTTAAGCTGTTTCATAGTAATGATAGAGGATTGGATCAGAAAATCATAGCTTCAATTCAACATTATTATTATTGTAGAAATTCATCATGATAAAAATGTCAAGTAATAGACAGTAAGGATTGTAGTTATTTTTTAAGTGCCTGGGTTTTTTTTTGACTGATTTCCACTATGCATGAGGGGTCACAAAAGAGGGATTAATCATATCTGCAATGGGTCCTGCATTATATAGGCCTCATTCATCGCCTAAAACACCAATTTGAACTTACTAAATGGAAGACAATACTCTTGAGATCTTATTTAGTGTTATATCTGTTTCTCTGTCGCCTCAAGTTACCTTCTGTGAAGGCCATGGAGTAATATTGCCTCTAAGGAAGTTACATAAACAGGTGCCTGAATCTTTTTTCCTGACAACATAGGTGGGGGAAAATATACACATAATATGCGGAAAGGAACATAATTTTATTATACTCTTAGAATCTGGATTATTTCTTAGTACACAGTAAGCAACCAAGAAATATTTGTTATTGAATTAACGAATGCCAAATTATTTTCAGTGACTGTGTAGGCTTGGGCACCATCTTTGCAAACCATAGGTGTTTAACGTGAGAAGATGGAGGTTTTCATTATTAAGGCAGTTTTTTTTTAAACAAATGCAAATCAAAGAACTAGTTCCTGAGAAATGCCAAATATAATAAGCATGTCTTAAGTGACCTAAGAAAGGGTCCCGAGTTTTCTTACCATAAATTATAAGGTTTGCTTGAAACTGTACCAAAAACACTGCAACTAAATTTTAGTAAGTTGGGCAACACTAATTTCACTATGCTGATAATAGCCTCTGTCTTTTGCTCTTTAATATAGGGTTTATGTTTCCTAGATTCTTCTTATCTGACACAGTGCAGGAACCCATTGTGGTATAAGGCAGTTGAGGTGGGTGTCAGGACACTTTTATTATCTTGATTTTGAAAAAATAATTTACTGTATGAACCTAAATAGCTTCATTCATTGCTATTGTTAAACACAATCGTTAAGGATCTCTCACCTCTCTCTCCATGGCCTTACCTCTCTTCTAAATTTAACTGGAGAGATATGACAAACAAAGAAATTAATCAACCTTAAAATATTGTGATGTATGATAAGATAACATGCTGGGGTTTTTTTCTTCTCTGCATTTTATAATACCTCTTTTTATCCTGTACTTTTCTCTCATTGACTGGAATCCCATTTCTTCTCTTGTCTTTTTTTTCCCTCTTTTACTTAGCAAATAACAAACTCCTATTGACACTTTAAGTTCAAGGTCAAGAATCAATTTCTGATGGAAATATTTTCTGACACTATATGCTTTCCTTCCACTTGTAACAGTGTTAGGTGGTATTCAACTCTGCTCTCAATCTTATCATTGAATATGACAACATAATTTAATTAGTATTTTTCTTCCTATCCACTCCATTCATCTGGAAACAATCCCTCAAGGGTAGGTACTGTCTCATAAATGCTTCCATCCACTCATTCCAAAAATTTTATTGAACATTTGTTATGTACAAGGAAGGCACTGTATTTGGGGCTTGGAATTCTTAACTCTAAGTTCAGTATATTACATAGAAAACACTTCCATGGAATGAATGAGTGGGAACTTAATGATAAGTCAAAGCAATTTTAAAAGGCAGCTTATTTTAAAGAAAGATCTTAAATGGGAAGTTGGTCATTGCAGGGTTGGTTGTCTGGGCAAGACAGAGAACCGTCTTCCTTTCACATCATTGACTTCATAAGTCTCTGTTTAACAAATGTGAACTGGTAATCTTTAAGTGTCATGTCCTTCCTACAGTTTTACCAACATTAGTATGGAAAATAAACATGGGAGTTTTTGAAAAGCATATGGTTTTGTTGTTATCACATAGAACTGTTGGTTTTAAAGAAAACTATGCAAAGTTATTATTACAGTCTTAATTATTATTTTATAGATAGGGATGTTTGGGAGAGAGGGGATTTACAATCCTCACTTTTGAATTAAAGACAGGTTCCTTTGTTCTTTATTAATCATATAAAAGCATGAAAAAAGTACAATAGTGTAACTGTACAAGAAAAACTAAAGAAGACCCAGGAGTCTAATGTGCACACGGCTCTTGCTGCAAGACAGCTCTGCGTGTATATCAAATGGGAATGTATTAAGTAAAAAAAAATTTTTAATGCTTTTATATTCCCCAAATAATTGCTTTTTAGTGTCCAGTGTTGACAAAAATATTTAAAAAACGGGACTCTCCTTTTTGGGGGGCAAGCTGGTAATATGATGAAGAATTCTAAAATGCACAAGGCCTTTAATTCAGGAAATTTGCTTTTAGAAGATGGTTTTAGAGAAAACTATCCACATCTTTTCATATGAGAATTTTCACTGCATTTCTGTCTATAATAGTAAAAATACAATTCCATCTAAATTTTCATTACTGATTTTCTAAATAACTTGTGAAGATTTAAAATGAATATTTAAAACTAACCACTTACCATTGAAGTTTATCAGTAATAAAGACTACATAACCAGTGTATGTAGTGTTATCTCATTTTCTTAAAAGTTTTTATCAATGTATATTTCAAGAGAGTTATAATTATACATGTGATATATTATGATATTTGTATGTATGTACCTGGAAAAAGTTTTAAAGATATGCACCAAATTCTTAGTCCTATTTATTTTGAGGGCAATGAAGTTATAGATAATAAGGATAAACAGACAATGAGCTAATACAAAGAAGATGTGCATGCCATAAAAATATTCCAAACTTAAAACAGTACACTCAGTGCCTTTAGTGAAAAGCAGATGTGATATCAGCCTAAGTTTGCGTATAGACATATATGGCCACCTGTCTTGGTTTTCTCTGGAGCAATGCTGGCTTTCTTGTGTACCTGTGGTCAAAGCAATTCTAGGATAATAGAGGTTAAAAGATCTCTCAATTCACACTTTGTGATCCCTCCCCTACAGAAATGAGAATGGCATGAACAGCTTAGAAAATGCCCAGCTCAAACCAAATACTAGATAATGCACTGAAGCACATATCAGTAATCCCAAATGAAACAGTCTGGGTTTTGCTCCCAGACTTCCTGGCAAACAACAGACTCTGTGGGCCAATAGACAATGGAAATTAGAAACAACCTCCCAGTGAAAAGAGAAACTGACATCATGAATGAGTTCCTAATTTGAAAAAAATTCTAAGAAGCAATTTCTGAAAACAGACCTACAGGGAGTTTATACACATCTGTAAGAAAAGAAAAAAATAAATAAAATAAAACCTTGGGGCTGGAAAGGAACTCACCTATCATTTAGTTCAATCCTTTCATTTCACAGATGAAGAAATTGAGGCCTGAAGCGGGGTAAGTTGCCAAAGTCACTCTGTAAATTAGTTCTTTAAAACTGAATTTCCTGATTCCCAACTTAGTGCAGTTCTAATCTGGGACCCCCAAGCCAAAACACTACTGCTCTTGTGGGCTATGTAATTCTCTGGACAAAAGGAGATATGTCATTTCGAATCTTTTTCTGATCAGCCCGGGCAGAGTTATGTGATATTTTGTGGTTATACAGCACTCTTTTTTTTTAATTAAAGCACTATTGATATACAATCTTATGAAGGTTTCACACGAACAACATTGTTGTTTCAACATTCACCCATATCATAAAGTCGTCACGCCCGCCCCCCATTGCAGTCACTGTCCATCAGCATAGTTAGATGCTGTAAAGTCATTACTTGTCTTCTCTGTGCTGTACAGCCTTCCCTGTGACCTACCTGTACTGTGATTGCTAATTATAGTGTCCCTTAACCCCCTTCTCCCTCCCCACCAATCCTTCCCAAACCCTCCCCTTTGGTAACCACTAGTTCCTTCTTGGAGTCTGGGAGTCTGCCCCTATTTTGTTCCTCCAGTTTATACAGCACTCTTTTTTAAACCTCTGTTAGATTACTTGCAAAACAGTATCAAATTATTTATTCTCCCATAGCAAATTATGTGTTCCTTGAGGACAAGAATTGTATTTTATTCACCTCAAATTCTCAGTGCCAATTATGCTGTGCAGAATACAGCAGTCTCATCTACATTAGTTCCTAAATGCAAGACTTTAGGCAAGACCCGTAAGTGTCCTGAGCAACATATTACTCATCCATAAAGTGTAGGAAATAATCCCTGATGTTCTACCTCCTGGTGTGGCCAAGAAGATTAAATGTGATTCACATGAAAGTAAAGGGTTTTCATTAACAGCAAATTGTTACATGAATGGAAGGGATGGGTAAGCAGGCAGAGGTCTCTTAACCATGGTCTCACATCTTCAGGGCATGCCAGCCAAACATAATGCCCATTCTAATAAAAGGCAATATGGAGGGCTATGTCTACTCGTATATGACACATGACATTGGAGAAATCCAATGTCAATGGCTATGTCATCCTGGGAGAAAGACCGTTTCTCATATGGGAGCCGTATCAGTTCTGACCTGTGAGAATGATACATCCACAGATTTGGGGATTCCCATAAACTTGAAAGACTTTAAATTCCGATATTTTCTCCTAAAATTCACAATTAATTGCAAGTGGAGGAAAAGAAAAGATGTTGCCATGCAGGTACGAGGCAAATGGCCCAAGGACTTGTTCCTAAATGTCTCTGGATCAGAAATTCTTATTTGTGACTCAGTGAAACAATAAACCACTACATGGCACAGGCTGCTGGGCCCCCTTTTGCAAAGGAGATACTGCAAATGTTAAATTCAAGTATGCCAACGTTCTGCTGTAACCGCACAGACCAACATAGAGCAGTTTCTTTGAGACAATTACATCTGTTGTAAATAATCATCTATCCAAGTCCTAAGGGAAGAAAATTTAGAAACATCTGGTTCTCCAAGTATACCAACAACCTAAATTCTGTGAGTTGTTCTCATGAATTTTTTCTTAAGCACCAGAAAATTGTAGCAAGAGCACAATGGGGGAAGAGAGGCAGAGGTGAGAAATCCACATGGTAGGAAACTTAGATTTCTTTTACACAGAAAGTGTAGTGAAATAGACTGGCTTCTTTGGAGGCAGACGTTCCTAAGTTTGAATTCAAATTCTGGTCCTGTCATTTACTAGATATATAATCTCAGCCAAATTTTATAAGCTATGTGGGGAGAAAAGCTTGTATCAGCCATGCAGACACTGTCCAGAGAATTCCTCATGCTAAGCAGAGGTCAAACCTTTCCCTGGTTGCTCCCATGTGGATAATCCCATAAAGGCCAGGGATACTCCTTAGCTGCAGGAAACCTCTTGCTTTGGTTGGCCACGCAGGGAGGAATGTGGGGAAAGGATATGCAGAGCGCTGCTGTAGGAGAGTTCCTCTAAGCTTCAGGGAGACAAATTCTCTCCTTTTTACTGGGTTTCCCTGATTCTGCGCTTTCCTTCCAGATCTTGCAATGAGAGTGATAAGAGCTCCAAGATCCAGATGTAAGAGCAGGATACAGAATGAAAGAACCAAGAATAACATTTCTCCTGCATTTGATCCAGGCTTTAAAACTCTATGAAGTCCAGCTCAACTCATTAAAAAACACCCAGAAATTCCAAGTTGAAGTTGATGCCAAAAGCTCAGTTGTAATAAACTCAGTGATTTTTGTCCAGCATCTCCCCTGTAAATGCATGCATTGCAGACCTAATGGGGACTGTTGCCACCATTTCTAGGTGGCCAGGCAGGGAGCTGGAGCCTGAGGATTTACTGAACCTCACAAGCTTTCACATGTGTCAGCCCATGAGTGCTGGCATTTCTCTGATTATAGAAAACAGAAAATGCTCCCTCTTAATACACTCGGTATTGGTTTCCAGAAAAATAGGACGGGTGAACCATCTGCATAGCTTTACTCATTCAAAAGAGAAACTTCAAGGCAAATTGAACATTATTGATGTGATTATGAATCTTCATTCTAGTCAAAAGTACTTTAAAAAAAATCTTAGAACCCCAGAGAGTAAACCCTAGGCTTTTCATCATTTGTCTTTTCTACTCCCCTGTCCTCAGGAATTAGCACATAACAAATGCTCAATAATGTTTGTCTGATGAGGGAATCCATCAAACTCATTAAAAAAAAATCACCCTCTCCAACTTCTTTTGTTCTAGTCAAGAGTTGTTTGATCTTTTGGAAATAGTCTCTTTTCTTTTCCTTTCTCTGTTTGTAATTTCTGCTCAGGGCTTCTATTCTGCAACCAGCCCTGACTTGCTCATTCTTCCCCATGCCTCCAGAGGTCAAGCCCTTCAGAAGCAGCTGTCAAGTACTACCAAGAGCACTGGAAAGGAAAATGATTCACATCCATCCCAGCTCTGCCATTTGTATGGCTTTGAAAAATGTACTTACTCTCCCTGGACCTCAATTCTTATCTTGTGCAATGTAAAAAATGAACTTCAACAGTGGGTCTTAACTAAGAATGCACACTGAAATCACCCCTGGAACTCTATGAACATGGACAAGCCCAGGTCCATCCAAAGAGATTCTGATTCAGTAGGTCTGAGGAGAGGGGGTCAGTGCCAACATCTGTATTTCTACGATCACCTGTAAGTTTCTTTCAAGCATACATTTGAAGTCCTAGAACTTCCAGAATTTTCAATCATTTATTCAATAAGAATGTATAAAACAAAAACGGTGTGCTCTGTGTTACTCTAAATCCTCTGGAGGAAATATACTGGATGTGTCAACATTAATCTGATGATTAATTTTAATTATTCTATTAGTCATACATTTTAATGGTCAATTTAATTATTAACAGATGAGTTCTAATTCCTTTAGTCTCTGCCTCTAGCTAATTAAGTTCTGGACCCAAGGAAGTAACATGCAAAATACACCCTACATTTCAGCTGATCTCCACTGTGAGTGCTAACTAGCTCCCAGGAATTGACTGATGTTGGAGAGGGCAGCTAGGCTGACTCAGGTCACTGTAGATGGAGCTGGAGTTGCACCTAATTTTGGAGGAGGCCAAGCTCATCTACTCTGGTGCTTTTTATTACCTTCAATACTGAGATTTCACATAGAAATACAGCGTCTCAGGCTGCCTTTTGTATCCAGTGAAACTTACCCCAACTTCTTATATCTTTATCAGTTTAATGTGTTACAGTCCCAATAAATTAATTGGTCTTAGGGATTATTAATGGCCAATACTATTACTTCTCCTCCTCTTCATTTCTCTAGCCCAAACTGTCAGATATTACCTAAATTTTAAAATAGAACTTCAAGGCATCAATCTTCTTCCTTAAAGATTTTATTCAAATGTTACTGCAATAAAGTTTTCCCTGACATGTTCAGACAAATCAAAGTTCGCCTGAACTGCCTCTGGATTTTATAGGTTGTGCTAATTATCTGTTGAGATGGATTTCTCACTAAACTATTGGTCCCTTGATGGCAAAGGCATTGCCATTTTAATCTCTGCATATGCACTGCCATCCATAATTCCTGAGTATAGTCAGCATTCAAAAATTGCAGGTTGAACAAATGAATGAATAGATAATATATAAATTTCAGAGAGCTTTTAAAAATTATCTTAAAACTTACAGCAACTTTTAAAAGGGAACATTTAAAATCTCCTCACAATTTAACATATTGGTGAATTTGTATTCTACCTTTTCTGAAAGAAAAAAAATGTGTGAACAAATGATTATATTGTTTAGGTAAAGACATAGTATCCATTCCTTCATGCCTTTTTATTCAGGAAGAGTGTGTCTGCAGTCCCATTCAAGATAGGCATTGTTAAGTGCAGAGATGGGTCTGAAATAGCCTCTCCCTTCAAGTAACTTACAGTCTAATGGGAAGGGTAAAACACATAAAAGAATAATAGTAAGACATTGTTATAAGTCTGGTACAAAGAAAGTTCTACAAGAATATGGAGAAAATGATCAAGGAAGGAATCATAGGAAGAATGAACTTTGAATTGGATCTTGCAAAAAATATAGTGTTTGAATAAGCAGAGAATTGGGAAAGGTATCCCAGGCAGAGAGAATACATACACAAATCATACATATTTCCACTGACTGGGAGAAAAGTTTGAGTAGGTATGTAGGATGGAGGCACATCATGACCAGTTTGAGTGTTTGCAACTGAATTTGTCCTCCTGAATCAATGGGAACCCATTCTCCAAAGGGGAAATGACATTATCAGAAAAAGAAAGGCCTCGCACCTAAGAGAAACATAAATTCAAATATCATCTCTGCCATTTATTAGCTTTATCACCTGAAGCAAGTTATTTCGAACTTTGAGATGCAGGTTATAATCTGCTTTGTTAGTTATTGTAATGACTAAATACACAATCACTTTAAAGCATTGAACACTCTTCTTAGTTTATAATACTCAACAAAAAAATCTTGTCACTGTATTTTGTTACAGTAGGATTATCCTGTCTACAGTGAGGATGCTATCTTGAAATCTGAAGAGACAGGAAAAGGAGAAATTGTTTCAGAGAACTTTTGCCCAAATGGGAGGCAATTAAGGCGGCAAGGCTAGTGCTCTAGGAGAAGTCTATTTACTTCACAGGCGCTTAGTATAAAGGAAGATCAGCATGATCACTGTTGTTCTACAGTTATGTGGAACATCTCTCTCTACTAAGGGCCAATGACCAGGGAATACCACCACGCTGGTAAGCACTCACTGATAAGACCCATGAGTCTGGAGTAATTGATAATCTGTCATCATTTTGAGAAACCTACACAACTGCAAGTGATGATTGGTCATCAGGCTTTTGATCAAGTCTGGGGCAAAAGAGAGATCTGACCTGCAAACTGGATTTAGTGTTTCCCCAAATAATTAGAGAGTAAGCAGGAAGATTCTCTTCACACAAACAATTGTTTTTCAAGGGTCCAAAAGTTAGGAAATGCGACTTTCAAATAAGATCTTTTATATTACTTGAATACGCTGGGCTAAGAAATTGAGTTGGATCTACTATCCAATTAACAAGCTTTTTCTCACCTTCTATGCAGTGCTTATAACACTTTAGAACATTTATTTCTCAGTATTTGTTATCATTTATAGAATGCTAATTATAATCCAAAAATAGGCACACTGGATATTTATAACATACATTTTGGTAAAAATTCTATTACGAATTCCTGGATATTGGTTATTCTATAATATTCATGTATACAAATAACATTGTATATTATCTGCTATTTAATCACATTGTATGTTATGGGATATATACTATATTTTGGCAATTACTTATAGCAGACATATTTTACATATTATATATATGGAATGCATTGGGACATGTCTATAACACCTTGTCACCTAATATCTCATATTTAAATTTTCTACTGGAAAATAAATATTGGAATGACATTATTTCCTAATTTCTAACTAATTATAGCACTCTAAAAAATTAGCAAGATATAAGAAAATTTGGCCATCCTTAGACAATGATATATATGTATGCCTATATATATAGACATACATATATATACAGTGTCTATATATATATACTTTATAGTCATGTAATTTTAGATGCAATAGGAAGACGGTATACTTACTATGCAAATGGAAGTTTTTGAAAGAATATGTGCATACACAAAGAAACAGAAAACATACTAAAAACTATGTGCTGCATTTGCATTATTATTTTTTATTTTTCCAGTAAAAGAAAGGCTGAGAATGACAATGATCTTTAGAGTCAAATAGCATGAAATTGTGAAAAACAGCTTTTCTGAAGTGAAAAAGTTAAGTTCCCCTTGACTTTACTAAGAGGTGATCAATTTCTCAAAACAAATTTCAACACAGTGACCCTGGAAAATAACACTTCTTGGTGTTATCGTCATATGTTGGACTCTAAAATATCACTGCAGAAAAATAATAGTACTAATGGTATCAAAACTAGTTATCTTAACAGCTATTTGTAACCTCTCAGTCTTCCTAGATGAACTGCTGGCATGGCAGAAATCTCTGAATTCTGCTCATTCTACATTTATGAATACTAATCCTATACCTTGAAATATGATTTCTGAGCATGAATTAATTCTGTTCCCCAGAACGTATTTTTATTTTTCACATTTAACAAAGATTTATGAAAGACAGTTCTTAGGCACTTGTTGACATCAGTGTTTTATTAATTAACATTCTTGTATATCCATGGAAGAGAATGGATACAGATTTACAATCTACTTCCTTTATCTATGAATACTGTATTTGTTCCTGTGTGGAGACTGCTAATTAGTTTAACCCAACACTGCATAAAAACATTTTCTTTTTTTAAAAATTCTTAAGTCACTGAGAAAAACAGAACAATTCATTCAAATTAAAGACATTATCTCATGTGTTTCTTTTAATTGAGGAATTACTTGGAAAATAGTCTCATGCAGATAGGGGAATAGCCAAAAGAAGGAAAGAAGGTGATGAGTGAGCATATTTTTTTAAGCTTCATGTCAGACTTCCTTACTCCCTATGAGCATACTGTAAGAAGTATTTAACTATAACCAGCTGATTCAAGTTGAAGCCCCCAGTTTTTCCATGTACTGGCCCTGGAACAAGGAAGATAATTAGGGTGCTGGCAAAGGTGTGCGAAGGTTACATAGATTCATTTGGTCATTTGTTTTCTTTCATGAGTCAGGGAATTTGCTTTAGGTAGTTAATCTTTGTAATCATTCATCAAAGTAGGTACGATTAACTCTCTTATATCCTGGAAAATTGCAACTCAGAAATATTAAGCAACCAAGATAATAAGTGATAAGATAGTAACCATACTGTGGGGAAAGTTGGGGTTCCTATGGCCCAGATCCTCACCTGAACCTAAACTACTTGATGGTGTACGTGGCCTGCTGCTAGGCTACTGCTTCCACACCCTAGGCTAGGCAATGAGCTATTATTGACTGAGTCACTATATAAAGAACTCTGCCCAGTTCTCCGGGCAGAGGCAGAGACAAGGAGGATTGCAGACCCACAGACTGTTGGATGCAGATGTAATTCTAGTGCTTGACCTATGGCCAGGAGAACAAGCCGGGTAATAAACCCTTTCACCCCAAGAACTTCCATTGTCATTTCTCCGTCTCACTGAATCCATAGCGAACTTGCCTGAGGCTGAAACCCACTGGCAAGACACATACACTGGGGCAACTTCAAGTAATAAATAAGGCAATAAATATGCTTTGAAAATGGTGCAGCATACAGACATGTCAAATACTGCATCATAAAATGACACTGAATCAAGATTGATTAAGACCAGATATCAGGCAATTAATAGGTTAAAAAAAGTTGGGATTCCTCAGGAAAAGGGTTGTCAGATTTAGCAAATAAAAATATAAGACTACAAATTAAACTTGAATTTCATACAAATAACAAATATTTTTAGCATAAGTATTTTCCATGCAATATTTGGCATAGTTGATATGAAACAACTGTGTTTTCTAAAATTTGACACCCAAATTTAACCTGATGTCTTATATTTTATCAGGCAGCCCCACTCAGGGAACTTTGCTACTGAGAACAGAAACTACTGGAGAGGCTTACACAGTAGGATTTCTATGTTTGGTTAGACCTCTGCTATGATGACCCTCAATCTTAGAGATAAGGCCCCAAGTATGAGCAAGATTTCAGAGCAATGAGGTTGAATAAACTGAAGTCTAGATCAGCAAGTTGGGAGGAATACTGTGTTAGTCTCATCGAGATCTAGGAAAACCAGTGATCATGAAGTTAGAGTGGTTCAGAAGGCTTTGATGTGAAGAATTGGAAGACTCTTAAAGATGAGTAGGATTTGGGAATATGAAGAGGAATAAAGGAGGGTTAGTCTCTCTCTGGCAGCAGTCGCAAAAATAAACATGAGACTGAGTCTTTATTGAACATCAATTCTGTACTAACGTCTTCTATAGCTCTATAAACATTATGGAAAGAAAAAGCTATGAAATGCCCATAAATAAGATGATCAAGTTAGAGTGGGGCTTTTGGGAACTGGGGATTGAATTAGAAAAGGAGAGGATATTGAAGACAATTAGGGGGACGTTAGAATAAGCATTGCTGCAGAAGGCATCAGCTGGTCAAAGGAACCCTTCTCCATCCCCACAACAATGAGACTGATGGGGAGAAAAGAAACAACTTTTATTGAGAACTTATATTTGTGTCAATAATTTCATGTTGACAGATGGAATACTCACAATTAGATTCATGGTAAAGTATCAGCATAGAGATGATTGATGTTCACCCAGGATCATTGCGTATGAGTTTTTCCTAATTTATTTATTGCCAACCATGTCCAAAAAACAAGTCAATATTGGCATATTTTTTCCTTGCCCTCAAAGAATTTTCAAAATTATCTCAGGGCTCTCTGAGAAGTAAAGAAGAAAATGGTTTTGTGTGACATCAGCCCTGGTGCCTTTTTACAGATTAAATAGACCTACACTATCTTGATTAGTCAAAGGAGAATGAAGTTTTCAAAATTAGAGAGGTTTGCCTCTGTAACTTAATACTTACAGGACAAAATACATGTTTGGCAAGGTGGGGAAGTAATGATTCAAAATACATGTACTGTCCCATGTATTAAATGAGCTGTCTTATATAAAGCATTTCAGAGGTACAAAATAATTTGTGATTTTCTTCTTTCTCTGATCAAATCTACCCTACCAGGCCCAATGCCTGCCCTTTCCAGAGGTGCAACATGCCGAAATACCCAATGCCCAGTGGTACAAATTTGCAGCACGTTATCAGAGACAGTGGGCAGGAATGCCATGATACTTTCCCTGAAGAAAGTCTTTCTTCCAGAGTGTAGAAGGAGAATTAGGGCAATTATATAAGACTCGCATTAAATGAGTACATCAATGACTACACTCTAGGCTACTTCAGTGACGTTGCCAATGTTACTGCCTTCAAGTGATAACAAGAGGAAGGTGAAGTTAATTTCCCTTGCTTCAGAAGTAGTATGCTTTGTAAGTCTGAAGGGTGCAATATTATAATGATAATCTACATACAATATTAACCATTTTCTGCCAAAAAAACACTATATTTCAATAGTAACTCCATAAATATCCAAGAAAAATTGCCCCAATATCCATATATATTGAAGTTAGCTCAGCAGGAAAAGCCATTTCAGTGATGAGGTTCTGAAGTACACCACAGACATGAGATAATTGTATGGGATACATCAACTACATGAAGCATAGTGGTGAGACTGTTCAATTACGTATAAATAAAAGCCTTAGAATTACAGAATGCTCTAGCTGAAGAGGGTTTTTTCTAATTGGAAAAGGATTTTCTACTCTAAGGATTTTCATTGCAGAGATAAAGTAACTGACACCTACAGATTATTTGTTTAGGGTTGCCTCATAAGTGGAAGAGACAGTTCAGAACCAGTTCTTTTGACTTAAATTATTTCCATCAATAAACTATCGTCATTGATACAAATATGGCTGGCATTTTGTCTCTACCTTGAAGGTCTTTATAAGGAGATGCAAAGTAACTATGCATCCCTTTCAATAATTAAAGATGAATTTGCATTTTTCCCCAATACCTAAGTTTTAACACAGATAGCTTTGATCTCTATGCTTACTTCATTTTTGTATTCTCTTTCTTTTTTCTTGTTTCAGTACATTGCCTTAGCAGTCTAGTATCTTAACAAAATCCTGACTTTCTTACACAAAAGATTGGTGACTTTTTCAGTCATAAATGTGTTAAACATCTTTGAGTCCTCCAACAAGTTGCTGACATGTTATTCATGTTTGTGTTCCCTGTGACTTTCAGGTAAGGGGTACTAGATATTACCTGCTAAATGCATGAATTATTAATGGACAGCACCGAAGAGAGCACCCCAGGCCTGGCTTTTTGAGTTCTCCCTATAGAGCTGCTGAGATATTTTAATTAGCATACTTCAGGTAGCACTTAATGACCTATTCTAGTTCAACTTTTTCTACCACCACCTTCTTCATTTCAATTTTCTATAACTTATTTTAAAAGTGTCAAAAAATGTCCACCATACACTTGAAACATTTTGAGGCTCATAATGGGATGTCTTCTAGTTTCCTCATCTCCTTACAGAAATACACTGTCTTTCCATTTCAATCAACTCTACCTCTATACCTTCTATAGAATCTTTATAATAATATTTACTTTCTCATTTAACTATTAATCCAAAAGATAAAGTTGCTTCTAGGATGTAATAGTACTTTCAACTGGTAAATGATAAAGAAATTTTGCCATTGTTGTCTGGCTCCTATCAAGATGTTGTAAAAGGGATCAGATTTACCCTCCCATCTGAAACAGAAAACTGGACAAAATATATGAAAAAAAGTTTTCAAGAAACTGTATATCAAACAATAAAGGACAGGATCCATGAGAAATGGGAAACAAGCCAGATGGACCCTCTAATTACCCTAGCCCACTGCCTTGAGGGAATTTCTAGGCTGTTGCCCAAGGAGGCGAAGAGACAAAGGCAGCTAGAGTTCATAACACAGAGGACTGGAAAGAGGATCCTGCAGATCTATAGAGAGTTTCCCTCAGGTATTTAACAAGGTATTGATTGGTACATGCATGTGAGCTAAATATGAGAAGCTGAGGAATGTACCATCTGAACATACAGGATTAAACTGTACCCAGTGAACATGCAGGGCTTGGACTAGTGCCTGTTTCCGTTATCCAAAGAGGAAAAACCCATAATTTGCAGACATTGAGTATTCGAAGCCTCTTGCCTCTGTAGTGAAGAATATTCAGCTCTAGACTAAGCACAGCTGTAGTCCTGCCTAACAATTTATAAACCAGGACCAGTAAGGATCAAGCTACTCCCAAGTAACTGAACTGTGTTCCAAAACAAAGTTGCATCAAAGAGAAAATAAAAATAAAAATTTGGAGATACTTTGAGATAAATGAATAAAAAATACACTATATCAACATTTGAGGGATAGCAATAGAGAACCACTTAAGGGGAAATTTAGGGTACCACATGTCTGCATTAGAAAAGAGGAAAATCACAAATCAAAAGCCTTAGTTTCCACCTTAAGAAATTAAAAGGACAAATGAAACTAAAAGTAAGCAAGGAAAAGAAAAAGATCAGAACAGAAATCAATGAAAGAGAACACAAAAAACACCTGAGGAAATCAATGAAACAAAAGCTACTTCTTAGAGAAGATCAATGAAATTGATAAATCTTTAGGCAAATTGATCAAGGAAAAAAAAGAGCACAAATTACCAATATGAGGTATAAGAGAGGTAATATCATTATGGATTCTATAGATATTAAAACGATCATAAGGAACATTACAAATAATTTTATTCTAACAAATTTGACAACACAGATGAAATGGAAAAACTTCACAACGGATCTGGGAAGAAATAGATAACTCAAGTAGACTTAGAGTTACTTAAAAATAATTTTATAATTTAAAACTCTTCAAACAAACAAAAAGCAGTTAATTGCTTCACTGCTGGAGCTCATTACAGTAATGTGAGATTGATTTAACATGCAGAGATCAATTTAATACTGTATATTAACACACTTAAAAATAATGATTATTTAAATAGACACAATAAAGGCATTTTGGCAAAATCCAATACCCATTTCTGATAAATGGTCTGAGTAAATAGTAATAGAAGTGGTCTTACTCAACCTGATAGAGGGCATTATGAAAAAGTTAGCACTAATCTCATACTTAGTGGTGAAAGATTAAATGTTTCCCCTTAAGATTAGAAAGAAGAGGAGGATACAACATACCTATTTAACATTATAGTAGAGGTTCTAGTCAATGAAATAAGACAAGAAAAAGAAATTAAGGACACATGGACTAGAAACTTTTTGGGGTGAAAAATATGCTCACTTGTATATTTAAAAACTTGCAGTTAATTGTATGTCAATTATATCTTAATAAAGCTGTCAATAAAATATGACCAGTAATCACAGACATGCAAAAAATAAATGAAAGTTTATGAAATGTAAACAGCAAACTAAACAACCGAATTATCACTCTATAAAGAAAGCAAAATTTGGCTCTGTAATGTTCTGTAGTTGTGGTTCAGGTAGTTGATTGGTCCTAAAATGTCTTCAAAC
Source organism: Smutsia gigantea (assembly GCA_032199065.1). NCBI lineage: Eukaryota > Metazoa > Chordata > Mammalia > Pholidota > Manidae > Smutsia > Smutsia gigantea. The sequence goes on from JAVSCE010020463.1 coordinate 148,895, forward strand.
TGGGATTGAAATTTTCCACAAATAATTTCGGATACATTTGCTTAGTTCTGCCACTGGAGTGTAACCAGTGTGTAAAATGTACTTTTAATTTAAGAAAGTTTAACATTAGACAATATTAAGAAAGTTTTACTACCTTTTTTCTTCATACTTTTTCTGTTAGTCTTTTTGCTTGATGGCCTTAAACTTGTGACTTACCCAATTTGCAGCTGTGCTTAAAACAATTCCCAAGCCCTGAAGAATTAATTTCCAGTCTGAGGTCATCATAGAATATCAACTTTAAAAAAAGCTAATATTTTACCATATTTAAATTTTTTTACATTGAGTTCTAATTTCTCTGACTAATGTTTTCAAAAATAACATCATTTAATAAGGGATATTTTTATTACCCATCAAGCAAAGAGCAAAAAAATCACTCTGAATGTGTGATGAAACAAACTGTAATCTCCTTAAGGGAGGAATAATAATACTGAATTATTTATCAAGTGCCTACTTTGTGCCAGGCCCTGTGTTAAGTTCTTTATGTTCTTTGTCTCTGTTTACTACAAAATAATATGAGATTAATTGGTAACCATTTTTATACATGAGAATAGTAAGGTTCAGATAATTTAATTTGCTTGACATCTCACTTGTAATCAACAGAGCTGATAACTGAAATCAGTTTTATTCTATTTTGAAAACCATATTTCTAGCCACCATGACACAATACTGTCCTGTTTCTTTTATTTCTACAGTCTCAGCTTTTGTGGTGACTTAAAGTAGTAAGCACTGACAGAATGCTTATTAAATAATAAGCATATTGCTCACTGATATTTCCACTACTTAAATTGATCAAAACCTCAGTTCCTCTTTGCTTTGAAAGATAGCTTATGTAACATCAACAAACAAAACAATAAACACCCACCACCATTATAAAAAAGGAAAAAATGAAAGTGAGCTAACAGTCTAAGAATCTGTAACAGTCCTGTCTAGATGCTGCTTTGGGAGACAGACAGGACCCTACACGTCTAGGTTAGAAGAGCACATTTGTTTTAACTGCCACCATTATCTTGGGCTTTATTTAGCAATAGGTTGTATTCATGACTACGACAGAAAAAATAATTTGGACTTTAACATTCTATAAATGGCTCTACTCTGTGGAGAAGTATATGACCAAACTGTATTTTGAAAATACGTTCTTGAGTGATGAACATGTCTTTCAAATACGACTAAGTCATGCCCTTGCTGGTAGCAAGATTAGACTTCTAAATGTATGGCTGCTTTGATAGTCACATAAATTTTTCATTGCTGTTAAGCATTCATTACAGAGGAATTCTTGTTTTACAAATTGTAACAGAATGACATATCCTATTAGTGTGTATACAGTAGATATTATTCAACCCTAAACCATTCTGCATCAAGTTCCCAGATTATTCTCCTCAAAGTAGCTGTAATCAGTTCATTTGCAGAACAAAGCTGACTAATAATCATAGGATATATCTCTAAATCGTGGTTTCTTAGATATTCAATAAAATTAGCACAAAAGACAACACAAGTAAATGCAATTCAATTCTATAAAATAGAAAAGGAAATAAAAAGAAAGCATTATTTTGTAGATTCAAAAAACTCTTACAGTTGGACAAGACTTCCAAGGTCATTTATTCCATTAATTGAACCTAACTGCTGAAGTTTCTATTTTATCTCTACTAAATTTCAACTTTCTGGTTTAAGTCAACTTCCAGTCAGGAAGGTTTCTTTCCTTCTAATTTTGATTCTGTCAAATCAAACTTAGTTGAAACTTCCAGCTGTGAGGAGGACATACTTGATAAGCAATGCTTCCATGATGCCACACAAATCACTAATACAATGTTTCCAAGGAAAGGCAGGCAGTCTAAGTAGAGTGGAAAGAATATAGATCTTGGAATCAAAATAACTATATCTGAGGCTTGATGCCAACATTTCTGAGCTTGTAACCTTGGGTAAATCATGTAACACTGGGAGTCATAGCTTTCTCCTATGAAGCAGAGATAATGTACAAAAATATGAAAATACCTGTCAGTTGCAAATGACTAATAAGTTCATAGACTGTATCCATATTGTACAGTATATATGTCACTGAAGGCATATTTTACGTTGGTATTAATGTACTAACATTATTTAAGTAATGAATTCACCTAAATTTATATTCTAAATTCCCATTTTTAAATCATCCTGAAGAGTATCTGCACAGATTTTTACCAGATATATTAAGTTCAGTACCTCAGCTGTCATTTTTTTAAAAGACAGAATGAAAGAATATATATTATGAATGGCAATGCCATGATTTGCTCATCATTCCTATTAAAAATGGGAAAAAAATATTACCTTTGCTTAAACCATTCTTAGTTAAGTCCTTGTGATTCCTGTGGATCACATAATTCTTTTTAAAGAGCTCAAAACCAATTAAAAAAAAATAAGCCAATATAAATATAATCATCTAAATTAATGTCTCTATTATTTTTATCTTTCTCTCTACAACCACACACCTTTTGAAAACAAGGCATTCACTGGTCAATTGATTGCTCTGCAGTTAGATATTAGGAAAAAGAACTTTGGAGTTTGAAAAACTAGGGTCTGTACCTGACATTTATTAACCATGTGAGTGGCCTGTCTTCTTTGAGCATTGGCTTATTCATTCATAGAAATGCAGGAAATAATTTTTAATTTGCCAGTGTGTTACACAAATGAAATTAAATGAATGTGCATGGTATTTCATCACTCTCTGACCCACATCAAAGATTATCCCCACCAGACGCTCTCCCCTCACTTTCCCTGTTTCCTCTCTGAAACATACTGAAATATTTCCAGGTATATTTCCCCTGGAGGTATGGATTCCTAAGCATATATTCTATGCTCAGGATAACCTCCAGCTAGGAAATACAATGAACACTAAGAGAATGTTTTCTAAAATTTCTGTATGCCAGCAAAAGCCCCAAACTTGGATCTGTCAACAGCCCTTTTCCTGGGGACAGACACAATTTAGTCTCATACAGGGAGGGCAAAATTCTCTTTATTCAGACATGTAGGATCTTGTTTTAGAAATAAATACAAATAGAGGGCACTGCCTGCAGATACGCATCATTGAAGCCAGGAAGTTTGTCAGCAAAGGTAATGATCTGATGGCCTCAGCTGAGTTCCCGAAAGGTCTCTACATCAGTGTTAAAATGGCCATAAATAACAAGATAATTAAGCATCTGTCCTGAGAATCCATTTGAAAAGAGCTGTTCTAAGTTTCTGAGAGTAAGTCATCAAAAAGAGAGAAGTGAAAGCACAGAATTTGGTCTTCTTAAATTCACTGGCTTTCTGTTTCTTATTTAAAAAGACGTCCATAAATCTTTTAAAAGAAAGGGGAAAATTAGGCAGGGGGAGAAGCAGCGTAGCTCTAAATGTTCACCTCCGGAGCAGACAGACCTGGTCCAGACGGGGAGACTCAGTTTTCCCTGCACCTACCTCCATGCTGTGTAAGTCACGACCCTTAGTTTCTCTGCTCTTCCTTTATTACTACTTCAGACCCTTAGCAGCTCCTGAATTACTGCATTGATATCCCACTTGATTTTCCCAAGCTCTTATCTTGTTCTCCTTGCGATCCACTTCTCTTTTAGTCCTGGAGTGATCCTTATGACACTAAACCTGTTCCTGTATTTCCCGTTTAAAATTCCCATAAGTCCATTGCCTTCAGGATAAAGTTTAATCTGGGGGAAAAATTAACTTCAAATTTTGAGCCTAGTATATGTTTCCAGATTCTAGTCCAGCCACAGAGAATTTGGACTTGAAAAGGCCCTTGAAAATCAGGTAGGTGTTGTGGAGAGGGGCAGAGGTGCTGGTGTTCCCAGTGAAGTGGTAATGGAAGAAAGAATGAGCAGAAAACCCTGTCTTCAAGAGAGACAGTGGGTTTGACGTGAGAAAATTTAGACTCCTAGGATAGCTTTGAAGGATAGAAGGGGCTAGACTAATCAAAATGACTGTTGAGGAAATTCTGGAGCATGGGGAAATTTTAGATATGACTCTTTAAAAGCAGTGGACAGAAAGAGGTGTGGTCTGCATGAGATGACCATACCTTTACGCACATTCCTCACCTCTTCCCCACCATGAACTCATTCATCCCTCTTGGGCCCCACACATGGTAGATCTACAAGAAATACTTGGTGATGAATGAATTAGAGAGTAATAGGTTCCCCATATTTACTATATAAATTTTATTATGAAGCAGCTTGTGCCCAGTGTTTCACAGAGAAGCTTGCCTTTTTGAGACCTCTTTTATGGGAAATCATTTCAATAGAAATTGTTACTCAAGTATCTTTTGATACTTACTCTCAGATTATCGTTTGGATCAAATATTTAAGTGACTTCATATAATATATATTTTGTAAGCAACTCCTAAATGCCAGGCATGGATAATACAGTGGTAAACAAACCAGGCCTAATCTATGGCCTATGGAATTTGGGTCTTTGTTGTAAACAGAATAACAAAAACAGGTAATTTCAGCACCAGATGACTCAAAATATGCTCACATAGTGAAGCTTGTGATCTTGTCAATAAAATCGATATTACACAGATAAAATTGATAATTCACATATATTTTACAAGTTACATAAACTCAATGATTAAAAAATATAGGCTAAGACATGCAGTAGGAGTGATTTTAGGCAGTAGTGGAAGAATACACTGAGGAAGTGATATCTCACTGATACTTGATTGATGAGCAGGAATTTGCTGAGCTAAAATTTGTAAGAAGAACTTTCCAGTTCCAGAAGGCTTGGTATATTTTAAGCAAGTATAGCTCAGCTGGTACATGGTAAGAAAGTATGCCAGCAGACAGGGCTCATCTTAATAAAATACTGACCAGTCCAATCTCTGAATGTGGTTTATCTTCTCATTTAAGTATTTTTAAATGCCTCTCAGTGATATTGATTCCTATTCCTTTTAATTCTTTCCCTTCCCCCATGCCCACTTCTCATTCTACCCTTCTGGAAGCTCAATATATCTGCTTTTTCTTTCTGGAAAAGCTTCTTTCTGGAATTGTCAAGGATGCAATATCTTAGCCATGTCTTTGAAAATATTACTTTTAGTTCCAGATTGAACTTCTCAGTCTCTGAGGAGTCTTTATTTCCTCTGAACAGCCTTTATTTTATGTTCATTGTTTTGTGCTCTGTTTTCCATATTAAAGGCCTTTCTCAGATGTCTAGGGATATGCAATGGTGGGACATTAAAAAAAAAGTTTGAAGACTGAGCCTGTGTGGGGTCTGTGGGGTTTCCTATCAGGGAGTCCTGACAGGGCTGTTCATTGACCATCCCTGAAGTTGAGCTGGTCACCTGTCTCAGGGAAGAAGGTATTTCCACTCTCCTGCTTAGACAAAAAGATCTGGCTGCCTGCATTTTAGGATCCCAAGTGGAGAAAAAGACTGGGGCTATACAATGTCTGGTATATTAACATTTACTTGTTTCCCCATTTAAGTATAGTACCTTGATGCTCAACTAGCCTTGGGCTGTTCAACCCAGAGGTCGTCCCTTTTGCCCTACCCTCTGAATACATTATTTCAACTTTTCTGACAGATAGGTGGGATTCTGAGAGTGTTTGATGCCTATGCAAAATTTTAATTATTTCTGCTTTATTTAGTCCAGCTTCAAAGTAACTACCATCAAAAATTCCTGAGCTTTTGGAGGGTTCTATATTGCATGCTGAGTTTCTTCTAGGCTGAGAATTTGGCTTGCTTTCTAATTCCTTCTACCACTTGCCCATTCTAAAATCTGTGTTGCTATCATCTCTTCTTCCATTCTTTTTGTCTTTGTATGATTTTTAACAATCCCTTTATTCAATTTGGAGGCATTTAGGAGAAAATGGAATTAAATGCCAGTGTTCAACCTTCCTTCATTATTGGAAGTTGTTTGGATTGGCTTTTAAAGCTTTACAGAATGTTCTACGGTGATGGAGAAAGACTGCAGATAATGGCAGTTTTTGATGAACACATCAGGAACTATAGGACTAAATTATAGGAAGGGATCCTTTCATCTCTTTGAACCTCTATAAACATTGCTCTTCCCCACCCCCCAGCCCACAGACAAGCACCATGGTTTATTTACAAAGCTCTACATCATTAACCAGCTTCTGCATGTGTGTGTATACATTTGAGTATGTATGTTTATGTTAAACTGAACTTTCTTAACTCTGATCATCCTTTAAGAGTCATCTATTTGTATTGTGTGCTCATTTTCAGAATTACAAATATTGCATACGTAATCCTAAGTGCAAACTTAAGTAACATGTTTTAACCTCAGATATGCAAACACATATGAAGTAATACTATGTGTTCATGTGAAAACTACCACTTCCAACCCTGTGTGCAGTCTGAAACTTAGCATCCTACACAATTTATAGTGCTTCAGTCTGATGTGTTTTTTCCCTTTTATTTTCATCTGCAACTCATTTTTAGTATCTCTCTGTTAGCTAATAAATTTACCTGCAGGATCATCCATTATTTCAATAAGCAGGATAAAGATCCACAGAGCTAAATCTTGAATCTTTTGAGTTAAAGTTTGCTCTTTTAATTACTGATGAGGTTCTTCTCCCTTAATTTACACCTTTTGTTCCAGTCTATAATGAAGTGAATGCCACTGAACAAAGTTGAAAGATTTTCGCTATTTCATCCATGTTATCAGTTGCCTTCAGCTACGCCCTCCCCCCCATGACCCCACTGCAGAGGCATTACATTAGCCCTAGCCCAGTCAGTTTAGGAATACTACATGCAGTCTTACATGCTTTATTTACCTTCCTCTTATCTTAAGTATATTAATTCAGAAATGAGTTATGTCTTAAATCAGCAAACCAATCTTTTCTATGACTTTTATCAAGATGAGGGAATACCTATCATTTGACATACTCCTGAGGGTCTCTTCATAATACCTCAACGATACTCGTGAAATGGGATTGACAATATAAATCACAATGGAGTGCAATGAGTGCAAGACATTGGAAAAATCATCTTAGTGTTTTACATCTGAATAAATCACTCAAAATATGAAAGAAGAGATACAAACTGGACTCAAATGATTGTATCTTTTGGAATTAAGATTAATTAAGGCAAATACTGGCTCTAGCCTTAAGAAAGATTATCACTGTTTATATACTTCCGTAGGAACACTGGAAAATAAATTAAGGCAGCTTGGATTTTAGTGCAAATGACCCTTTATGGTTTCATATTTTCAGTCATCCTTACTTCACCTTCAACACACTGAATGTTCCAACACTATTATGAATGTTAACTATACTCTGTATTCAAATTTAGAATGCAAACACATTGTATTTTTTGGATAATCACTGGATTATATAAGAAGAATTACTATTTTTTTTTAAAGAAAAAGACATGTCTCACTGCAGGTGAAAGCCAGTTTTTAAATTTATCACTATTCCCCTGGAAATGTGTCTTTAAAGGTATATGCACACCATGGCCTTGGATAGTGGTTCATAAATAATATTATAGTTACAAAATAATTTAAGAGTCTAAAGAACTTAGGGAATTCAATTTTCTATTTTGGCCAATTTTTAAAGCAAAATATATTATCATTAGTTATTATCAATTATTATAAAAATAATATTTTACTATCAAAAATAAAAAGTTGATTTCTTCACTGCATTTTATAAAGTTTGCTTCTTCACAGCAAAGAAACAATTAGCCGATTGAAAAGGCATCCTATGGAATAGGAGAAAATATTTGCAAACGTTCTATCTGATAAGGGGTTAATATCCAAAATATGTAAAGAACTCATACAACTCAGTAGTGAAAAATCCAAATGACCCATTTAACAAATGGGCAAAGGACTTGAATAAACATCTCTCCAAAGAAGACATACAGATGGACAAGTACATGAAAAGGTGTTCAACATCACTGATCATCAGTGAAATGCAGATCAAAACCAGACTGAGATCTCATCTCACACCCATGAGGATCATTGTTATCAAAAAAACAAAAGATAACAAGCAGAGGTGAGGATATGGAGAAACTAGAACCTTCGTGGCCCATTGGTAGGAATACAGAATGGTGTTGGCACAATGGAAAACAGTATGGGGATTCCTCAAAACAAGTAAAGATAGAAATACCATATGATCCAACCATCCCACTTCCAGATGTCTATCTAAAATAATCAAAATCGGGATCCTGAAGAACTATCTGTATATCTGTACCTGCAGGCTCACTGCAGCCTTATTCACAATACCAAGATATGGAAACAACACAAATGTTTATTGCCAGATGAAATTTAAAAAATGTGGCATATACTGACAATGGAGTATTATTCAGCCTTTAAAAAGAAGGAAATCATGCCATTTATGATAAATGGATGAAGCCAGAGAACCTTATTCTAAGTGAAATAATCCAGTCACAGAAGGACAGATACTGCATTATTCTACTCAAATGAAGTATCTAAGATAGTCAAACTCACAGAAGAAGAGAAAAAATGGTATTTGTTAGGGGCCAGAGGAGGGTGTAATGGGGAATTGTTTTTCAATAGGTATAAAGTTTCAGTTACACAAGATGAATAAGTTCTAGAGTTCTGCTGTACAACACAGTACCTACAGTTAGCAATATGATATTGTACACTTTAAATACGTTAAGAGGATAGATATCATGTTAAATGTTCTTACCAAACACACACACACAAGGAAATTTTTGGAGGTGATAGAAATGTTTAACATAAGGTTGCGGTGATGGTATCACATTAGGAATATGTCTAAACTCATCAAGATGTGTACCATAAATGTATACAATATTTTGCATATCAATTATACATCAAGAGAGCTAAAAATATTTGGTTCTTACTTATTGTTTGCTTAAGCTTAAAGCTCCAGAAGGAAGGTAACATATCAGTTATTTTTGCTATATTATATTCAGTATGTAGTGCCTGTAATATAGTAAATACCAAATAAATATTTGTTGAAGAAATAAATGAAAAAATCTCTTAAAAAATAAGGGCAGACAGCTACTATACACAGACACAGATGTATGTACACGTAACTGTTTCTTTCATTATTTACTTAATTTCACTTTGGACCTTTCAAACTTTCAATAAAGGTTTTCTAAGGGCCTATTGGCCTGCATTTGGTAGTCACTAGTCTAGTGATTATTTGGGTGGCTGATGTCCATTTTCAGCCATCTGGATATTTTCACTGATGACTATCATGCATTTACTGGGCAAGGAGGATTAAGTGGCATAATGCACATAAAAGCATTTATTATCGTCAAAGCACTACAGAAGTATAAGGTATTAGCACTGTTACGGTTATGATATTGCCTCAAAATGCACAGTAGCAAATTCTAAGCCAAAAAACATCATCCTTGTTCACTTTGAAGTCATAAAATTACATAGCATTTTTAGAAATGAAAATTTCCCCCAGTTTTCACCACTGCCTTTTTCAATTGTTTTGCCTCATAGTCCAGCCTGTTATAGAAACTTCAAAATTGTAAACGTGGAATTGTTGAGTTTTTTCAGTCTCTTGAGACTACCATATTAAATGCTGATACATCTTAAACGTTTTTAGCATATAATCAGAACTAAGATTCTGTTGTAGGAGAAAAAAGGTTAATTTTTAATGGATTTTTGGGGGATGAATCCTTTTCTCAGGTTGAATAAGTGACTTGTACAAATGACAAATATCTTTCTTTGAGATATAAGGACATCTGAATACTAAAAAAGCCCTAGAATATTCAACATTTATGTAAATGACTTAATCACAAACTAATGGCAATATCATTTACCTCTACCTTAATTCAATGACCTTCTCCTAGGGCCACATCCTGGGCCATGCCCTTACTTGCACTGCTCCACCTCAGAACTGCTGCATTTTCATACCCTAATCTTCAAGCACACTTCATCTTTCTAGGTCTTTCATGACGTATCCCCACATGCATCCTCATGTTTCATGGAGATCTCTAGAGCTCTTAGCTTTTAGATTTCTCCTAATATATTGGGCCCCTCTCCCTAGCCAAAGCTTTGTTTTGGGACAAAGAAAGTCAGCTGTTCACAGAGAGTTTGGGTGAGATGAGGCTGAGGAATACAAGGGAACTAGTTCACCTGTCCTGACACCATAAAGCTGCTCACCTGGTTGGTGATATGCAACTTGCTTCTTATCCCAGACCTGCTCTCTCTGATCTCAGATGATTCCAGGGTCCTACCAGAAAATTTATTTTATTTTATTTTTTAAAGGTTTTATTGATATACACTCTTATGAAGGTTTCACATGAAAAAACAATGTGGTTACTATATTTACCCATATTATTCTACCAGGAAATTAAAAAAAAAATAATTCTACCTGCCAAAACATAGGTTAAGCATTCTCCAGCTTGTTAAGATGATTTTATTAGGTGTTTATTATGTACCAGGACAACAGATACAGCAATGAACAAAATGGATAAAATTCTCTGCCCTTCCAGAGCTTATTTTCTAGCAGAGACTAGAAAGACAATAAACTGAGTGAATAAGAAAATTATGTAGCATATTAGAAGGTATTAAGCGCTGTTGACAAATACAAAATGGGTAGAGAGTGCGAAGTGTGGGCATATGTTTCTAGTTTAAATATAGTGACCAGGGAAGTTTCACTGTGAAGGTAACATTTGAGTGAAGACTTCACATAAATAATCCAGGGATGAGCATATCTGAGAGAAGATTATTTCAGGCAATGAAAACAGTAAATGCATAGGCCCTGAGGTGGAAATGCGACAAGGGTTTTTTGATAAACCTTCAAAGTAAGAAGTGAGAAGACCATTGTGGCTGGACTGGAGTGCAAAAGGAGGAGAGCAATGGCACACGGGTGGGGAGGCGGATATAAGTGGAGGTCCTAAACTGTTATAAAGACTGTGGTTTTACTGTAAATGAAATGGCGAGTCAGTTCAATGGCTTTTGAGGCAGGAGGACGGGCAAACTTGTATGTTTATGTTGCCACCTTGAACGAGACCCAAATGTCATTTTTAAAAGTATTTCTTGGGATAGAGCAAATTGTAAATTCACATCTTAGTCTTCTATTTTCAGCTTGTGCATGAACATGTGTGTATTCTTTAATTTGCTTATTTAGACCTGAAGAAATGAGAACCAAGGTTCTCATGATAATGTAAAAAGCATAAGTAAAATGCTTAAGACAAAAATGGAATAATAAAATAACTGTCTCATCTAAATAGTAAAATAACAACCCGATCTCATCAAAATCAAGCACAGAACAAGATATTTGTTACTACTATTACTGTACACTGCATTTTAGAGATTTTAGTGAATGCAATAAGCTGAGAAAATAACATAATTAGCATAATGGAGAGAAAATGACTCAATTATTTCATATTGATAAAATTATTGCACATCTAGAAACTCCAAAGCTTCTGGAAATAGCTACAAATATTTAAAAAGTAATTTGAATTATACAAACATCAAGTTGCTTTTCTTTATGCTAGCAATAATTAGCTAAAAATTTAAAATATGCTAACAAACTATGAAGTACAGACTAATTCAATAAAATACAAAATATAAAGTAATCTGTCTTTTTGGAAAGATATAAAAATCTGAATAAAATTAATTACCTATTTTTGGATTAGAAGATCTAATATCATTACAATTTCTATCCTTCTAAAATTAAAATTTTGCAACCTAATTTGATAGATAGAAAAAGACTGTTAAAGTTTTTATGGACCAACAATATTTAGCAAAAATAATACAATGGAATAAGAATAATTAGGTGGCATGCTTTACCAGTTATTAAAGTATAACAGAAAATCAGTGTAATAAAATACTATGCTATCAGCTATATAAAATATTTTTTAAAATGGTACCAAAAAGAGATTCTAAAATTATATACTAGTATACATAAAATACATAGTTTTAAAAATGTAAAACTTATATATGAAGTGTTATGGTTATTTCATTGGAAAAGGATTATTTAATAAATCATGCAGGCACATCTGAGCATCTGCCTTAAAGAAAATAATTCTGGATCTCTTACTGCACAGATTTAAGTTTTTTAAAATTCTAGTTGGAATAAATGAATGAAGGTAGAAAACAAACACTTTCCTGGTTTCAGAGAAACCTTTTTAATCAAAGAAGAAAGTCCGGAAGCTATGAGAAGAACCATCTATTTAATTATGTACATAAAAAGAGTGACAAAATTTAACATAACCAGAGTCAAATAAACAAAGAAAAAATTGGGGGAAAATGTGTATGTCAATGACTATAAGACCAGGCAGAAAAGTGAGGAGGAAAACAGTCAAGTATTCAGATATTGCTCAGCTTGGGGGAAGGAAAGGAAAGCAGTGAGGTAGGGTGAAGCAAGAGGTAAAGAAACAAAAAAAAATTATGGGAACATGGGAATATACGCAATAAGCTAATGCCTACATCTATTAACACTACATATCAAAAAGATGAATGGGCACATTTCAAAGCCTTAAAGATGAAAAGTCATGAAAATCAATGTTTGATTTTGAAATTGGATTTTGGAAATACTACTCTTGACTTTCTGTTACATCAATATAGTATCTGTAAAAAAATATTTAAAATAAACAAATGCAAAATCCAGAACATTGGCAACATCAAATGCAAGACTATGGAGCAACAGGAGCTCTCATTCACCCTTGATAGGAATACAAAATGGTCCATACTTTGGAAGACAGTTTCTTACAAGACTAAACATATTCTTTCTATATAATTCAGCAATCATGCTCCTTGATATTTACTCAGATGAACTGAAAACTTACATCTACCCAATAATCTGCATATGGATGTTTATAGCATCTTTATTCATAATCGTCAACCCTTGGAAACAACCAAGATACATTTCAGTAGGTGAATGGATAAATAAAGTGGTACAGCCAGACCATGGAGTATTACTCAGAACTAAAAAGAAATGAGCTAAGAAGCCATGAAAAGACATGGAGGAATCTTAAATGCATATACTAAAGTAAAAGAAGACAAGCTACAAAGGCTACATTTTGTACAATTCCAACTGTATGACATTCTGGAAAAGGCAAAATTATGGAGATGTAAAAAGATCATTGGTTGCTAAGGGTTCGTGGGAGAGAGTGATGAATAGTCAAGACACAGAGGATTTTTAGGGCAGTGAAAATACTCTGTATGATACTATAATGATGGATACACATTACTATATGTTTGCCCACACCCATGTAACATGTATACCACCAAGAGGAAGCCATAATGTAAACTGTGGACTCTGGGTGATAATGATTTATCAATGTAGGCTCATTGATTGTAACAAATGCACCACTTGGGTGGGGATTCTGATAATGGGGGAGGCTATGCATATGTGTGGGCAGGGAGAATATGGGAAAAGCTTTATTCTCAACTTCACTATGAACCTAAAGCTGCTCTAAAAAGTAGCCTATTAAAATAAATTAACAAACAAATAAGAAAACAGGTTCAGGGGAAATCATCTTGAAAAATAAAGATTTGTATTCGTATCTTGATCAAATGGAAGACAAAACTTTAAAGTGCTCTGAACAAATAATTGGACCATTTCTAATCAACATTAACCTTGTTAGAAATCTAATGCAAAGTCAAAGTACTGAAGAAACTAAACCTGTTTTCTTTTTGAAAGGAGGTTAAACCTTTGAAGGTTTCCTCCGAAACAGCACAGACCATATCCAAAATTGTTCATAGCATTCCTTGTCTCATCATTTTACTAATAAATTGTTTTTCCATTGTAAGTGATTGATTAGTTGATTACATGGTTTAGCCTCATAGAAAGTGTCTCACTTTTCCCTGATGTGTTTTGTAAAGGCCAGAAGCTTACCATTCTGAACTAAATCTATGAAATAGACCTCTCTCATAAAATCATAGGCAGTAATCCTGGGGAATGACCCTCCCCTAACCACGGAATGGCATGCATTTTCACTCTGTTTTTCTACTCCATAAAAGTTTGAGAAACCTGCCTTTTATTTAGGCTTACTGGAGTTGAGAGAATCTTTTTTTACCTCTATATAACAGCCACATTTGGTTTTCCTCTACAGTCACAGCCATTCTCAGATATCTAGAATAGTTAGGTACTAGTGGTACAAAGCTTAATAAACCTTTACCCACACTTCAAGGAGCTCATATTCCTTGAAGAGGAAGTGGAAAACAGAAACATAGAAATGAAAAGTCATAGGGGCTTTAAGGAATCTGTGGAGGTCCTACTAGAATTCAGGAACTCTTCCAAACTATTGGGGAATGTCTTACATGACAAACTTGAGTTTCATGGGTAAAAGATGGGAGATCATCCCAAGGGGAGGACGGTGTAGGTAATATTGTGTGCCTGGTATGTTTGGGGAATTGGAAGAATTCTGATACAGGAAAAAGGATTAGTTGGTACTGGTGGGAGGGGTGTAGAAATGTATTGATTAGGATATTAGGTGGCCAGCATCAGCTAGGTTTACCCACTGGTTATTATGATTTTCATCTGTTCTAGTTGTTAAATATTTTAAATCTCACCTCGAGTGTAATGGAAAATGACTGGCAGATCTGGCCATATTTTAAAGGGCTTCATATGCCAAATTAGGGATTCAAACATGAAAGAAAAATGGAGTCAGCTGAGATTATTATGCAGAGAGATTATATAATTAAATTTGTTTCTTAGAAAAATCACTCAGAAAAATAGGGTAGATGGATAGAGGGAGAAAGGGTAAATTTTTAATCCATGTCATCAGTCCAATTTAGCAAATCAGAAGAGTAAAAATAACTTTATTAGAAAGACTAATATTTATACTCATTCCTTACTAAATTGAACAGTTTTTATTTTAGATGAAATTAAATCAGTCGGCATTGAATAAAGTGGTATTTCAAATGCAGTGTATGTTCTAATTGCCTTGAACATCATGTTCCAGGATGCTGAAATCAAAAGAAGCTCCTTTGTTCTTGGGCTTCTCTCCAGTGAGAAACACAGCACTCACACCTGTACCTCTAACTCTGACCAACACTCAGAGAACTGTCTGATCCCATCACCCAGCAGGGGCCTTAAAACCTCAAGGAGAATTGAAAAGAAAAGAGGAGTGTATGTGCAAACTGTGCTACTGCTGGATAAATATTCAAAGTGTAAGTCCTAATATATGCATAAGTAAGCAGAGCTGTTTTACAAATGGAAAACAATTGATTAGTGGTCAGCAAACTTTTCTGCAGAGGGCCAAATAGAAATACCTTAGATTTTATGGGACCTATGGTCTCTGTTCAACTACTAACTCTACCCTGTAGCCAACAGCAGCCACAGACATTATGCAAATGAGTGTGCCTGTTTTCCAAATAAAACTTTATTTACAAAAATAGGAGGAAAGCTGAATTGGACCCACGGACCTTAGTTTGCCAGCCACTGCTTTAGAACGATTTATCACAGTATCTCCCAACTGATAGAAACATGTAGGTAAGACAGCTTTCCACCAAACATGTCAGTCTTCTAGAAGACATTGGAATAGCACATGGATTTCACCTAATTTCAGCAAAGAACACTCTGTCTGCCTTTGTTTCTTCACAGATGTTTGATCATTCTTACAAAGCAACTTTAAACTTTTCTATTTCCTACAAATTAAATTTCAGCAGAGTGATTTCATGGAAAAATAGTAGCACATACACAGAATAACCCATCGAATTAAATGTTTCTGGTTTAGAAAATTTTGGATTGTTCTAGGTTTTATTTTACTCAGAAAAATAAGAAATCTCTCTTTCAGAATAATCTTTAATTAGTATTTTTTCTTTATTAAAGACTGTGTAGTTTAGTAATAAAGAAAATTAATATTTTATACCATAAGGATCAAATTTGTTACTGAAATTAAGGATTATCAAGGGCCTAAGTAGTTTACCATAGCGGTAAAGGACACAGGCTAACCACCCAATGCCCTTTCTACCACTTACTGCCTATGTGATCTTAAGCAAATCACCTGTCTCTGTGTGCCTCAGTTTCTTCACCAATAAAATAAACAATAACAGCTTTCCAATAAGATTATTATGAAAAATCAATAAGTTAATGTGCAGCAAGCACTGTTCTAAGTGGTTGGTTTTCACAAAGATCACTCCATAAATAGCCATCATTTTCATTCAATAATTTGTAAATTTCATCAAAACATATTTTAGAAATGCAGTCAGTGTGAAAGCTACCAAAACCTTTGAGATGCAGATGCCTCTAAAGCACAAGCCCTAGTACTGGAAGAGGACTTTGAGGTCATTGGTGGGTTTCATTTTTAATTATAGGACTCCTTCTCTGTCCAATATTATGGGCACTTCCAGTTGTCAGATCTATGGCACTTTACAAAGCAACTGGTTTCATTTACATTTCAGCTGCACATCCAGTAGACATGGTAACGTTAATGAGCAACTAATGTCTCTGAGCTTCAGAGTCTTCATCTGTAAAGTCAAGTTAATATGACCTATGTGGTTCAGAAGGGACTTGTGGAGAGAGAATATATCTAATCTTCACATTTCAGAAAGGAGTGTTTCAGGGAGAATTCCATTCTCCATGAGAGAAAGGCATGGAAAGAAAATGCACAGCTTCACTCCACCATCTCCCTCCATTCTCTCCTGTGAATGAGAGATGGACCTGTCCAGTGAGATGGACAGAGTTGAACATGTGTGACTCAGCCTTTTTTTTTTATTTTCCTATCATTAATGTACAATTACATGAACAACATTATGGTTACTAGACTCCCCCTATTATCAAGTCCCCACCACATACCCATTACAGTCACTATCCACCAGTGTAGTAAGATTCTATAGAATCACTACTTGTCTTCTCTGTGTTATACTGCCTTCCCGTGTCCCCCCGCTACAGTATATGTGCTAATCATGATGCCCTTATTCCCCCTTATCCCTCCCTTCCCACCCATCCTCCCCAGTCCCTTTCCCTTTGGTAACTGTTAGTCCATTCTGGGGTTCTGTGAGTCTGCTGCTGTTTTGTTCCTTCGGTTTTTTCTTTGTTCTTATACTGCACAGATGAGTGAAATCATTTGATACTTGTCTTTCTCCACCTGGCATGTTTCACTGAGCATAATATCCTCTAGCTCTGTCCATGTTGTTGCAAATGGTAGGATTTGTTTTCTTCTTATGGCTGAAATAATATTCCACTGTGTATATGTACCACTTCTTCTTTATCCATTCACCTACTGATGGACATTTAGGTTGCTTCCATAACTTGGCTATGGTAAACATAGGGGTGCATATGTCTTTTTCAAACTGGGCTCCTGCATTCTTAGGGTAAATTCCTAGGAGTGGAGTTCCTGGGTCAAATACTATTTCTATTTTGAGTTTTTTTGAGGAACCTCCATACTGCTTTCCACAATGGTTGTACTAATTTACACTCCCACCAGCAGTGTAGGAGGGTTCCCCTTTCTCCACATCCTCGCCAACATTTGTTGTTGTTTGTCTTTTGGATGTTGGCCATCCTCACTGGTGTGAGGTGATATCTCATTGTGGTTTTAATTTGCATTTCTCTGATGATTAGTAATGTGGAGCCATCTTTTCATGTGCCTGTTGGCCACCTGAATTTCTTCTTTGGAGAAGTGTCTGTTCAGCTCCTCTGCCCATTTTTTAATTGACTTATTTGCTTTTTGTTTGTTAAAGTGTGTGAGCTCTTTATATAATTTGTATGTCAACCCCTTATCAGCTATGTCATTTATGAATATATTCTCACATACTTTAGGATGTCTTTTTGTTCTATTGATGGTGTCCTTTGCTGTACAGAAGCTTTTTAGTTTGATATAGTCCCACTTGTTCATTTTTGCTTTTGTTTCCCTTGCCTGGGGAGATATGTTCATGAAGAAGTTGCTCATTTTATGTCCAAGAGATTTTTGCCTATGTTTTTTTCTAAGAGTTTTATGGTTCCATGACTTACATTCAGGTCTTTGATCCATTTTGAGCTTACTTTTGTGTATGGGGTTAGACAACAATCCAGCTTCATTCTCTTACATGTAGCTGTCCAGTTTTGCCAACACCAGATGTTGAGGAAGCTGTCATTTCTCCATTACATATCCATGGCTCCTTTATTGTATATTAATTAATGCTTGGGTTTATATCTGGGCTCTCTAGTCTATTCCATTGGTCTATGGATCTGTTCTTGTGCCAGTACCAAACTGTCTTGATTACTGTGGCTTTGTAGTAGAGATTGAAGTCAGGGATCGTAATTCGGGGTCTTTTGTGGTTCCATATGAATTTTAGAACGATTTGCTCTAGTTCATTGAAGTATGCTGTAGGTATTTTGACAGGGATTGCTTTTAAATCTGTAGATTGCTTTAGGCAGGATGGCCATTTTGACAATATTAATTCTTCCTATCCATGAGCACAGGATGTGTTTCCCTTTATTGATATCGTCTTTAATTTCTCTCATGA
Source organism: Smutsia gigantea (assembly GCA_032199065.1). Taxonomy (NCBI): domain Eukaryota; kingdom Metazoa; phylum Chordata; class Mammalia; order Pholidota; family Manidae; genus Smutsia; species Smutsia gigantea. The sequence goes on from JAVSCE010020463.1 coordinate 167,241, forward strand.
GTGTCTTGTAGTTTTCACAGTATAGGTCTTTCACTTCCTTTGGTAGGTTTATTTTTAGGTATTTTATTCTTTTTGATGCAATTGTGAATGGAATTGTTTTCCTTATTTCTCTTTCTGCTAGTTCATCATTAGTGTATAGGAATGCAACAGATTTCTGTGTAATAATATTGTATCCTGCAACTTTGCTGAATTCAGATATTGGATCTAGTAGTTTTGGAGTGGATTCCTTAGGGTTTTTAATATACAATATCATGTCATCTGCAAACAGGGACAGTTTGACTTCTTCCTTACCAGTCTGGATGCATTTTATTTCTTTGTGTTGTCTGATTGCTGCGGCAAGAACCTCCAGAACTATGTTGAATAAAAGTGGGGAGAGTGGGCATCCTTGTCTTGTTCCTGATGTTAAAGGAAAAGCTTTCAGCTTCTCGCTGTTAAGCATAATGTTGGCTGTGGGTTTGTCATATATGGCCTTTATTATGTTGAGGTACATGCCTTCTATATCCATTTTGTTGAGAGTTTTTATCATGAATGGATGTTGAATTTTATCAAATGCTTTTTCAGCATCTATGGAGATGATCATATAGTTTTTGTCCTTCTTTTTGTTGATGTAGTGGATGATGTTGATGGATTTTCGAATGTTGTACCATCCTTGCATCCCGGGATGAATCCCACTTGATCAGGATGAATGATCTTTTTGATGTATTTTTGAATACGGTTTGCTAATATTTTGTTGACTATTTTTGCATCTATGTTCATCAGGAATATTGGTCTGTAATTTTATGTGTTGTTTTTTTGCCTGGTTTTGGTATTAGAGTGATGCTGGCCTCGTAGAATGAGTGTGGGAGTATTCCCTCCTCTTCTAATTTTTGGAAAACCTTAAGGAGGATGGGTATTAGGTCTTCACTAAATGTTTGATAAAATTCAGTAGTGAAACCATCTGGTTCAGGGTTTTGTTCTTAGGTAGTTTTTTGATTACTAGTTCAATTTCCTTGCTGATAATTGGTCTATTAAGATTTTCTGTTTCTTCCTGCATCAGCCTTGGAAGGTTGTATTTTTCTATAAAGTTGTCCATTTCTTCTAGGTTATCCAGTTTGTTACCATATAATTTTTCATAGTATTCTCTCATATTTCTTTGTATTTCTGTGGTGTCCACAGTGATTTTTCCTTTCTTATTTCTGATTCTGTTTATGTGTGTAGACTCTCCTTTTTTCTTGATAAGTCTGGCTAGGGGTTTATCTATTAGGTGCATAGATATTTATAATAGTTATAACCTCTTGTTGGACTAACCCCTTTATCATTATGTTATGTCCTTCTTTGTCTCTCATTACTTTTTTTGTTTTGAAGTCTATTTTGTCTGATACAAGTAGTGCAACTCCTTCTTTTTTCTCCCTATTAGTTGCATGAAATATCTTTTTCCATCCCTTTACTTTCAGTCTGTGTATGTCTTTGGGTTTGAAGTGAGTCTCTTGTAGGCAGCATATAGATGGGTCTTGTATTTTTATCCATTCAGTGACTCTATGTCTTTTGGTTGGTACATTCAGACTGTTTACATTTAGGCTTATTATCAATAGGTATGTACTTATTGCCATTGCAGGCTTTAGATTTGTGGTTACCAAAGGTTCAAGGGTAATTCCCTTACTATCTAACAGTCTAATTAAACTCACTTTGTATGCTATTGCAAACAGAACTTAAAGGTTCTTTTTTTCCCCTCCTTTTTCTTCCTCCTCCATTCTTTGTATGTTAGGTATCATATTCTGTACTCCTTGTCTATCCCTTGATTGACTTTGGGGGTAGTTGATTTTATTTTGCATCTGCTTAGTAATTAATTGTTCTACTTTGCTGTGGTTTTATTTCCCCTGGTGACATCTATTTAGCCTTAGGAATACACCTGTGTATAGGATTCCACCCAAAATGCACTGTAGACGTGGTTTGTGGGAGGTAAATTCTCTCAGCTTTTGCTTATCTGAAAATTGTTTAATCCCTCCTTCAAACTTAAATGATAACCTTGCCAGGTAGAGTATTCTTGGTTCAAGCCCCTTCTGCTTCATTGCATTAAATATATCATGCCACTCCCTTCTGGCCTATAAGGTTTCTGTTGAGAAATCTGATGATAGCCTGATGTGTTTTCCTTTGTATGTGATCTTTTTTCTCTCTCTAGCTGCTTTTAAAAGTCTGTCTTAATCCTTGATCTTTGCCATTTCATTATTATGTCTTGATGTTGTCTTCATTGGGTCCCTTGTGTTGTGATATCTGTGTACCTCCATGGCTTGAGAGACTATCTCCTTCCTCAGATTGGGGAAGTTTTCAGAAATTACCTCCTCGATAACATTTTCTAACTCTTTTTCTCTCTCTTCTTCTTTTGGTACCCCTAAAATGTGACAATTGTTCCGTTTGGATTGGTCACAAAGTTCTCTCAGTATTCTTTCATTCTTGGAGATTCTTTTTTCTCTCTGTGCCTCAGCTTCTTTGTATTCCTCTTTAATTTCTACCCCATTTACCGTCTCTTCTACTATGTCTAATGTGCTTTAAAATCCCTCCAGTGTATGTTTCATTTCAGATATGGAATTTCTTAACGATTGATTCTCTATCTTAAATTCATCCCTGAGTTCTTGAATATTTTTCTGTACCTCCATGAGCATGTTTATGATTTTTATTTTAAATTCTTTTTCAGGAAGATTGGTGAGTTCAGTTTCATTTGGTCCTTTTTCTGGGGTTTGTGATATTTCTGTCTGAACCAGGTTCCTTTGACATTTCATAATTCTATGTGATGCCCTCTAGTGCCCAGAAGCTCTAATCTCTGGAGCTGCTCAGCCCCTAGGAGGTTGAGGGTCATAGGAACATGGCACTGGTGCCTGGGGGCAGGACAGTGCTGTTTCCTGATTACCGGCTGCGGTGCCTGTCTCCAGTATCAGAGTCAGTGGGCCGAGCACACAGGTGTAAGCCTCTGTGCTTGTCTCTATCTGTTGTAGGTGGGGCCTCCTTGTGGCTGGCCTCACGCCAGCACAGCGACTGCCGGTTTGCAAGCAGGTGCTGGCAGGTCAGGAGGAAGCTGCAGCAGTGTGTGTGTCACAGTGGGGGGCCTCGGAGCTGAGTAGGCAGCCAGGGGGTTGGAGCACCTGAAGGTCCTCAAAGTTCCCAACCTTCTGGGCAGAGTGCACCCAGACAACCTTGTCCACCTATCCCTTCTCCTGTGTAGCAAGCTCCATGCAAACCCCGCCCCTTCAGCAGCCCTCTAGCTGCTAGGAAGCCTCTCAGACCACCTGCCTTTCCTTTGTCCCAGGGCGGCCAGATGTGGATCCCCGTCCTCCACAAATGCCGAATATCAATCTTTCAAGCACTCCGCCTACCCTAGCTCCCCAACCCCAGCAATCTCCATAACACCACAAAATGTAGGTCTGTGGTCCAAAGCAGACATCCAGGGCTAGTTGTTCAGCAGTTCTAGGCTTCCACCCTCTCCCCACTCCATTTCTCTTCCTCCCACCAGTGAGCTGGGGTGGGGGAAGGGTTCAGGTCCTGCCAGATCAAGGCTTTCGTACGTTACCCTGTTTCGTGAGGTCTGCTCTCTTCATGAGGTCTGTCGGCAGTCTGGTGCAGCGTTCTTTCCTGTTGCTGTTTTAGGGCTAGTTGTATTAACTATATTTTCACACTATATGTGGTTTTGGGGGGAATTCTCTGTCTCACCTCTAATGCTGCCATCTTGAATCCTAAATCCTCAGCCTCTTCTTTTTATGGAGCACTGTTTCTTTTGAACCTACATGTTTTCCCATTGTCTTTCTGAAAGCCATCTTCTAAAGTAGGAAAGTCCTGTGATTGTCTAGCCCTGCCTGTGGCTCTCTAGAGTGGTTAGAAAGCAGTGTTAGGAGATCCATTTGGTTACAGATCAAAGACTTGGTCTCTCATTAGCTGATATACATTAACCTCCTTAAGTCACTCCTGTTGGTTTTTAATTTGAGAACAGGGCTGTTATTTAATCAACCTTAAAAATCCTAACAGTGAGAATTCATTACAATACTTGATCTGACAGTACACATACAAATGTTAAATTTGCTGTTACATTAAGAACATTTCTCTAGTACAGTACAGGCAGACTTTCTCTCTCCATTGTTTGTAACAACATAAAATAAAGATAATATATGAAACCACTTATTAATGCTGTGGTTTTCCTGGTTCTCCAATCTCTACTAACAACTCCTGAACCCACCGTCACCTCCCATCCACAACAAACACACATGCTCCCTTCCTTCCTCCATATTTATAAGGAAAAGGGGCTTTCAAGTAATTTTCAAGTAAATCTCCCCCTGATCTTGACATACTTTTTATTTCTGCTTCACTTCTGGAGTTGACATTCTCAGCTTGCTCCCTTCACCTCTACTTCAAACATTATTCATTCCCACATTTTTAGGGATTTTATAGTATTTATTGATGCCCCCCTCACTGATTAGGTCCCACTATCTCAACCCACATACTAAAATCAAACAACCAGCCACACTTCTATGACTGGCCTCTCTATGAGATCTAAAATCCCCATGAATCATAAAAGAAAAATAAAGTTTGGTGGTGAGGTAGGGCAGGGATATGGGCCAAGCATCATGATTAAGTTTTCCTGCCTATGATGAAAAATGCTGAGATATAAACAGTACAGTAAGAACAGGAGGGACCCTATCTTAAGGCTAAGATTCCATTTTAAAAACAGAGTTGAGAAGATTCCTAACAAATTGTCTGGTAATCAGACAATAACCCACCCAATGTTAAGGCAGGGAAAGCAGCCTTAACTGATATATCCCCACTGCTTGAGGGTAACCACTATATTGGAGAAAAAAACAGGATATATAAATCCCTTGTGTTTGGTTTATTTAGCAGAATCAGCTGATAACAGAGGAGAGGAGACATGGTGTCTCACCAGAGATAAGCACCTTGAGACTGTAAGTCAAGCCTATGCCCAACTCCCCTACCTGCCCTTTGCCCCATTCCTGAAAGCCTTAAAAGACAGAATCCCCAAGATTTCAGCAAGCCTCCTCTCTGAGGTAGCCCACACTCTCCTTACTCCGAATGTGCACCTTTTTGCTTTAAATAAAGCTTTCTCACTGCTCAAATTATTGCATTGTCTCTTTGCTATTTCATTTTATTTCCAAGTCTTCACTCTGTCTCCACTTTACCCCTGGTGAGTAGGAAGGCACTGCTAAGAGCTCAGATTTGGGCCTGCATGTTTCTATCACCTGGGTGACCTGAATGGAACTGCCACTGTGCAATCTGCTCTTAGAAGCCTGCCTCAAAATCTCCTTTCTTTATGAAGTTCTCAGAACATAATCTCACTCCATCCTATGCTCCATGGCTCCCCCAAATCCTGGAGGGGTAAGAGCTAGTTCCCATGCTGTGCACATCCAAATGGACACAGGATGCCAGGTTACCTTGGTTTCAAAAGTTGGCAAGGGAGTCTGCCCTAGGCCGAAAACTTTCCCTCTTTCCTTCTGCACTTATCTGTTCTCTGCTGTCTGCAAGATAGCTACCATTCCCTGCTGCTCCTGCTTTAATGAATTTCTTCCTTACCTACACACGTCTGACCTGGTCGAGGATTCTCTCTTTCCAGTGTCAAGAACCCTCCGCCATCCAGGTTGAAGTTTCTCCTAATACTTCACCTGTGTACAGGGAGAGACCTCCCCAGACGCAGATGCCTGGCAACAGTGAGACCCATAAGCAAAGTCAAAAATTAAATGATAAGAGGGAAAATATTGGCTACACATGTCAATGAACTACTTTCCTTGATTTATAAAGCAGTTTTATATAAATCAATAAGGAAAAATAAACAGAAAAAAAATGGACTAAGTGCATGAATATGTATCTTGCAGAAATATAAACGTATGTCACTTATTAACATATGAAATATGTAGAATCCCACTCATAATTAAAGAACTACAAATTAAAACATGATGATGTCGATTTTCACCTATAAGATTAGAAAATACCAAAAAATTTAATAATATCTTGCATTGATACAGATGTGAAAATATGTGCTTCTCACTGTATAGCTTTTCTCACCATTTAAATTGTTTTTAATGATCATAAATTAAATTTTAGAAAAAAAATATAATATTAAAAGCCTTGACCTCATTTTCCCTCAAAAATATAGTTTTATCATTCTCCAGTTCTTATTAGTTTAACTTCCCAGAAGAGCGGCTTACATATGACACTGGTTCATTTTCTCATCTTTTACTTCTTAGCCACTTCATTCTGAACCTGCTTTTATTTCTCCACTCAGCCATCTCTCACTAAGTCACCAATTACTTCCACCTCAATACCTTCAAAGGCCCTTCCAGTATTACTTTTACATGACCCCCTGGAGTCACTGGACTCTGGAGGCATCTCTTTTAAACACTCTCTTCCATTGGCTGGATGACACCACACACTCTGATTTTTCCCCCTCCATCTCTGGACTTGCCTTGTTCTTTTCTCCTTTTCATAGTTCATCTTCTTTCCGATCATGCAACTTTGAGGTCCCTCAAAGCTAAGTTCTTCTTATAATAAGGTACCATCATTCATTTTGTTACATGACATAAGAATCTAGGAGTCAGCCTTTAAATCTTCCTCACACTCCTCCATGATATCCAGCATATCAGGAGCTCCTGCAGATTTTTTCCCCACTCATTGGATTGTACAGATTATTGAAAAAGTTGCACATAATTAATGTATACATTTTAATAAGTTTGGGTATATGCATACATGATTGATACCATCACCACAAACAAGGTAATAAGCAAGCATATTTTAATTAGCAAGTAGCTGTTGGTCTGCTGCATTTTCATCATCCACACTGCTTTAGCCCATGATGGAATCTTTTGTCAGGGATACTGGGTCCCCTGTATCTACTTTACCTCTTCTATTCCACAATCTGCACCCCAAGGTTATCTAGAAAATCACACCTATCATGTTCTCACCCTCACAAAAAAAAGCCTTCTCCAGTAATGGAATAGATATCAAAATACTGAAAGGCTGAAAGTATTGTCTCCTAGGTTCCTCTCCAAACTCCATCACACATGGCTCTCCTTACTCTCTGTGCTCAACACTATGGCTCAGAGAGTTTTGCATATGGTCTAAGGCAGATATATCCAAACAACTGGCTGTTTATAGTCTGGACATTATGCAATTAGTCTGGTCCTCCCAATTCCAATGCAGATAAGCAGTAAAACAACTCTAGGCAAAGTGGACATAGTTTGGCTGGCTTTATTGCATTACAAATTCCTCACAAAAATCTCAATAACTTTCAAGGCATTTTACCAGGCTTACTTAATTTTCAATGGATGACCTAAAGCAACAAAAACAAAAATAAAGCAAAATTAACTGAGCTTATCACAAGTGTAGACCTTTAATGTTACTAAGACTTCTCTTTTTGTGATGCTTATTATGGTCACTAGATTAAAAACTAGGTGTGATCTTGTCCAGTCATTAACCTCTTGGAGTCTCAATTTTCTTCCCTATAACATGGGGATATTATTGCCAAACTCAAAGGCATCTAAAACTTGACATATCCAATATTGCTTACAGTATTATATTTCTTTTTCTTCCTCTCTTTTCTCTTTCTCTCCTCTCTCCTCTTTCTTCTCTGTCTCCTTTCTTGCTTTCCTCCTCTCCTTCCCACTCTCCTCTCCCTCCTTGTCTCCAGGAACTCAGAGCAAGTAAAATTTTTCCACATTACAGTTAAATGATGCTGAATGTCCCAGTAGAAGATAAGTATATTTGTTTTCAAATGGCATTAATTTTGAATGAATACTCTGGTGATATGCAAGGATAAAGATTAATGTGCACTTCTGGGTAATAGCTACTATCATAGTATTATTAGCACAATTGTTTGCAATTCTATCACAAAGATATTTATTAGAGTAAGCTCTTGTCCTTTCCATTTTGAAAAATATTGATGTAGAGTAACCTCCTACTAAGAAATACTGGCTATAATTCCCAAATACTTCCAAAATTTAAGAACATCTCCTCCTGCAGCCTGGTGAGAAACATCATATAAAAGAGTGAAGATTCTTAATTTCAATGGATAGTTTTAATCAGTTATAGATAAGATAAAACAATCTTTAAATAGTTGATATGCTAAACATTGGTCCTTGTTTCTAAGTTCATATTCAGGGTTATAACTCATAAATAATATATGTCAAATAATACTTTCCCACGTCAAGAACTAAAACACTATATCCATTCTAGACAAATAAGCCCCCTTTAGAAATGTTACTTCTGTTCAGATTATTGATCCCATCTTGCTTTCAGGGCCAAAGTGTTTAGCAAGACTATTTAAGGGACCTGGACAGGACATTTTTATCGACAATGGGACAATAGATTATCCAGAGCTCAAATGAGAAGACCTCATGGCCAGGTCTGGATCACTGACATTCTGTTGATGTGGAGCACAGATGATAAGATATGTTGATGGATGAGATTGTCTTAGCAGCAGTTATCTTAGTCCTGACAAATATTTTAGTTGAATGACCTATTAAATATGGCTGTCCCAAGGCAGCTAGAGAGATTTATAAGTAAAAACAGCTGTTAAATGTAAAAGCCTCTAGGAAGTTCTGAATGCAGTTCTTTTATCACAGCTTTGACTTTTAGTTTCTAAAAGCCATCCAACCAAGTTTGAGTTGGGGATGGGGAGAAGGAAGGCGGATAAAGAGAGATGAGGAGAATATATGCAAACAAAATAATCTTAAAATACTGAGAGGAGTCATAGGTAAACTGGAGCTTTTAGAAGGGAACATTAATATAAAAATGCTAACTTAAATTTGAATTATCTACAATAGTTTCTTCATACACTCAGGATCTAAGAAGAACTGGAGGTCTGTTATCAGATTATAACTTCTCCATTTCTACAGGCTAGTAGAGAAAAGCACTGATCATGAGTCATGGTAATTGGGCTCTGGTGTCACCTTGACCACATCATCTGAACTTTTGGGGTATCAGTTTCCTTACTTGTAAAATGAGAGTGAGCAGATGTCCCAAATTCTCTCACAACTACAATATTTTGTTTTTCTGCTCATTACCTTAGATCTTCACTTTTTGAACACAAACACCTCAAACTCATAGAGAAGCAGTAGAATGCAATGTAAAAACTCAAGTCTTCAGAGTTACACAGACATATTCAATTTTGCCTTCATCACATATATCTATATACTCTTTATTAATGATATGGAGATAGCGTTATTACTCAATATTTATTGGGTCTTGGAGTCCTTGTCTATAATATGGAGTTGATAGCAGTACTCAACATGCAAGTTGTTCTTAGATAGATCTTTTTTCATAGCACTTACTACCTTCTAACTTATCATCCATAAGGTGCACACAGGTAGTGACTATTGTCTGTTTTATTCACTGATGTAGTCCAAGAATTTTAACATACAATAGCTACTCGGTATTTAGCAAGTATATAATTAAATGAAACAATGCATTCAAAGTACTTAGTGTAGTAATTGGTACACAGCATTTAACAAATAAATGATCCTATAAATAATCCTTGCAAATGTATTTATTAATACCTAGAATGCCATTGTACTATGAAGAAGTAGGAATCATTCAAAGAGAAGATAAGGGGGACTAAGGACCATACCAGTATTTCCAAATATTTGAAAGAGTATCATGCTGCTTTCAAAGAAAAGAATATGATCCAAGAGATAGAAAATAAAGGGAGATATTTTTTAAATTCATAATAAGGAAGACTTTTCTAACAAAATTACTCAAAGATGAAATGTACTGGTGCACAAGTAAAGACCGTATTATAAGCCAGTCAGGGAAGGGATTAAGAAATCTAATTAAATGTTATAAGTCTATTCTTCCGTGAATAATTTGGAGAGAACTTCTTATAAACACCTTACACAGAATAAATTTAAAAGTATATATAGTATTAGACTTCAACCTTTTGGTGATGTAGACAATAAACATATAGATGAAAAATAGTAAATGTAGTAAACACCTACATTTTCCTGTGTAGATGTGACCAAAAAACATTTACTTGTTGAGAAATCATATGGTTGAACAACAAATACTGCTGATTTGTTTTATTAATATTGGCAAAGCAACAGATAGGAGCTACAAAATGTCTTATGTCTTATGTCTTATCAGAAAATCAGGACTCTTTAAAGCCAGCTTCTTTCTTTCCTGTTCTTTTTGCCCCAAGGATAATACTGTACTTTGGAATTTAAGAATACTGGCAGTGGGACTGTTTCTGGGTTGTATGAAATTAACTGGTATATCACTCTTGCCAACTAGGGATGATTTTAAACAAAATGTATGACACCTGTGAAAAAGGAATGTTACTCAATATCTTTTTTATGAAAGATAGTTGGCCTCATACTAAAATAGTCCCATCAATCTACTGCCATCAGATAAGACAGAAAAGAATTAAGGACATAAAGTGGCTGTCATAAAATGTAGCCAGGCAGGAGTCAGGTCTGATCTCAGAAGGTCAGTTAAGTATTTGGAAAATAAAGGAAGCATATATATATTTTTTTTAACAAGCCATCAGAAGTTAATAATAAGCGAGTTGCCTTTCTATTTTGGACAGAAATATCAAGATGCAGTGGTTCTGAAGGTTCTCTCTATTCTTTAAATTGGCTGCTTGCAAGAGAAGAGCTATATGATAACATGACTTTTTAAGGGCACAGAATAGTAAACTGCATTCACATGTTCAAACCATGGTGTTGTTTTACTGATTCATGGTTAATTTTATGTGACAACTTGCTTGGGCCATGGGATGCCCAGATATTTGGCCAAACATTATTCTGAGTGTGTCCGTGAGAGTGTTTCTAGAAGAGAATAACATTTGTATCAGTAGACTGAGTAATGCAGATTGTTCTTCCACATGTGAGTGGGCCTCATCTAATCAGTTGAAGACATAAATAAAACAAAAGGATTGAGCAAGAGGGAACTTTTCCTGCATTAGTGTTTGAGTTGGGACGTTGGTCTTTTCTGGCTTTCAGACACGAACTGAAGCATTAGCTCTTCTTTGGTCTGAAATCTGCCAGGTTCTGGGCCAGAACTATACCACTGGCTTTCCTGGGTCTCTCTCAAAATGTGTAGACTGTTTCTGTTTCTCTGGAGAAGCCTGACTAATGTACTGATTCAACAGCATCAGCAGAGAATAAACTGAGTTGTGCCCTTCAAGTGGATTATCCAGATAATTAAAGTCAGTCTCCGCAGAAGTTAATCTTTTAGAGTCTTGTCTGGTAACAATGTGGGTCATCAGGCAATGTTATAACACTTGTGTAATATAAAATAATACACCAATTTTCCGATGCTTTTAAAAATCAGTCCTAAAGCAATTCTTCCCTTTAAAACCCCAAATTCTAGAATTCTGTATAATAAATCTAGCTTGTGTAGCCATTCTCAAAATCAGTTTCAAAAGTAACAGCAAAAAGTTTGGAATGTGTTTACTGGTCAAAGGAATTATGCAGTGTTTAAGCAACCACCTCATTTCTTTTTTTTTTTTTTTGAAGACTTTGGGGCTCATCATCTTCATGTGTTGGTTCCTATTCTCACCATTAATCAGCACATGGTATATCTACTTATTTTCCATGGTTATCTCTGGGCTCTGGTGTTTTATGATATTTAAGCTCTACTTTCACTACATAGATTATGCTTCCAAAGCATCCATCCTTATGCATCAAAATGTACCCTGGGGTTGTTCCCAAATTTCTGGCATCACCTCCATGTGAATTTTCTCATCATCACTCACCTGCCCAGAAGCAGGAATTCTCCTGCTAGGCCCAGGCGCCTCATGGCCATAAGCAGACCTCTCACCGTCATGCCCTCGCAGAAGCAGGCCACCACCCTTGCCTTGGGCAGGTGACTCCTGAGCTTCTTCAGGAGTTTATCGAAGCTCTGCTCCCCTGCGTTGCTGTAGATTTTGTAGGAGTGAGCGATGCAAATCCCTTCCTTGGCTGACATATCTTTGAAAGCCTCCATTCCACTTTCTCCATAGTTGCCTGTGTGAAAACAGATAAGCAGAGGGGTAGCAAAATGAGAATGTTGGATTCATTGCATACAATTAGAACATGGATATGCTGAGAGCATAAAGGTCACTTGGTAGAGCTGGGATTGGAACCTGAAGATCTAAATGAGTTTTTGCATTTTTATTAACTTGTTCATTTGGGGAAATTTACAATGAAACTATATTATACATATTCACACAGAACTTTTAGAAATTTTTCACTGAGAGAAAATCATATAAAAAGTACAAGCAATTCAGCTCCTCCTTTGACTCAAAAAAGGTCATATTCTACGGTGAGATATTAGAAGACATTTGTCTGCTGTTTTTTTTTATTCCTTCTCACTTCCTTTTTCTTCTCGTTGCATGGTCATTAGATTTTTGTGTTTAAAGACATAGTACATATATATAAAAAACATATACTTTATGAAGCAGAGATGTAATTATAAAAATATCTTATAGGGTATTGTATTTTTATAGAATATTATACACATTATATTTTAATAATAATCATAAGAATTTGTGGTTTTATCTCAACTGAAAAATTCAGATCCTTCACTGAGATTTAATTTTGTCACAGATAAATGTATAAGCTTATGAAAAACATTTAAAGTTTCATTCTATACAACCATAAATAAGTTAGTGATACAAGAGAGTAATTCCAAAGTCCTTTTGCAGAATTTGGGGGCTGAGGACTGATGGTAGTCTTTTAAAATTAATAGAAAATGGGGATCGATATTCACAATGAACTATGTGCCCGGAAGTATACCGAGACCTTTATATATGAGAACTCATTTAACTCTCACAATAATATATTGATATATACCTAATGATCTCCATTCTAAAGATAATAGATGGGGCAGTTAGGTTTACACTTGCCCAGAGTTGCATATCCAGTAGGTGGAAAGCTGCACTCCATTCACAGATCTGTCAAAGAGGGTAGATTCTGCTTCCTCCAGTTCTGTGGCTGACTTTTAGGAGACTCAGAAACCCAATGATATCTGCATTTCCCTTTCCCATTTAAATGTCCTGATACTTCAATGTTTATACATTTTTGGAGCCTTTTAGGGCTCTATAAATCATACTAGGCTCATTTTCTGAGTTCTCAAAAGATTAGATGGGTGAAGGGGATTGATTCGAAGAATACAGGAGACTATTTTACCAGACAACAAAGCTGGGGGATGTGTAAGGATGTAACTAGCCTACAATCAACTGGACCTAGGAATTGTTATTTTCTCAGGGGGAATAGATCTCAAGATGAATAAAGGAGAACAAGGCATTCAACTGCATAGGTTTCATCATTTGACTATAATAGAGATAACTTATAAATATAACTGTACCATATAACATTCTGAGTGTTGGTAAGTGAGTTTGTATTTATTAGCTTGCTGCTCCTTACACCAGCTCTGTGATAAAGGTAATATTACCTTCTCCTTACAGCTAATAAAATTGAAGTACACATTTAGCAAGTAGGTGGCAGAGTTGGTTTGAACACAAATCTCATTCCTGGCCAGAGGGCTTCCTCATAGGACAGCTGTCTTGCTGCAGATGAGATCCTCAGACTTGGAGAGTGGATTTGTGTGTGGTTTTATCTCACAAACAAACTGTAAAGGGCAAAGTAGAACAGGCCAGCTTAAGTCCCAGCCAAAAGCACGGGTGGGCCAGCTGCACCTTTCCTTCTCCAGAATTAAAGCAACAAGAAGCCTCTATGATGATGGCAGGGCAGCAATGTACTTATTTTGCAATTAGCAAGTTTAAAGGGCTCTCTCTGAAAAAATGTGCCAAGGGGCCTAAATTACTGGTTTTATACTAAACTGAGTAATCTATTATTCTCAGACTTATTTTTAGGCAGCTCTCTTTTTACAACTGTCTTACAATTAATGCAGGAGTATTTGCATAAATAATCTAAAATTAGGAACATAGTGATAGTGATGACAATAAGGAAAATTCTCAATACATTCACAATTAAACAAGAAAAAGTATCCAACAAATTAATTATCTTTAGATCCTCTCCTAATAACTTTAACATTGTTTTTAATTATACAGTACATTATATATAAATACCTTGTAATGTGGAGAGAATTTTGTTATTTAGAGAGATCTGAGTTCTAGTTCAGCTTGGATAGTCTCTAAATCTCAGCTTTTTCACCTGAAAATCAGTAGTAACACTGCCTAATAGATGTGTGTTTTGTATATTAATTTAATACATGTAAAATAGCTGATAAATAGCCTGAACCCAATTAATTGCACCTTATCGAGATTATAAAGAATATTCTAGGCATAGTTAAGCTGTTCTCTCCTGAAGAGTCTAAACTGATGGAGCAAATAGCACTAATACTGAACATTAGAGGAAAGAATAAGCTTAACATAGTGGGAGAAATACGATTTTTTCAGAGCAAAGCCCAAGCAGGACTCTTTAAAATTAAAATACAAAATCATTTAATGTATGTGTGACATAAAACTCTACAGAATAATAATTTTGATGTAATAAAAGAAACCCACTGTAAGTTGGGAATTAAAATTGGGAATATGTGTTCCAATAAAATTGGCACATCTGAAAATGTTGAGATTATCAACATTTGATATGAAGACTGTATTTGGGTACACATTTAAAAATAAAGGATAAATTATTTTAAAAAGGTCATAGCCTTCTCAAAGCAAATAAAAATAGACTTCAAGCAATACATAAAATGAGGAAAAAACTCCAACAGGGAAACAAAACTGAGAAGGGAAGATTTGGTGTAAAATGAAATTAGAGTGTGGCTTCATTTTAAGCAACTGGTAAAGTACCAGACATTCTTTATGTAGCAGTGGACCTGTGACTTGGAATTATGAGAATAAAATGTAATCATAGCCCAACTTGACTCTTAGTTCATACTACTTACAGTCATAACGATGCAAATGTCAATGCTTTTCTATTTTATGAATCCACACATGGACAAAGAGAAGAACACATTATGCAATAGAATTGTATATCATCGATCTTTAGGATGAAAATTTAGGAGAAAGATGATAGGATGGGAGGTAGAAGCAGGATGAGCTTATGTCAGTGGGGAAATCCTCCACTTACAGTTTAGAACTCAAGATATTCAGAAAACAGAAGAGAGATGATTAAGGGAATTGTTTGAAGCTAATAAAAAATGAGACTAATCTGGTAATATAGAAGAAATGAGAAGATGTATGAATTAAGAGATGTCTATTTAGTCTGTAAATTAAAAAGTAGGCATTAAAAAAGTAAGCATATATTCATACTACTTAAAAACAGGAATGTGAAAACCAGAAAAAATATAAAATGCTCTTTTTACTTTGTCCTTCTGCAGTATTTGATTTTGAAAAATACAAAAACACAAGCTTGAATAAAAATTCTAAATAACATACTTAAAACTTATGTATCTGGAGAGTAAATATGGAAAATTTTAAGTGGAATGCCAAGTGAACAGCTCTGAATAAAGAAATTCAGCATGCAGATCCTAAGGATAAAAGTTTCTGACACTTTCCTTGAACCATATGTAAGAGAATAAATATTAATTTATAACTTTTGGATATCCTTGTATGTTTCTGATGAGATACACCCATAGGCAATTACTCTCAGACTATATCTATAATCAAAATAGCTTGGGAATTTGGGGGTCGCTAATTTTCTAATGAGCATTATTATGGAGCAAATAATCAGAATCAAATTTTATCTGAAACAATTGCTCAGATGTTATTTTGTTTCAGTTCCAAGTTTCTATCTTATCAGTTGGATTTGGCTACATTGTTTTTTCAAAGCGCTTAATTGGTACACACTTTTTTTCCCCATTTCAGCCACAGAATGGGAGCATAATGCATGAAAATGTAAAACAGGACCAGGGCTATTCTTTTTCTTATATCATGAAAGACAGCAACCCTGGAGTCCCTTGTTGAATGCTTAATTCACATTTATTCCAAGAGTAGTGCTCTGCTCAAGACCCTGTGAGTCATTTCTAGCCCACCAGAAGACTTTAGAATTGAGGTGTTTCCGTAAGATGTCACATACCTAAATTAAAACAGAAAAGTCCAGTTCATTTTCCTTCTTCCTGTCAAGTGACTTTCTACTTACCGATATTTGAATATCAAGCTCAAGGAATTCCTCTGCAAACGTTTCCCTAACCCTCTGTGCATCCTCTACTTTGTGCTTCATTTGATTTTACAATACAAAATTGTTTTCATATCTCTTTGCTCCTACTAGACTGTCTGTACCTTCAGGACATGAATGTCATTCACTTTGGTATTCCTAAGTCCTCATAGAGGCCTGTAGGTAACTAAGGCAGGAAGAACAAAGAATCAATGAATGAATGAGCTGTACAAAATAATTAACACCTACTGGGAACTTACCAGATAACAATAATTGTCTAGTTGATTATTTGACCTGCAATCAGAATTTCAATGTTTGTGTCTAGAATGTGTCCCTCTCATGACAAATTACATAATATTCCAGTTAAAAATTGAAGAATAGAGTTGTACCATAGTCAAAACATCTAGATTTATTTTCCTGAGAACTATAGTGTTGCCCTGGAATATTAATATTTCAATGTCAAATACTTTTTAAAGCTGCTTACTTTCACAAGTACTATTTGACCTGTGTTGTATTGGCTGGGATCTGGAAGTACCTGCCTCCATCTGGCCTATACAGTACACACTGAATAAAAGACTTGCTAAAGAGTAACTTTAAATCTTTCTTCTAACCTAAGATTACTTATTTGAACTTTATGTTTAAAGGCACTGAATAACCCTTTATTATGTGATACATAACCACAGATACCTGCTCTTTCAGGTAGTGCTAAATCAATAACTTTTGTGCTACTGTGGCTTAATATTTTTTTGGATGAAGCTAAGTATAGCTACATAGATAGGACATGTCTAGTAAGTGAGATATTTTTTCTGGCAAAATATATTTTAGAGACATGTTTCAAATTTTAAAATCTTGTGTTTTGGGGAAAACAATTATAAGAATCAAAATTCAATTACTACATTCATACTAAAAAGATACAAATAATTTTCCATGAATCTGGTTTACTTTTTTCCATTGTACACCTACATCCCCCACCATAATCAGACCCTCATTATTCCTCAAAGCAGAGATGCTTACATGATAACATAACCTCTTAGCATATCTTCTCCATAGTGACACCCAGCAAATATTTGTGGAACTAAACTGACCTTCTCCATTATACTTTCCAAGAATCTCTCTATAACCCAGTTATTCATTTGACAGATATTAATTCATTAATTATGTACAGGTATATGCTAGGTATGTGGTAGACTCCAGATACTTACATATTTTAGCCTACTGAAATATTTATAATACTAAAGACCAAAATTTTTGTTACTTGTAATTACTAGAATTTTTAAATTACTAGTATTTTATAATACTAAAGAACAAAATTTTTGTTACTCATAATTACTAGAAAAGTTTATGATGACAAGACTGATCATACTAATGATTTATTTGATATTGAGAACTTGGTTTAAAATACAGTCCATGATATGAACATTTTTTCCCTAGGAAAGCATAACCCACTTGATACATGTTTGATCATGGGATTTTTAAGGAGATTTCTCAAAGTCAGATGATGAGTTATGGTGCTGAATATTGTACTGTATTAGATTTAATTTAAAATATGTATTATCTATTATATTCTATATTGTGTACATATATTTATATTATGTACTATATATTTATCATATTTTGGATATGTTCATATATCCTACCTTCCAAAACTGTGAGCCCCTTGAAGGTAGTAAATGCACTTGTTTAATTACATATCATCACATAACAGATACTCAGGGAATTCTTGAACAGAAAAGGTTGTACAGAAAGATAAAGGGTAAAATTCTGGAGAAGTAAATTTATTTGTTCAAATACAATTATCAAGTGGATGCTAAAAAAATGTAAAAATGATTTCACTTTGTGAAATAGTGAACATTTAAAGTGAA
>JAVSCE010020464.1:0-26015 GCA_032199065.1 Smutsia gigantea
TTGTTTATTCCTCCTTCTCAGGATTGCTTTGGCTATTCGGGGTCTTTTGTGGTTCCATATGAATTTTAGAATTATTTGTTTCAGTTCATTAAAGAAAGCTGTTGGTAGTTTGATAGGGATTGCATTGAATCTGTAGATTGCTTTAGGTAGTATAGCCATTTTGACAATGTTGATTCTTCCTAGCCAAGAGCATGGGATGCATTTCCATTTGTTAGTGTCCTCTTTAATTTCTCTTAGGAGTGTCTTGTAGTTTTCAGAGTACAGGTCTTTCACTTCCTTCGTTAGGTTTATTCCTAGGTATTTTATTCTTTTTGATGCAATTGTGAATGGAATTGTTTTTCTGATTTCTCTTTCTGTTAGTTCATCATTAGTGTATAGGAAAGCAACAGATTTCTGTGTGTTAATTTTGTATCCTGCAACTTTGCTGAATTCAGATATTAGTTCTAGTAGTTTTGGAATGGAATCTTTAGGGTTTTTTATGTACAGTATCATGTCATCTGCAAATAGTGACAATTTGACTTCTTCTTTACCAATCTGGATGCCTTGTATGTCTTTGTTTTGTCTGATTGCTGTGGCTAGGACCTCCAGTACTATGTTGAATAACAGTGGAGAGAGTGGGCATCCTTGTCTTGTTCCGATCTTAGATGAAAAGCTTTCAGCGTCTCGCCGTTAAGTATGATGTTAGCTGTGGGTTTGTCATATATAGCCTTTATGATGTTGAGGTACTTGCCCTCTATACCCATTTTGTTGAGAGTTTTAATCAGGAATGGATGCTGAATTTTGTCAAATGCTTTTTCAGCATCTATGGAGATGATCATGTGGTTTTTGTTCTTCTTTTTGTTGATGTGGTGGATGATGTTGATGGATTTTCGAATGTTGTACCATCCTTGCATCCCTGGGATGAATCCCACTTGATCATGGTGTATGATCCTCTTGATGTATTTTTGAATTCGGTTTGCTAATATTTTGTTGAGTATTTTTGCATCTACGTTCATCAGGGATATTGGTCTGTAATTTTCTTTTTTGGTGAGGTCTTTGCCCGGTTTTGGTATTAGAGTGATGCTGGCTTCATAGAATGAGTTTGGAAGTATTCCCTCCTCTTCTATTTTTTGGAAAACTTTAAGGAGAATCGGTGTTATTTCTTCTCTATATGTCTGGTAGAATTCAGAGGTGAATCCATCAGGCCCAGGGGTTTTGTTCTTGGGTAGTTTTTTGATTACCAATTCGATTTCGTCACTGGTGATTGGTCTGTTTAGTTTTTCTGTTTCTTGCTTGGTCAGTCTTGGAAGGTTGTATTTTTCTAAGAAGTTGTCCATTTCTTCTATGTTTTCCAGCTTGTTAGCATATAGATTCTCATAATATTCTCTTATGATTCTTTGTATTTCTGTGGGGTCCGTCGTGATTTTTCCTTTCTCATTTCTGATTGTGTTTATGTGTGTAGATTCTCTTTTTCTCTTAATGAGTCTGGCTAGGGGTTTATCTATTTTGTTTATTTTTTCAAAGAACCAGCTCTTGGTTTTATTGATTTTTTCTATTGTTTTATTCTTCTCAATTTTATTTATTTCTTCTCTAATCTTTATTATGTCCCTCCTTCTGGTGACTTTGGGCCTCATTTGTTCTTCTTTTTCCAATTTCAGTAATTGTGTCTTTAGAGTATTCATTTGGAGATGTTCTTCCTTCTTTAAATAGGCCTGGATTGCAATATACTTTCCTCTTAGAACTGCCTTTGCTGCGTCCCACAGAAGTTGTGGCTTTGTGTTGTTGTTGTCATTAGTCTCCATATATTCTTTGATTTCTGTTTTGATTTGGTCGTTAACCCATTGATTAATTAGGAGAGTGTTGTTAAGTCTCCATGTATTTGTGAGCCTTTTTGATTTCTTTCTAAAATTTATTTCTAGTTTTATACCTTGGTGATCTGAGAAGTTGGTTGGTAGGATTTCAATATTTTTGAAATTACTGAGGTTCTTTTTGTGGCCTAGTATGTGGTCTATTCTGGAAAATGTTCCATGTGCACTTGAGAAGAATGTGTATCCTGTTGCTTTTGGGTGTAGAGTTCTGTAGATGTCTGTTAGATCCATCTGTTCTAGTGTGTTGTTCAGTGCCTCTGTGTCTTTACTTATTTTCTGTCTGGTTGATCTGTCCTCTGGAGTGAGTGGTGTGTTGAAGTCTCCTAAGATGAATGCATTGCTGTCTATTTCCTCCTTTAATTCTGTTAGTATTTGTCTCACATATGCTGGCGCTCCTGTGTTGGGTGCATTTATATTTATAATGGTTATATCTTCTTGTTGGACTGACCCCTTTATCATTATGTAATGTCCTTCTTTATCTTTTGCTGCTTTCTTCGTTTTGAAGTCTATTTTGTCTGATACAAGTACTGCAACACCTGCTTTTTTCTCTTTGTTGTTTGCATGAAATATCTTTTTCCATCCCTTCACTTTTAGTCTGTGTATATCTTTGGATTTGAGGTGAGTTTCTTGTAGGCAGCATATAGATGGGTCTTGCTTTTTTATCCATTCTGTTACTCTGTGTCTTTTGATTGGTGCATTCAGTCCATTTACATTTAGGGTGATTATTGATAGGTATGTACTTATTGCCATTGCTGTCTTTAGATTCGTGGTTACCAAGGGTTCAAGGGTTGCTTCTTTACTATCTAACAATCTAACTTAACTTTCTTGTTAAGTTATTGTAAACACAGTCTGATGTTTCTTTCTTTCTCTCCCTTCTTATTCCTCCTCCTCCATTATTTCTATAATAGGTGTTTTATTCTTTGCCTTTAGTTGGTATTTGGATGGTCTGCTTTCTTTGCTATGATTTTTTTTTTCCTCTGGTGACATCTTTTTAGCCTTAGGTGTGCTTCCCTCTAGAGGAGTCCATTTAAGATATCCTGTAGTGGTGGTTTATGAGACGCAAATTCTCTTAACTTTCGTTTATCTGAAAATTGTTTAATCCCTCCATCATATTTAAATGATAATCGTGCTGGATACAATATTCTTGGTTCGAGGCCCTTCTGTTTCATAACGTTAAATATATCATGCCATTCTCTTCTGGCCTGTAAGGTTTCTGTTGAGAAGTCTGATGATAGTCTGATGGGTTTTCCTTTGTAGGTGATCTTTTTTCTCTCTCTAGCTGCCTTTAATACCCTGTCTTTATCTTTGATCTTTGCCATCTTAATAATTATGTGTCTTGGTGTTGTCTTCCTTGGGTCCCTTGTGTTGGGAGATCTATGAGCTTCGGTGGACTGCGAGACTACTTCCTTCCCCAGCGAGGGAAAGTTTTCAGCAATTATTTCTTCAAAGACACTTTCTATCCCTTTTTCTCTCTCTTCTTCCTCTGGTACTCCTATAATGCGAATATTGTTCCGTTTGGATTGGTCACACAGTTCTCTTAATATTCTTTCATTCCTAGAAATCCTTTTATCTCTCTCTGCCTCAGCTGCTCTGTACTCCTGTTCTCTGTTTTCTATTCCATTAACAGTCTCTCGCATCTCATCCATTCTGCTGTTAAGCCCGTCGATCGCTTGTCTGATTTCTGTACTGCTTTGTATCTTACCCTCTTCATGAGATGATGAGTTCTCACAGATGTAGTTGTAGCCTGGCTGTTGTACTGTATCTTCTGGTCTCTCTTTTAGGAATAGTTGTATTTGTTTTATTTTCAAAAACATATACAGTTTTGGGAGGAGATTTCTGCCTCCCTGCTCACACCGCCATCTTGAGCCCTCCTCCACAAGGTAGTTTTTTGATAACCAGTAAGTAATCTCATTTGGACTTACATCTTTAACTGGATGGCCCTAAGCTAAGTTAGGTCCCTTATGCTTTGGACAAGAAAATAAATAATTTACTTAATTGAACTTGGGTTGGAGTTGAGGCTTGAATTTCCCAGTGTTAGCTTGAGGCTTAAATTTCTGCGCATAGCCCCTGGTGTATATCGTATGTATGCAAAGTAAATACATACTTCTGTACATTTTAGCATTTAAATAAAATGTGGTTTATGATCAATTTAAACCATGCTTTGCTATCTTAAATCAGATCATGATGGAAGATACATAATTCTGAAGAAACTGATCCTAATTTGTTATTTACTAAATGTAGATGAGAGCCTATAGCTCACAATTTCAATTCTTTCCAGTTTTTTTTTTTAAAGTCTCATGTATGTCTCACTTTGAGAAATGTCTGTTTGCACAAGTACTCTGTCACAAGCTATACTCCTTTGCAACACTGGTGTTTAATAGACTAGATCAAGATGTTCTTGTCACTGAAGTCAAGCAATAGCAAACTTTTTTTGAATGAAATGAATATTCTATATTTCAAGGTTTTCACCAACATTTTTCTTAAACTTTTGGCACCTCTGATGTTTTACCTAGAATAAGACCTAGTCTACAATGGTGTCTTAGCTCTAGATTATTAGTTATTTTATGACCTAGTGTCTGATTTGGCTCACAGTGATTAGATTTACTATTGTACAAGTATTCTATCAGTATTTCACAATTTCACACAAATCCTAGGACTTACAGATATTGTAGATGCCAGCTCTTTAACAAACACATCCCAAAGAGTAGAGTGGCTCAAACTCGATAGAAGCGTTTCTTCCTCATGTCAAGTTTGGAACAGAGGTACTTGAGCTGCTATTGGCTTTCTTCCAAGCAGAGGATAGCGACATAGATACTTTCTATCTTGTGGCCATCTTCCATGTGGCTTCCAAGTTTGCAGGGCTTATCTTCCTCAGACTGGGGCAAAATGGCAAGAGCTGGAGGGGCATGCATGGGAGCATTATATGGGCTAAGCCTGGAGGGGCGCATCTCACTTCCAGTCACTTCCCATTGGTGGATAGTCCCATAGTTACAGCTAAGTGAAGGATACCAGGAAATTTAGTTTAGCCATGTGCCCATGAAGAAGAGGGAATGGTTTGATGAACCACTCGCCCATTTTTTCCATGCTCCTGATCCAAGTAGAAAAAGTCTAGCCATCAAAATATGTTGACACTAGTATGAGTTGCTTGGGAGTTGGGCTGGCATGATGGGGCACATTGTACATTTTCTAAAATCTATTTGAAGTTGAAATTGTCAGCCAATAGACAGCGTTCGAGTGGGGTTATTTTCTTCACTGAAGAGTAGAAGAAGAGGCACTATTGAAATAAAAGACTGAGTTTTTTCAAGGCTATACAAATAAGAAGGTAAATTGTTATTTTAGCATCTTTAAAAACAGCATTCTTTCCTTACATGAAATCTGTTTTGGTAGAAAGATACTGTCATTAGCTTTCTTTAAAAATCAGAACCCATTGAATTTATTTCCCATAGGGACTAACATGTAGAAGAAGATGCTTTAATACCAGCCACAGCTAATACTATACTGGACATAACCATACATCAAGCATAGTGTCACTAAGTTTGCATATATTATTTCACCAAAAGAATCCTGCAAGGTCCACTTTTATAGTTTTGAGAAAGCAAGGCAGCAAAAGGTTATGTAACTTGGGAAAGTCCATATGTAATTGATGTCTGCCTGACTTTCTGTTATTTAAATGAAAATAAGTGTCTTGAGTATACCGTATTTCTTTTCTTTTTAAATAGAGAAGAAAAATTGTCCCCTGGTAGCAAATAATGTTAACCTCTCAAAGTCTTTCTTGACAAAGATTTTTAAAAACTTTGACTTCTGACAAAATAAGTTGAACACACTTGGGGCCCTTTTGCTGCGTGTGGAGAGGAGAGCCTTTCCTTGTCCCTGTGGTTGGTTTGGATGCTGGAGATGTTTGAGTCTCTGTGCCTTGACTGGACAGAGGGGACCAGGCAGATGTGATTCCACGGTGTGACTGGAATTCCTTTCTGGCTTCTGTGCTAGGTAGAGGAAAAGATGCTCCTACTGCTGTGAGAAGGGGTGAGAGCTGGGGACTGCTGAGCTCTCTGCACAGCAGCAGGCCCTGAAGAGCAGCTCAGGGGCTGCACCAAATGGGCGTGCCTCCTAGTTTCCATCAACCTGGGGGATCCTGCTGCAGAGACGGGCTGTGGGTAGGACATTCGAAGAGGGTATAGAGCAATTTCAACACAGCATCTTCAGGTGAAGTACTAAAATCAGTTGCCCCACTGTGGGCTCCATGAAACACTAATTCTGCAAGAAGCTCTAAAAAAGCAGCCTTTTCTGGTTAAAGAAATTTAGAAAAGTTTATGTTTGATGTAGGCTCACAGTGTATATTAGCATATTAAAAGTTTCTAAAATCTTGCAACAAGATTTTAATCTTGTTAAACTTGTTTAACCCCATGATATAACAAATGTATTGGGCTATGTACTTTAAAAAACAATCACACTTACTAATATCTAGAGGAACATACTTTATGAAACAATGATCTCAAGTAGAGTATACAAAGAAGGTAATGTTAGAAAATAATTGAATGTTCCAAATTCCAGTGGAACATTATGTCTATGGGTGGTTACAAAAATACTCTTTTGTTAGGCAACATAAGTAACAACAATGATCACATCAACATCCTAGTATTTTCTTTGGTTTTTAAAGAAAAGAGAAGTATGAAAAACTCATGTCTTTTATATTGTAAAATGCCTTTTGCTCGTCTTCTTTTTGTTTTCTTCCCCCTTTTTTTATCACCACATAAACTTCTTGCTGTCATCAAATACATCACTTGAAATTGTAATGTCTGTTCTTTTCAGAAGATATGTTAAAATACCATTGAAAAAAAAGAAAGGTTTTAAAGTACATATTGCCACTGAAAATTGTTTCATAACTTTTTTGGGTGGGTAATTTTGTTTGATGTTTCTTTAGATTTGGGGAACTTGAAGTTCCTTCCTTCCGTCCTGCCTACTTGCCTTCCTTCCTGTAGCAAATATATGTTGATACTCAGGCTTGGCATTAGAACTATAAAACTCAATATCTCTTCACGTGTGTATGCACTTATAAATTTTTTACTGAATGAATAAATAATATCGTTTATGTGAATAATGAACATTAAGAAAATTAAACACATTTGTAGTTTTGACAATTTTGATTATGTGGCATGATATACAGGGGAGATGCAGATAAGGAGCACATGTACCACCACTCTTATAATAATGCCATGACAGACATCATTAACCAATCACAGCACTTATTCTTGCTAAGCCCAGACCTGACTTTTTTCCTGTAACAGAGTGGCAGCCAGTACAGAGCAACTAGAACTGGAGCCATTTGCTTTCTTTGGAATAGTCTAAGGATTAGAGTTTTAAGAGCCCTTGGTTGTGTTCTCATGAGTTGTCTGACCTTGGGAAACGGTGTTGGTGGGCCCCATTTTTCAATTTCCTCATATATTTTGACTAAGTGGTTTACTTTATTGTTTTAGTATACACCTTAATGTTGTTCCTCTGTCTACAAAGAACTGTCTTGGTGGCAAATTTAATTGAAACTCAGCACAATTTTCAGCCTACCTATCTGAGACTCCGTTTAATTTCCTCTTTACATTTATTAGGAGTATCTAATGCCTTATCTCTCACATTGTTTTCTGTATGGGTCAATATTTTAGTACGCCTTTATATTTTTCTTTTTTTTTTTTTTTAGTTTTAGAAACATGGGCTTCTAGATGATTTCCTACACTTAGCGATGCAACTCCCTCTGTGAGCTTATTTTTCTAGATGTGCCTAACCCCTGTTTGCAGGGCACCCACCGCTTGCTTCAGTCTCTCCTGACGGTGCCAGGCTACTTGGGCAGTCCCTACCCTTGGAGTCCTTTGTCCCTGGAGAAGCCCCTGGTGGCTTCATAGATGAAAAGATTTTGAATCAGACTTGTGTTTTTTTAATGTGATACTTAAAAAAAAATCTTTCCAGATCAGATCTGGTTACGATTTTTTCATAGTACATCAACATTTGGTACTGAGAGGGAGTTCAAGAGATTCAGTCAAAAGCTGGTATGCTTTAGCCAAAAGGAGTTTATTATGATATCAGTGAAATCGTTTCTCCAGGAACTGTTCACAGGAGGCGAATGTCCTGGGTGCATATCGCAGAGTCATGTTCCCCAAGCGTACTCCCGTGTTCTCCCACAATGGTGCAGGGCTCTTGGTTGGAGCTACTTCACAGTTCTCAATTGCCACCATCTTCTTAACCTCCTAACAGTTAACTTCAAATTCTTAATAAAAAGGACTCTTAATAAAAATCCCAGAAAAAAAACAAAAAATAAACTCCTCAGAGTGCCAAATGCATCCGCAAAGAAAAAAGTATCATTATCGTTATCACCTATGACTGCTTGAAGAACTTAAGAGCTTCCTCTAGATGAATGATGTCTAAGAATCGCTCCAGGAGTGAAAGAAGAAGATCATTTATAAGTGCTCAATCTAGAAAGTAGGACATAACTTTGTAACTGGTCACTATTCAAAAGATATTTGTTGAGCGCTCGCTGTGTGCCAGGAACTCTCCGAGATGTTGGAGCTGCAGCTCGGTCTCGTGGAGATTCTCTCAGCCTTGGCCTTGCCTGCAGATCTGAGGGGACTGTGCCTAACAGTCCTCCGCTCCCATCATGGCTGCTAAAAGAAGGATCAGGAACAAACTATTTAGCTTAATTGCCTGTACTGATTGTCATTGTGTAACTGTTTCTTTAAAGAACCAAGAAATCACCTGGGACCTGGAAACCCTTAACTAAAAACAGGTCATTTTGCCAGTCCTGGTTGCTACAGGAAGACTTATTCTAAACCAGTTTACACTTAGAGAACCTGTGGTATGACCAGCAAGCTAAGGGATGCAAAGTGGTGTAAGAGATGCCCAGTGAGGAGAAATGAAATGCTGTGCAGAATATGGCAAGAAACAAGAGTGCAATGAGGAGTAAGTGCTCTGTGAATTCAGAGACACACCGGATCCCTCTGGCGGGAAAGATGGGAGAAGAGGAATGGAAGGATATGAGTAGATGATACTGAGGGGTTTGGATCTCACCTCCGCCTCTTCCTAGCTGTGTGATCATGGGTGAATTTTTTACATGTGGAAGCTTCAGTTTCTTTATCTGCAAGGGAGAAAACATAACTTCTGCCCACGGACATGATGATAAAAATGTAAAGCGCCTTTAAGCACTTTAGCATCTGAAATATGGGAAATAGTAAATAATATCAGTAAACACAATAAAACAGTAAATAGTTCTGTGTGTTTGTCTGTAAGAAGCAATATTACATCATAGGATTATGGTCAAGCTGAAATAAGATGACATAATTAAAAGGCCCACAATGCAGAACCATGTGGTAGGCATGCTATAAATATTTACTGTTACTATGATGGAACATGTAGATAGATGAGAGAAGGCAGCTCAGACACATGGAAGAGGCGAAGAGCCTGGTCTGGGCTTAGCATGTTACCCAGTCTTCTTGGACAAGGATCTGTTCAGCTGAGTAGTAGCTGACAGGTAAATGATGGCTGTAACATGTGGAACATAAATGAAGAGCCTCTTAATTAGGGATATTGAAGAAAAATTCCAAGATTGCAGAAGAAAATCAAATGCATGATCTCTTGAGTTTCCTTCTGACTCTGAGATTCTATGTTTCCTCCAAAACTTCCACTGATTCCTAAGAAAGACTATAGTGAACCAAACAATCCATGCAATAGAGCGCCAGCTCCCACCTGGAACACACCAGTAATAAGGCAAGGAGTGCACACTTTTCAGTTTTGACCATAGCAACCCATTTGCTGAAAAAAGAAAATGTTTTAGTTTTCATGTGACTGTCTGCCCAAATATTTGATTTGACAAGAAAGAGAAGGAAGCAAAGCCCCTGAGTGTATTTGGTGACATGTTATTTCCTGGTAATTTTTTCCCCCTTTCGTGTTGAGAG
The DNA here is from genome assembly GCA_032199065.1 of Smutsia gigantea. Taxonomy (NCBI): domain Eukaryota; kingdom Metazoa; phylum Chordata; class Mammalia; order Pholidota; family Manidae; genus Smutsia; species Smutsia gigantea. The sequence goes on from JAVSCE010020464.1 coordinate 9,782, forward strand.
TCAGTGTCAAGGAGAGAAAAGAGAAAAAGCCCCAGCTCTCCAGGAAATGAGTTTCCAGGGAGACCCGAGATCTCTGAAGAATCTGACCCTTTGCATACTTGGTGCATATGAATCAGTAGGCAGGTTCTGGGTTTACCTAAGTGCACCTGAGGGCTGGTGCTAGAGAAGAACTACTCCCTGGAGGCAGGAGGGCTTAAGTGTTAGGCTCTCAAGAGGAGCTGGAGGTATGGGGTCTCCCTAGGGAGCTGTTTCCATGGCACTGACCAGAGTCGAAGGACAAGTCAGTGCTTCATTCTCAAAGTGTTCCATGAAATCTTGCATGAAAAAAAATTGAGAAAACCCATGGTTAAACAAGTTGAAGACGTTTCTTCAATGCAGGACTTCTCAAGACCTTTGATAAGCCAGTAGGAAGTATGAGTGTCCAAGGAGGGAGAATGTGAATGCACTATTTCCCAAACTTACTGGAAACTGGAACTTTTTGATGGACAGTGTAGCTAGGGACTAGAGGCTTGAGCAGCCCTCTAAAGCAAAACTGATTCAGGATTATGGACACCAGGCTAAATGATTTCTTTGTTCTTGCCCTCTCTCCGGAGTCCAGAGACAGGTAAAGATGCTTTGCTTTTCCAGCAGCTAAGTGGGGGTCCCTATCCAGAAGAGCAGTCATGTGGAAAAACCTGATGGAGTATAGAAGGCAAAATAATGCTCCCCCACCAAAGATGTCCACATTCTAATGCCTAGAATCTGTGACTATGTTACCTTACATGTCAAAGGGATTTTATACATGTAGTTAGGTTAAAGATATTGAGATGGACCATTATCCTGGATTATCAGGGAGACTCAGTGTAATCACAGGGAGCTTTATAAAAGGGCGGCAGGTGGGTAAGGGTCTGAGGAGATGCAAGGACAGGAGTGGAGGCTGGAGTGATGTGGGCAGGGAATGTGGGTAGCCCTGAGAAGATGAAAAGGTCATGGATGGGGGCTCACCCCCAGAGCCTCCAGAAGGAACAGGGTCCTGCCACCCAGAGCAGACTTCCAACCTGCAAATGGCAAGATGCTTGTGTTGTTTAAGCCACTAAGTTTGTGTTTACGTAATTTGTTATAGCAGCCATAGGAAACAAACGTGGGACTTGATATTGAAATATCCCACCTTCCCTGTGACTGAAGGTGGATGGATTGGCACTCACCACTAACCTGAGAGGACCCTGTGCCCTTCAGGACATTGACTCTCAAAAGGGAGGCCTGCCAGTAACCACCTACTGGCCAAGTGGATTCTGCTTTCTGGATGCGTCTCCTCCACCTCCCAAGCCCAGAGTCCAAACATTATGTGTAGTCGCCAGTCACCAACAAGCTTTGAAAGAAGCGATGCAGCTGGTCAGTGGTTGTGATGGGAACCTGTTATTTACATAGTGATTTGTGGACTGCAGAACTACCTGCCAAGTTTACTAATATAACATACAGTGAAATCTGAACCAGGTTGTTGTGGGACTGGTATTGTTTAAACCATGGCCATTAAAATGCATGCATATCTGAACCATGCAAAAATGAGGACTGCATGTATTAAAATTATGGCACAATTCTTGCAGCAAAGCTGTTATAAGGACTGGACTGGTGGGCAGCCTGGCGATGCCCTCCTGCAGCCATTGAATATCAAAGTCTAAATGAATGGGTTAGGAGTGTCAGTAATCTGCGTATGAATTTAAAGCTGAGCAAAAGACAGTGGAGCAGTATTTGTATCTAGTTTCTGATAATCAAAGTTCTGTTCTCCAGAGACACTGAGAGTTGCATGTAGGAGGTTTATTGGGGACTGCTTATGGCAGCAATGCCTGCCAAGGAAATGAGAGCAGCAGAATTGGGCAGAGGCAAACACAGTGACGCATGGGGGGCTCTGGAACTGGGATGGCCTTAAGGCAAGGGGGCTGGGCCTTTATGTCCTCTGTCAGCCAGTTGCTGGGCATGGGCTGTCCAAATGGCAGTGCAGAAACTCCCTGCAGAGATGTCGCTCTCTTTGGGTAAATGTAATTCCTGGAGAGGCATTCAGCTGAGAGCTGGCAGCCTCCAACACAGCCAGCAACTGGGGAACAAATGCTCCAGTCCTAAGAGGACCTGTGCAGCACATTACAGGGTCCACTACATCGATTATTCTATGATTCTGGTGCCAATGGGGCACCAAATTAAGAGGGGCCTGATCACTATTTCTGGCAAGGCTCAAGTCAGAATCTGGGTCAAAGTTGGCAGGAAGGAAAGTCAGAAGCACAGGAGGGCTGACAGGCTGCTGAGCCCTTGTCAGGACTGCTGGAGGGAGAAGGCAGAGCCATCTTGCAGGCCACAGTGCCCTTTCCCAGATTTGAGAACCGAGTAAAAACCTGCTCTGCTCGAATCTCCTCCACTTTCATTTTCGCTGTGATAATTTGTTAGTTTGAGAAAAGTTAAAGGTCTTGTTACTTGGTCTTGTTTTGGCCTTTGGGGCATTTGGGCTCTGAATTGGAATAGATGGAGAAAATGACAAAAACGTGAAACAAAAATTTGTTCAGTTTAGCATTTGTGGTCAGTTTTTCCTCTAGTAAAATAGAGGTATCTTGAAAATAATACATTTTCTCAACTCCCTGCCCCCACCCCACCCACCTTTCTCCTTTTGGTCTGTAGACCCCACATGTACATCCACTGCTCTCTCCTGTTTAGTCATCTCAAGCTCTTTATTCATGAAGAACTAGATGCCTGGAGTCTGGCGCCCACATCCCTGAATTGGGAAACAATGGGGTCAGCACCTCTCATTCTCTGAAGCAACTGATCAGCTCACACATATGATTTTGAGAACACCCCCTCCCACCCCATCCCAAAAAGTTTTAGCAGATCTCTGAGGAAGGTAGCTAAGAAATCAGCAGGGAGATGATCAGCATAATAGAGGACTTTGTCACAAAGAGCTGACAGCATGTTTTAGAATTGCTGATCTCCATGCTTAGGCTAAATGCTAGATAAAAACAAATTAGTGCACATTTCCTTGTAATATTCTTTTTAGAAAGACTGAAGATGCTCCTGCCTGTAAGAATGTAGTTTTGACTTCCTGGTGGACCATGGGTTTAGAGGCCACCTGACACAGGCTTTTCATCTGGAGAACCAAGTCTGACCCATTAGGAGTGGCTGCAAGGAAAGGCCAAGGTAGGACAGATTCTGATGGCAGAAAGAGCCTCTGTGGCCGATGGCTGCCCTGGCTGTGCCCCTGGGGAGGAAGGGGCATGAGCTGTGTATCTGGCCTTCTCTGGACTAGAGTTTCCACCAACAGTCCTCAGCTGGCTGAAGATTGTTTTTGCTTTTTTAAAACGATATCCAATGCTTACCTTTAATCCAGGATAGGGTATACTGTAGTTTTTTAGTTATTCAGAGATAACAAGCTGAATGTAGGATGCTAAGTTAAAGAGGTAATTGTCTAGTCCCTTGACTTTAGGGAAAAGGTGAAGCATTTGATTGGGGAAGAGACAGTGGAATTTGAATGTGTAAATATTATTTGGTTTTGATATTGTCTGACACAGATCAATGACTCCACCAAGATAGTTCTAGGTCGTATGTGGCCGGACCTGCTGATGTAAAGGTTGTTTTAGGCTTGAGATGGGGCAGTCTCTCATTATCTTGCTTGATCTGCTAGTGGAAGCATGAAAGTAGAGTTTTCAGCACTATACTTAGCAAATTATGGAGACTGGAGCTCCACCAAATTTGTAGGGAGAAGGATGGTGCGTGTTTGGAAAAAATGAAGAGGGCTGAACTGGTGGCAGAAGAGTGACGGACAAACAGGGTTCGATCTCCGTCTTTGTCTTTTTTGTTAGAGGTGTGCTGAAAAGAACATTGAGGACTATAGGTAACACTTGAACTGTAATTTAAAATTTTCCTTTTGCCCAACATCATCTCTTTTCGTCAAGCAAAAAACAAAAGGCTACCTTAAAATATCAATTCTCCGACACTTTCCCTTGCTGGAAGTACATTACTTTACTCAATATGGAGTCCTCATCTCATCAATAGTGCTTTTTTTTTTTTAATATTCTGTTGCTTTAATTGGAGTTTTAAATGAGGATCTTTTTATTTGTACATAAGGGCACCTGTTTGTGCTTTCTTTAATTTGGATTGCATAATAAAGCAGCTTTGCAAAGGAATTTTGCCTCCACAAGTTACCTTATAAGATACCATATAGGTATAAAGTCACAGTTTTGGTCCCACTACAGGGAATTTGAGACATAGAAAAAAAGAAACTGAAGAAGGTGAACCAGACTCAAAGTGAAATTGGCCCCTCAGTTCTGGGTTTCAGGTTTCAGGTATACTCATTCTGATGGCGATTTTTCAGTCATTTTTGGAAGTTCTGAGTTATTTTGAGATCTGGTCAAGTATGTCACAGCATTTAAGAACAAGATGCAGTTAAGTTAGGTGTAAAAAACAAATCTAACTTGAGACTGTCTTTGTATAAAACTAATTGAAAGGTTGACTTTAAATGAAAAATTCATAAACATTTAGTGATATCTATGTATTATAAATCAGTTCAACATAAAGCTTAATGGCAAAATTATAGTCCTATCCAATATAAGATGGTTCTAGAAGTTGTAAACAATTATGTAGAAGAAATGATGTCCCTAAGTTGTAGTCCTTCTGTATTGGAGTGCAGTGTTTTCCTGTACTGACACATGCACACACACAAAAAGCCATTCATGTCCTGCTTTAACTTGTCCCATAGAAGGTGAGCTAGTGGCATAGTGTGACTCATTTCCCTCACAAATGGGATGTTGCCATTCTAACGGGAAATGGTGTGTGTGGGAAGCAAATTAGTAAATATTAAAGTGCCTGTCCTAGAAAACATACCTAAATTAAGTTGGACAGCCCTGTGAATGATTGAGTTACTCATCTTAAAATGTACTTTGGATTAGATGTGATTAATAGTCCAGTTACTAAGGACAGATAAAGATGTTCTTAACCTGACACATTTTCTTCCCATGTGTTTTAAATGAAGACCTGACTTTATCTTGCTGGGACCATTAGAATAGTGATTTGCTTACACGATTACTTGCTTTGTAAGCTGGAAGCGTTAATAGGCTTGTTTTCTTAGTCATCCTATAGAGAAGCTTCTTATTTGATTATTAAATCATAAGCAGGCCAAACTCTTAGGTTCCAGCCTCATCCTCTGTCTTATATGTGATTTTTCTTTGTTCCTTAGTCTTTTCATGCATAAAAGAAATAAACCATTGGGAGTAGCTCTGAGGTGTAAAAATAAATGCATTTGCCCTTTTAAGTCCTCGGGCAAAATCTTTAAATTGTAAAACCCTAATACATTATTCATATTTTAATAAAAGGGGGAAAACAGGCCTAAAATGAACTTAGTAACTTGATTAGGGTAAATTGGTCAGGCAGTTGAGACTTTAAATTCATTATTCTTTACTAGTCCAATCACTGGATGGTAATTTATACATATACAGATACATTTAGTAGCATGCACTTTAAAGATTCTATGTTAAGATCTTGTTCTTTTGAATCAGAGTTTCCAAGTGGCAGTCCACAGGGATGTTCTGTTTGTTCATAGAAAGCATTGATTTTTGTTTTCCATTGTCAACTTGTAAAAATACACATTTTACAGAAAGACGTGGATTTCCAGTTACTCTTGAAAAACCAGAAGGTCCAGCAACACTGGGTCTTTCTGCCCACATTAGCAACTGCTGTCAGTGCTGAGGAACTGCCCCCTGCATGAGTGTCTGTGCTCCAGCACTATTTCTCTTTCTCTACCTAACAGCTAAAAACATGTTTAATGAGACCTTGATACTACCAATCAGTTTTCTCTATTGGCCTACCTGAGAATGTTCTGGCATTGAGAGTTAATAATTTAAGTATTCAGGGGTATTTATACTCAAAGAGATTAGGTACCTGAACAAAAACTTAGGGTATCACTACCTTTACCTTATCTTAGTAAGAAGCAATTTCTCACTTTCTTGCAAGTTTTCCCAAGGTGAGTTTGCAAATGGTTCAGCAAAACCATGCATCACCAGCTCTCCCCTCGCCAGCACACACATCACACACTTACTCCACCAGCTCCTCTAATTAATGGCCCCACACAGCTCATGAAATACTCAAGGCCACTTGAACAGTGCTCATGCCCGGAGTGCCCTGTAGATGGGGGAGAAGCTTGGCAAAAGCTCTGATTGATATGAAAAGTAGCAACGTATTCTTAAGCACTTTCCAAACTGTCATTACTCCATGAGGCACAAGCTTTCCACACAGTGGCCTTCTATCCTCTGTGCTTTTGGAGTGTGTGAGAACAGCATGAAAGCTATAGGACCAAAGCATTCTTGTGGGCTGGGACTCAAGACCAGGGGCAGTGGCAGACAGCAGGGGACTGACAGTCCAGGAGAGGGAGCTGGCAGCTGTCATCTAAATAGCATTTCCTGCTTCCATTATGCTGTCATCCAAAAGCTCCATCCATTCATATCCATGGTTTCTATACCTCTGCATACTGCCAAGGCCAGCCTTCTTTGCACATTTTATTTCCTTTTCTATGTTGGATTTTCATTTGGATTTACTAAAAATCATTGAACTGCCTCAGAAAAAGGATCAGCTAATAGAAATTGGAGCTGTTTGGTAGGGAATCTACTGGGAGAAATTTATCTAAATATTAAATATAAGTTAATGCCAAATCCATATAGTAAGTTAACCTTATGTTCACTAATCTTTACTTCTTTCTATTTTTATGCTAATCTAGTGTTTAATTAGTTTTGCATATATGAAGGCTGTGTTCATGCTGATAAGAGAAAAAAATGAGAAAACCATTTATATCCAAATCACTCAAGTGATATTTAGTTTAGAGAATGTAGAACTACAAAAATTAAGGAAAATACTAAGAAATTTAAAACCACCCTACCCTACCATCTAATTATTGCTGACTTTTGATTTTATTTCTTTTCAAATATGTATATATACTTTTTAGAATTTGAGATCATTTTAGACATGCTACTTCATTGTGTACTTGTTTATGTGTAATAGTAAATCATAAATATTTCCATATCTTTAAATATTGTATTAAAGCTTTCAAAATGTCTGTATAGAATTACGTTATATGATAACTCCATGACCGATCTGTTTTTTGGAAAGATGTTTTCTTCCAAACTTGAGCGATAAAGACATTTGTAATCCAAGTTTTCTGCACATCTGTGATTTCTGCTTTGGAAAAATTTCCAGAAGTGACTTCTGAATGGAAGGGTATATATAGTTGGGCTTTATGGTGCCTTCCAGAAAAGTTGTAGGAACTGAACCTCCCAATAGCATTTTATGATATCCTTAATAGGGAGCTTTCCTAAGAATGTCTTTTCTGGGAAGCTGCTCTGAATATTCTTCAACCGCTTTTACCTCAGCTATTATTACTCCATGGAGAGGACTAAGTTTTTTGGCTTTTAAGAAGAGGAAAGTGGAGTGTAGCCAACTATGAAAATGTTTGGAAAAAGTCTGAGCCACCTCTGAGAAAGGGGAACCCTTCTACATTGCTGGTGGGAATGTAAACTAGTTCAACCATTGTGGAAAGCAGTATAGAGGTTCCTCAAAAAACTCAAAATAGAAATACCGTTTGACCCAGGAATTCCACTCCTAGGAATTTACCCTAAGAATGCAGGAGCCCAGTTTGAAAAAGACATATGCACCCCTATGTTTATCGCAGCACTATTTACAATAGCCAAGAAATGGAAGCAACCTAAGTGTCCATCAGTAGATGGGTGCATAAAGAAGATGAGGTACATATACACAATGGAATATTATTCAGCCATAAGAAGAAAACAAATCTTACCATTTGCAACAACATGGATGGAGCTAGAGGGTATTATGCTCATTGAAATAAGCCAGGTGGAAAAAGACAAGTATCAAATGATTTCACTCATCTCTGGAGTATAAGAACAAAGCATAAACCAAAGGAAGGAAACAGCAGCAGACTCACAGAACCCAAGAATGGACAAACAGTTGCCAAAGGGAAAGGGACTCGGGGTGAGAGGGTGGGAAGGGAGGAAGAAGGGGCATAAGAGGCATTACAATTAGCACACATACTGTAGTGGGGGGGTGATACGGGGAAGGCAGTATAACACAGAGAAGACAAGTAGTGATTCTGTAGCATCTTACTATACTGAGGGACAGTAGCTGTAATGGGGTATGTGGTGGGGACTTGATAATGGGGGGAAGCCAGTAATCACAATGTTGTTCATGTAATTGTATATTAATGATACCAAAATTAAAAAAATAAATAAATAACTAAGTGAAAAAGTAAAAAAAGTCTGAGCCATCACAACCATCATCCTAATTAACATTTGCTTTACATCATGAATGGAGTCTACCTCTTCTGTAAGAAAACGTAAATGTCTGCTGGGACCAAGAAAATAACATGCTTAGTAATAACAGCATAATGAGGCCATGGGGTGCTGAAAGTGTTATTTAAAGAATGGTGTTACAAATGAAAGTAGAAGCTGGTTCTTCAAGAAAATAAACAAAATAGATAAACCCCTAGCCAGACTTATCAAGAAAAAAGGAGAGTCTACACACACAAACAGGATGAGAAATGAGAAAGGAAAAATCACTATGGACACCAAAGAAATACAAAGAATTATGAGAGAATACTATGAAAAACTATGCTAACAACCTGGATAACCTAGAAGAAATGGACAACTTTCTAGAAAAATAAAACCTTCCAAGGTTGACCCAGGTAGAAACAGAAAATCTGAATAGACCAATTACCAGCAAAGAAATTGAATTGGTAATCAAAAAACTACCTAAGAACAAAATTCCTTGACCAGATGGTTTCACTGCTAAATTTTATCAAATATTTAGTGAAGACCTAATACCCATCCTCCTTAAAAGTTTTCCAAAAAGTATAAGAGAAGCGATTACTCCAAAACTCATTATACGAGGCCAACATCACTCTAATACCAAAATCAGGCAAACACACCACAAAAAAAGAAAATTACAGACCAATATCCCTGATGAACATAGATGCAAAAATACTCAACAAACTATTAGCAAACCGAATTCAAAAATACATCAAAAAAATCATCCATCATGATCAAGTGGGATTCGTTCCAGGAATGCAAGGATGGTACAACATTCAAAAATCCATCAACATCATACACTACATCAACAAAAAGGACAAAAACCACTGATCATCTCCATAGATGCTGAAAAAGCATTCAACAAAATTCAACATCCATTCATGATAAAAACTCTCAACAAAATGGGTAGAGAGGGCAAGTGCCTCAACATAATAAAGGCCATATATGACAAACCTCCAGCCCACATTATACTTAACAGGGAGAAGCTGAAAGCTTTTCCTTTAAGATTGGGAACAAGACAAGGATGCCCACTCTCCCCACTGTTATTCAACGTAGTTCTAGAGGTCCTAGCCACGGCAATCAGACAACACAAAGAAATAAAAGGAATGCAGATTGGTAAGGAAGAAGTCAAACTGTCCCTGTTGGCAGATGACATGATATTGTACATAAAAACCCTAAAGAATCCACTCCAAAACTACTAGATCTAATATCTGAATTCAGTAAAGCTGCGGGATACAAAATTAATACACAGAAATCTGTTGCATTTCTATACACTAATGGTGAACTAGTAGAAAGAGATATCAGGAAAACAATTCTATTCACAATTGCATCCAAAAGAATAAAATACCGAGGAATAAACCTAACCAAGGAAGTGAAAGACTTATACACTGAAAACTACAAGACACTCATGAGAGAAATTAAAGAAGATACCAATAAATGGAAACACATCCTGTGCTCATAGATAGGAAGAATTAATATTGTCAAAATGGCCATCGAGACTAAAGCAATCTACAGATTCAATGCAATCCCTATCAAAATACCAACAGCATTCTTCAGTAAACTAGAGCAAATAGTTCTAAAATTCATATGGAACCACAAAAGACCCCAAATAGCCAAAGCAATCTTGAGAAGGAAGCATAAAGTGGGAGAAATTATGCTCCCTGACTTCAAGCTCTACTACAAAGCCACAGTAATCAAGACAACGTGGTACTGGCACAAGAACAGACCCATAGACAAATGGAATAGACTAGAGACATCAGATATAAACCCAAGCATATATGGTCAATTAATATATGATAAAGGAGCCATGGATATACAATGGGGAAATGACAGCCTCTTCAACAGCTGGTGTTGGCAAAACTGGACAGCTACATGTTAGAGAATGAAACTGGATTATTGTCTAACCCCATACACAAAAGTAAACTCAAAATGGATCAAAGACCTGAATGTAAGTCATGAAATGATAAAACTCTTAGAAAAAAACATAGGCAAAAATCTCTTGGAAATAAACATGAACAACTTCTTCATGAACATATCTCCCCAGGCAAGGGAAACAAAAGCTTTTTCAAGTGGGACTATATCAAACTAAAAAGCTTCTGTACAGTGAAGGACACCATCAATAGAACAAAAAGACATCCTACAGTATGGGAGAATATAAATAATATATCTGATAAGGGGTTGACATCCAAATTATATAAAGCGCTGATGCACCTCAACAAACAAAAAGTGAATAACCCAGTTAAAAAATGGGCAGAGGATATGAACAGACACTTCTCAGAAGAAGAAATTCAGATGGCCAACAGGCACATGAAAAGATGCTCCACATCGCTAATCATCAGAGAAATGCAAATTAAAACTGCAATGAGATATCACCTCACACCAGTGAGGATGGCCAACATCCAAAAGACAAACAACAACAAATGTTGGCGAGGATGTGGAGAAAGGGGAACCCTCCTACTCTGCTGGTGGGAATGTAAATTAGTTCAACCATTGTGGAAAGCAGTATGGAGGTTCCTCAAAAAACTCAAAATGGAAATACCATGGGACCCAGGAATCCCACTCCTAGGAATTTACCCTAAGAATGCAGCAGCCCAGTTTGAAGAAGACATATTCACCCATATGTTTATCGCAGCACTATTTACAATAGCCAAGAAATGGAAGCAACCTAAGTGTCCATCAGTAGATGAATGGATAAAGAAGATGTGGTACATATACACAATGGAATATTATTCAGCCATAAGAAGAAAACAAATCCTACCATTTGCAACACCATGGATGGAGCTAGAGGGTATTATGCTCAGTGAAATAAGCCAGGTGGAAAAAGACAAGTATCAAATGATTTCACTCATCTGTGGAGTATGAGAACAAAGAAAAAACTGAAGGAACCAAACAGCAGCAGACTCACAGAACCCAAGAATAGAATGACAGTTACCAAAGGGAAAGGGACTGGGGAGGATGGGTGGGAAGGGAGGGATAAGAGGGAAAAAGGACTATTACAATGAGCCCACATTGTGTAGCAGTCGGGGGGGTGGGATTCAGGGAAGGCAGTATAACACAGAGAAGAGAAGTAGTGATTCTATAGCATCTTACTACACTGATGGATAGTGACTGTGATGGGGTATGCGGTGGGGACTTGATAATAGGGGGAGTCTAGTAACCATAATGTTGCTCATGTAATTGTACATTAATAATAGCAAACAAAAAGAAACTTTTGAAACAGGAAAATCTGAACATGAACTAGATATTTGATGATATAAAGGAATTTTTCTTAGTTTTTTTAGGAAAAAACAAAAAAAGAATGGTGTTACAGTTCTCCAGAAGCCCAGGGAGAGCCTGTGCTGCAGGCTCCCAGGAGAAAGATTCAGTTTACAATAGCCAGGATTCCTTTACTGATAAAGAATAGTTTGCTCAACTACCTCGGATGACTTGACTAAAATAGAGCTAAATTTCAAAACATGCCCTACAGTTTCCCCTGTTATAAATGTAATTACCATGTCTATTAGTCTTATTCTATTGAGAAGGTGAACCACAGCTAACCACACCCATATTTTTTAACATTTAGGCTGCAGAACTAAAATTTTAAACATATCTGGAGAGGTTTACAAGTAGATGTTTTACTGCCAGTTTGCTCAGTGTCCCAGTTTGCAACAAAACAGCCATAGGAAGACAAGCCCTGAACTGAGCAATTGAATTAGAACTGGCTCTGATCAAAGGAATCATGTCATGTAAATAGATCAAACCTGGGCAAGTGCTTCCTAGTGTTGTCTCATGAAACTTAAATTTTCAAGGGTCCTTCAGAGCTTAAAGAGTTTTCTAATTCCTAGCAATAAAACTGGATTTTGCTATGGGAGTTTGCCTGGCAAATGTAATTTCCAGTTGTCCATGTGGTAAGGCTGACCATGAAAAGCCCACCTGAGTGAATCACACAAACTGATACTGATGAGCAGCCCCAGCTGCAAAACTTGCTTTATTTTGTCATAAAAAGCAGTGAAGGTTTTTGATGATCCTTAATTACTTAGAAAACCTGTGAACTGGAGGAGCATAGAAGGATAAAACTGTTACATGCCTTAGAAGAGAATCTGTGCTATTATAATAATATGTTGCCAGCATGATTGTTTTATAAGATAGTTGTCCCCTTGAGGTACTGGGAGCTGTAGTTACCATTCCCTGAGGGCAGGAGACTTCCCTTGAGTGGAGAAAGGAGTTCTGAGTCTTTCTCCTTTATGTTGCAGTAAAGAAAACCCTTGACAATTTACATTTCATGAGTGAATGTCCAGGATTAATCTTTCCTCATAGTCCTTTTCCTGAATATCAAGCTCAAAAAAGTACTTAATACCAACAACAGCAATAATATGTGAAGTTGGCCTAGTAATTAAGAAATAATGAAATTTGAACCCATTTAGGCTTTTATACATTAACCAACAGCAATTTCCCTGAATTTCATTCTTTCACCACATTCATGGATCCATTCCTTCATTCACTTATTGAACTGAGTGTCTGAATTCACTTATTCCTTCATTCACATAACCGAGTTGAATGTCAGAAATGAATGTAGCAAACACTTGGGCTCGTAAGGGTGGGCTTCTTGCCCTCAAGCAAATCACAGCCACATGGTGCAGACAAGAGAATTCCAGCAGTGTGGTGAGTGCTGTAATGGAAGGGTGCTCGTGTGTGCAGGCACAGGTGTGGAGCAGGTAACCCTGCTTTCCAGTCCGTCCTGCCTCCCTCAGCTTCATTCACTTATTTTAATTTGTAAATAAATTTATGTTTCATTTGTAAATGTTTTACCCTTAGAGCCCTACTACTCTGATTGTGGCTCACAAACCAGAAGCATCTTCATCTCCAGCAGTTTGTTAGAAATGCAGCATTGTAGACCCCATCCAGACCTATCAAGTCATAGTTTGCATTTTAACAAGAACTCCAGGATCCAAATTTTGTCACATGATGAAAACTCATCATACGTGGATGGCGAGGGGCACTATTAAAATGAGTGAGCAGAGAGAACCCACTCCTGATCTGTGTGTGTTGGAATGATTTAGTAATGGTAACTCCCTTTCTTGTGTGTCCGTTGCTTGCCAGTGTGGCTGCTAAGTGACCTAAATATATGGTCTTACTCATTTCTTTCTACTACCTGAAAGAAAGGAATACGTTTTGCACATTAGAAAACAGAATCTCACAGAAGTTAAGGGACGTAACCAAGACCACACCACAAGTAATAACTGAGCCAAGAATGTACACCCAAGACTGCTTGGTTCCAAAGCCTTGCGCCTTCCTCTGAAGTACCCGTACCGAGTGCCCCATACTGGAGACACATCCCTGAAAACTTGCTTTATACTTAGTTTCTGTGTGTCTTAGTTTCAGGATAAGAATTTAATATATTAGACTCAAACAGCTCTAAAACTGGAGTTAATTACCTTCTGCTGTAGGTACAATTAATATTTGCTCTAAACTTGCGAGCATGATGCCTGGCAGCTGCCAGTATCCAAATGCAGTTTTGGTCAGTGGTGGAACCCCAGCCGTCTGCCTACGTATGGTGCTAGCTGTTAGATGGATTACTTCTCTGGAAGCTGCAGGAAGTCTCCCTTTGGCCGTCACCGGGCAGCATGTTGCTGGCAGACTCCCTGTCCGCCACCTGGGCCTTAGCAACCCAGTGCTTTGCTGTGGGATGTGTTTTACTCAGGGAATACTTATTGAATCAATTTTTAAAAGATTTTTTTTTCTTTTTAATGCATGTAATCTGTTTTGTTTCCAAGTTTTTTCTGTTCAATTTTTTCTATTCAGTTAAAGGAAAAGTGTGACATTTTGTGACCATTGTAACCAATGTGAACACCGTGAGGATAGATAAAGAAAAAGTTAATAATCTCTCCCCTAATTTTTCTTCCCATTTCCTTCTTCCCACTTTCTCCACAGACTGCTTTGTGTCATTTCATACCTTTCTCCTTCCTCGTGCAGATATGTGCATATACAGGGTTATCAGTTTTACAAAAAACACTGCAGTTTGCTTTTAATACATCGTGGACCTCTCTCTCAAAACTCTTCTGAAAAATTAATTTTTCTTCACTACAGGGATTCTTTTCTTTTTTCAAATTGAAGTATAGTTGATATACAATCTTATATTGGTTTCAAGTATATAATGCAGTGGTTGACTAGTTACCCAAGTTAAATCCTAACCCCAAGTAGTGCAGTTACCATCTGTCAACATAGAAAGATGTTACAGAATCATTGGCTATATTCTCTATGCTGTACTACTATCCCCATGACCAACTTATATTAAGATTGAGAATTTTATTACAAGGATTCTTAATTTGAGTGGGGGGAAATGAGAAGACTATTTTTAGTTTAGTTATTTCAGATTAGAGTTTAAGGAGATCTGCCCATAAAGGTGGTGATACTAGATAAGATGTGCTATAAACTATGAAAATGCCTATCTTTATCTTTAAGGAGTTATCTTTCTAATCTAGAATATAGAAAAAGAATGGTTGGTCCTGATGTATGTCTTTTTCTCTACTCTCCAAAACTAAGCAGTTTGATTGACATTTTTGGAAAGAAAATATGCCTTTTCTGGCAAAATTATTGTGGAGCCTTAAATGTTCTAAAAGTATGCTGCGCTCATTTCTCCATGCCTATGTGCTGTGCCCTCTTGCACAACTTTAAAGCTCCCCATCATTTGATAGGAAAACATTCTCTTCTTTAATAAACAATGTAAAATACACTTGTATCTTCTGTGTTTCTACGATTCTGGTTTATGTGGAATTGGTGTCAAATCCCTTAGCTGTTTTGTATTTTGACAGCAATGATAGCCTCAAATTAACAGTTCTAAATAATATAGCCTGTTCCTTTTAGTTATGGATTACATATTAGTTTTGTCCATACTATATAATTATTTTATTCTTGTGATGAAATAATATATTTAAAAGAGGATTTTAAAGTGTAAAGTAGTAGGAACATTTTTTGAAATTATTATCACTATTATTATCATCTTCCTCTGCCCTTGTATACCTTCTTCTCTAAATTAAAAAAAAATGGTTCTATGGTGTTCTGTTTGGGGCATTGATAAGTAATCTGTTTGTTCTGGTTCTTTCATTGTTGTTATAATCCACATTCTTGATTAGTGATGCAGAAGACAGGCAAGTGGAACTCATACAAATGGAGCAGCAAAAAAAACTTTTTTAAAGTGGAGATAGCTGAAGGGACCAATGGGGCAAAATCAAGCAGAATAACAGTTACATTATAGAGGACCCAGAAGGAGAAGAGAGAGAGAAAGGGACAGAATTATTTGAAGAAATAATGTCTGAAAACTTCCTTACCCTGGGGAAGGAAACAGACATCCATATCCAGAAAGCCCAGAGAGTTCCAAGTAAAATGAAACATTAGAAAGATCCATGCCAAGACTGTTACAATTAAAATGTCAAAAGTTAAAGACAGAGAATCTTAAATCAGCAAC
The DNA here is from genome assembly GCA_032199065.1 of Smutsia gigantea. Lineage (NCBI taxonomy): Eukaryota > Metazoa > Chordata > Mammalia > Pholidota > Manidae > Smutsia > Smutsia gigantea. The sequence goes on from JAVSCE010020464.1 coordinate 25,550, forward strand.
AACTTGTTATGTGCAAGGGAACCCCCTTAAGACAATCAGCAGATATTTTTTCAACAGAATCTTTGCAGACAAGAGGGTGTAGCATGATATGTTCAAAGTGCTGAAAGGATAAAACTTCCACCCAAGAATACTCTACCCAGCACAGTTATCATTCACATTTGGAGGAGAGATAGAGTTTTCCAGACAAAAGGTAAAAGAGTTCATCACCACTAAGCTGACCTTTCAAGAAATGTTAAAGGGAGTTCTTTAAATTGAAAAGAAAGGTCACTAATTAGTACCAAGAAAACATGAAAGTATAAATCTCATCGGTAAAGGTAAATATATAGTAAAGGTAGTTGGTTAATCACTTATAAAGCTAATATGAAGGCTAAAAGGAAAATGGTAAAAAAAAGAAACTAAGTACAACAATCAATTAAGGGATACATAAAATAAAAAGATGTGAAATGTGACATCAAAAACATAAAAC
>JAVSCE010020465.1:0-74081 GCA_032199065.1 Smutsia gigantea
CAGATGGCAAATAAATATATGAGAGGGTGCTCTATCTCATATATGCAAATTAACACAATGATATATCACTGTATACCTATTACAAGGCCAAAATCCAGAGCACTGGCAACAGCAAATGCTGACAAGGGTGTAGAGTAACAGGAACTATCCAATGTTGCTCATGGGAATGCAAATTCATACAGCCATTTTGGAAGACAGTTTGATGGCTTCTTACAAAACTAAATGTACTCTTACTGTATGATCCAGCAATCACGCTTCTTGGTATTTATCCAAAGGAATTGAAAATATGTCCACACAGAAACATGCACACAGTTTTAGCACACATGCTAAAACTTGGAAGCAATCAAGATGTCCTTTCGGAGATGAATGGATGAATAATGGATGGTGCATCCAGACAATGGAATATCATTCAGCACTAAAAAGAAATGGGCTAGAAAACCATGAAAAGACATGTGGGAGCTTTAAGTACATATTACTAAGTGAAAGAAGCCAGTCTGAAAAGGCTACCTACTGTATGATTCCAACAATATGACATTCTAGAAAAGGCAATGCCATGGAGAGAATAAAAAGACAAGAAAAAGATTAGTGGTTCCCAAGGGCTGGAGATGGGTAATGAACAGGCAGAGCACAGAGAATTTTTAGGGCAGTGAAAATTTTCTGTGTGTTGTTATAATAATGGATATATGTCATTATACTTTGTCAAAACCCAGAGAGTGTACAACACCAAGAGGGAATCCTAAGGTATACTGTGGACATTGGGTGATTAGGATATGTCATCACTAATATAAAATGTACTATTTTGGTGAGTTATGTCGCAGGAAGCTGTGTATGTGTAAGGGTAAGGGGTGTATGAGAAATCTCCATATCTTCCTCTTAATTTTGTTGTAAATCTATATCAGCTCTAAAAAATAGTCTTTTTTTTAAAATGTGAATGTTATGTGGATTTAAATAATGTGAAATGAGTGTGGTAATATTTTGCTTTCATGCATTATATATCTACAAAACATCTTATGGAACCCATTTCAAAAAACTAATTTTTGACTATTCTAGCCCTAAATTATCACACTGGATAATTTTCTTTAAATCTTTCTGAATTTATGAAACAAGCTCAATCATCCAATGTATTGGTTTCCTGTAGACATAGCCATCAATTTGATATGGACGAGGCAGTTCTCACTTAGATGTATCAGTCTTCTCTAAGTCTGACAGGGGAACAATAGATTGTTTTTCAGATCTGAGCTGTCATAAAATTAAATTAAGAACAGAATCAGTTATATCAAGGTAAGAGCTACAAGCGCTGCTCTATGAGCTATTTAAAGGTGGAGTATTTAAAATGGGGTTAGAGTAATAAAAACATTTTACTAGGAAAACATAATACCATGGTCTTAGAATAGGTCTGATTCTTAACTCCGAGTTGGCTTGACTTATTCTACTGATTAACATGTAGATTAAAAAGGTAGTAGGAATACAGAACTGAAAATCTCAGCGTACCAGTGGCTTTAGTTCTATGTATTAAGAATATACATAATAATGCCAGAGAGAGAACTAATTATAACACCCAAGATTTGGAACTATTGTGATGCCAGTAAATGTTTAATACTATGTTGTCTTAATGTTTAGACCACGTATGCAGATGATTTTAATGTACTGAAATGACCAGTTAGTTTAGTTTCTTACATCTCCCCCTAGAAAGATAGATACTCAATTAAAACATCTGAAAAACCAGTTGGAGGAATGTTTCCCTCCACAATGTAACTCAATTTTATAATTTAATAGCTCTATATAGAGACAGCTTGAAAAGCAATAATTTAACAAGAAACTCCTCACTTTCCTACACCATGCATTTTGAGTGTATCCAGCTGCTGATATAGATCTCAAATGTTTTTTTCCCATCAAAATTTGAAATAGAAGAGGAGGATTTATATATTTAGTAACCTGGCAGTATAGCTAGGACCATCTCTATGGCAAATTTCTATGGATAGATTTTTGACAGATGTCTATTTTCAATCAGTAAATGTCATGTAAACCTGAATGTCTCATTTTATGTGTCCCTCTTTTTAACTATATTAATAATAAACTTTGGGGCTATATATTTATGCTGAAGTATGGTGAGCTAAGTTTCTATGAGCACCCTTTGTGTTTCGCCATCTAACTTTATTGTCTTATTGTAACTAGTTAGTAACAAAGTTGATCATGTGCTAATATGTGACTTTTCAGGAGAAATGTGAAAAGTAATTTTTCAAGAGAAATACGAGCTTTGATTTTTCAAGGTAAGCTAAAGAGGAGTAGTTAAATATACTGTAGAGCTCGACTTATTCTTCTTTATGTTTGAATCAGTTGAGCTAGGTTTTATTCAAAGTTCTGTTTTAAGGTATTGCCATATCTGCCACTCTTTGATGGTGCTTCTCATTAACTCCAGTCTAATGAGCAGTTGTAGAGAATGAAGTGGAAATAGTAGTGAATCCAGTAGCAGGCAAGGCAAAGTACCATGCATGAGAATATCAGGCAATGGAACTGTTAGGAAGGAAGGACCTCGGCTCGGTTTCACAAGGAAGTCAGATACTCTGAGACAAGAACCAAAGCCAAGAAAGGAAAGTAAGTTTTAATGCATTCTACAGAGAGTAACAGACAGGGCCTGCCTAAGGTGTGACAGGCCTGGAGGCTCATTCTGAGGCTTCTTTTATGTGGTTTTGGCAGGGCAGAGAAGTCCTTGATTGACAGATCTTAGCCCTCTAGGTCTATTCTGGCTGGTGAGATGAGGACAGGGGCTGTGCTGGGCCTGTGCCTCTGATGTTTCTTAACTGGGGGGACCCTGGACATTTCCTGAGTCACTCTCAGACTCTATGGCTTCATCTGATTAACTCTGAGTCATTTCTGGCTTTCTGGTTCTATTTGATCAACTCCCTGAGTCATCTTTGGGGGGTGCCCTCTCCTTTTCTTCCCGCTCATTTCTGTCTTTCTGCCTAACAAAACCAGGTGCCTTGTTATTAGTAAGCCTGAAGTTTTATTCCGGGTACTTTTCTTGATGTTCTGTTTGATCTTTAGCAAATTGTTTTGATCTCTGAGCCTTGTATCCAGTGGTGGAAAATAAGGGCATCAAATCGTCCTTTCTGTTGTGAAGGGCTGAGAAAAAGAAAGATCTTTAAAACTCTGTATTATATGCCATATAAAGCATGTGGAAAGCTTTGCTGTATTGTTATTAATTATAATGAGTAATTATTTTCACTTACCAGCACTAACCCATGGTCAGAAGATGTGCTGGTGTAGTCAGCATGCAAAGAATTGCAATTCAACTAAAAATGAAGGGGTTTCAAGTCTGGCAATAGAAAGGGCATGTATCAGCCCTTCTATAGAAAATGACCTATTTGTTCATACACTTACCAATCAGTCTGATTTAATGAAGAGAGAGCTTTAGGGTCATGCTAAATCATTTGTTACTGTTGGCTCTGATTTCAAATGAACAGAGTAAACAGAGCCCTATTCAGGTGGCACTCTTCCTGTGCCTTTCAAATCATCAAAACCAACTCCTCAAAGCTTGACTGTTTCACAAGTACTTATTAATGGATTTCAGTATTTTGTTGTGTTCATTGGAAGTGTAGATTCACATTTGTGAGATAAAGTGTGTTGGCAATTCAGGTGGCTTTGAAATGAGTATTTGCAGATAAGGTGGTTTTTTTGTCCCCCTATCAATCAATGTTAATATTACTCACCTGGCTGTATGCATGCAAGCTTCAGTACAGTCATCCTAAAATGTGCAGTAGCAGCCTCAGATATTGGCTTTTCCATAAGCAGGTTGTTTACACGATTCCCAGAAAAATGTGTGTTTTTTGCCAGCGTATGTAATAACAATACATTTAATTTTAAGGATAGAATGCCCTTATGCCTATAATGGTATTCATCCCTACTTCCTCTCTGCTTCTGATCTTACCAACTCTTATCAATACTCTACATGGGAGGGAATGAAATTAAGGAACATTTATGGAAATGTGGAAATAGCCATGGAAGAGATTTGAAAAGTCTACCTCTGGAGTGGCTGAGATGATTTTAAAACCCTCCAAAAATTCCATCCTGCTCCATCTTACGTCAAGCTGTGTAATCATACTAGTACTGCAAGCATGTATGTAATTTTCATTCCTTGGATGTCATAAATAAGCCTTCCCCATGTCAGTTTTTACCCAAAGTTAAGTTGATTACATCCATTAGTGGTAGTTTTATTGATTTAGGGTCCAGAAGGATACATGTTACAAAGGACGAGGGATGGGATAAGGAGAGTACTGCATAGAAGCTTAAACTTTCTCAACCAAGAATTTTCTAGTGCACCTGTATAATGTGAGATTGAAAATTGAAGGTGAGCATGGTATACAACTGGATCTTAAAATGCCTGTTCCTCGTGGTATTTTTCTAGATTTAATTATACCATTTAATACATGGTCAGAAATCCTGAACATGTTTGGGAAGAGCAGGTTGGCTCTAATCTAGTGGCTCCTTGGGCCCTTTAAACCTGGAGGCTTCTGAGAGCATTGATACTGAACTTGTAGGAGACACACAAGGCAGTCAATTTGATAAGAGAGGCATCATTTAAGAAGGAAATTAAAAATGATGCCTCATGGCTGGCTCCCCAAATTTAAAACTTCAAGCATTCAGTAAGAGAACTAATTTTATAGTTTCTTTCTGTACTGTGGATTCCTGGAAAATATTGATTTTATGACTTGGTATTCTCACATTTTATAATCAATTATTAAACATATTTTAACTAAAGCTCTTAATGGTGTACGCTGTTTTTTAGTTCACATTTACATGGATCCTTAAGAAATTGATATTTTTCTGGCATGAGAAGTTTTATGTACCATAGAAGTGACATTTACCTTTTGAAACTCTTATGATTTCCATTATCATTTGCATCAGTATCCCCTCATCATCACTATCTATAACACCAAGTTTTGGTAACCAATGGCAGGGAAGGACGTCAACTCCATGAAGGATTAGCAAAAACCATCACACTGCCAGCCACCAAGTATACAAGTACAAACATTTCTGCCCACTACATCTTGGTATCAGAATTGCCAAGGAAAACTAGCACAGTCAAGCACTAGATGGAAAAAGCTTTGACTCACCTAGAGAAGAGACAGAACAAGGTCAGCTCCAATAGTGGACATCAGTCCCTCATGGCTAGCAGGTGATCCAGATACAAAGCAATTGGCCTATGCGCACTACTCTCATGCCACAGCAGAAAGACCCTGCTCCTTCTCTCTGGAGTCTGAAACACTGAAAACTGGGAGAGTGCCTGAGGGCCACTGAAGTCCTTGCCTAAGCCAGCAAAGGAATAATGATTGAATCTTAAACAGGAAAGGATATTCCCATAGGAGGTGATAAGCCTAGTAGAGGCTGTGTGGGCTCTTTATCTCTTGGTAAGGAAGAGTCCCAGGCTCTTAGAGTTCCAGACATTGTCATGTGGCTGAGTGGAGCTCCATAGACTATGCACATGAGACGGCCTTTCCCAACCATAATCAACCTTCCTTAACATGGAAGATTTGGTGCCAGATATTTATAGAAACTCACAAATTAAAACCCCTCTAATATAAGATATTAATAACTCACACATAGGTTAGATAAATTACCTTTTTAAATACCTATATAGAAAAAAATATATTCTATGTAAATTAACTGTATAAACTGGATTTGTTTGAGTATGTTGAAAATATCCAGGAAACGTTGTAAAGGTTCTTAGGTGTGTTGGTGTGCTCTTGGACCCCTAACATATTAATTACAAACAGTTCTTATGGATTCACTAAAATCCAGCACTGTATATAATAGCCAAATTTTTTACTAGCTTTGAATTCTGAAACTGCAGGTACTTCTTTACTGATTAACATGACAGCTTTAGTGCCTACACTTTATGAGACTGTGCTAGGTACTCTAAGAGACATGGGGCAATACAAAGATAAATAAGACATAGCCTCTAGACTCAACGAACTTGTGGCCCAAAAATGAGATCATGACAACCAACATGTAAACCAGGCTTCTTTCAATAGAGAGTTCATATGTAATCTTCCTCTGGTTGCAGATGCTACATGACTTGGTTGTTTTACAGCTGAAGACTGAAACCAATTAATATTTATAGTAGTGGAAGAACAGAGAACAAGTCTATGCTTTTTTGTGAATTTCTGTTTTCAAACCCTATTTGATTATTTTAAAGTATTGCTGTTGTACAATCTAATGTTGGTTTCAAATGTACAACACAGTGGTTTAAGTTACCTGCATTATCAAATCCTCACCTCCTCTAATGCAGTTATTATCTATCAATGGAGAAAGATGTTACAAAATCATTTACTATGTTCTCCATGCTGTACTACCATCCCGGTGACCAAGTTATATTGTGATTGCAAATTATTGTGCCCCTTTATCCCCCGCCCCTTGCCCCTCCCCCTTGGTAACAACCAGTCTCTTCTCAATGTCTATGAGTGTACTGCTCTTTTGTTCATTCTGTTTTGCTTTGTTTTTAGATTCCACAAATAAGTGAAATCATATGGTATTTGTCTTTCTCCACCTGACTTATTTCACTTAGCATAATTCTCTCTAGGTGCATTCATGTTGTTTCCTAAGGCAGGATTTGTTTTCTTGTTATGGCTGAATAATATTCCACTGTGTATATGTACTATATCTTCTTTATCCATTCATGTACTGATGGACACTTAGGTTGATTCCATATCTTGGCTATTGCAAATATTGTGGTGATAAACATAGGGTTGCATGTATCTTTTCGATTCAGGGATTTTGTTTTCTTCATGTAAATTCGTACCTATAAGATTTGATAAGAGCATCTGCCCTGACTGAGGATATTAGTGCATTCAATGAGCATATATTTGTAAAATGTTTGCCCTGAAAGTCTTTTCTGTTCAGGGCCGTAGTGCCAGGCCCAGCAAATGTGCAGCTCTAGTAAGATGGAAACTCTTACATAGCCAAGTGTTTCTTCTATTTAAGTGCATCCTCTTCTTTTGTTTTAGTGTATGACCTTCTAATCCTCATCTTGCTTCACTGAATTGCTGAATCTCTTCTCATTAATTGTGATTACCAGTTATCAATTGACTGCAATATAGCAATCTGTAGTGTCTCTTAGTGCAGAATAGCAGAGGGTTACTTTTTAAATATGAATAGTACAACATTAATATTCTAATGCTTTCTCTGAACGAATTTCACCATAAAAAAGTAATTTTATTGTGGTTCCTTACCAATGTACATTTTTTGGTTGGTTGTTTTACTTTTAATAAGATTTGTTACTTTTCCTGGCTTTTACTTGGACTACAGCTTGACTTCTGCTATTTATTTTTTAACAGGGCCATAGAATCATAGAATTTTATATCTGGAAGGGACATTAAAGAACATCTCATTTGTTCTCTTTATTTTACAAAAGGTGAAACTGAGGCCTCAACAGAGAGAGACGGAGTGAGAGAGAATGGAGATTGATGGAGACACTTGCTCATGGCAGAACAAGGGCCAAAATATTAAGTCTCCTGATTTATACTCCAGTGCACTTTTCTCCAGTACATGGCTGTCTTCCATTCTTCCATGAGATTTATTAATTACGAGCAAGCCATAACTTCTCAAACACATTAACTATAACTACTGAAATCTAAGTTATAGTTACTCTTTGGGTAGACAAAATGGTGGGAGATTAGATCAGAGAGCATTTTACAAAGACACTGAAAAAAAAGGCAAGAAATTGACAAGAATCTAACCAGAAGGTAGATGGTATATAGATTTGTTTATTTGTTCCTTTTATTTTGTATACCATAGAAACTAGGGTGTGGTTAGTTCTGTAATTCTAGGGTGCAAAATACAGTTTCACCTTTCCTTGTTTATTGCCACCCTAGATGTTACAAATTCTAATTTTCATGGCCTATTCCATTTTCCTATAAACTGCTACTGATATTATTATATGACGCTAGCTGTGAAGTTCAATCCTTGCAAATATGTTCAATGCACTATTTTCAAATGCAAGTCCAGGGACCTGCCTCCCCAACCAACAGAATTTCTAATAAGCTACAGCTAATCTTTGAACCACTTAAATTAAAATAGGTGCTTCAAGGCAAAGACACAATTTTTACATGAGGTATTTTAAGGTCTCATTATGATCATAAAGGCTTTCTTAGATATGCTGTACTAAAATAAAATATGCCACTTAACTATCAGAATAGTACAAATTATTTTCTCCAATTACCACCTCTTCTACCCTTCCCTTCCCCACTACTGATACTTTCAAATTGTATCCCATTTGCGGAAAGAACCTCATTCCACCCAGAAACTCTTCTTTTGATAGCTTTGGGCTATACTAATATGCATTGTCCAAGAGGCTGCCACCTTGCTGTCTTTACTGATATTCTTCTAGGGAAAATTCACTATGAAGTGTTTTATTTGGTAATTTTCAAAGTACTAGTTGATTTTAACCTCTAGTAAAGGAAAAATGCCTCAGTGGCTTGTATGGGACCAAGCAAGAGAACTACTGACCAATTTTCACATATAAATATTTTCACAAAGAGTTAACTGGACAATATTCCTCTCTGTTGTGCAGATTGAAGACTGGAACTATCAACATTAATGTGAATTATTCTAGCATCTCAGAGAGAGCTGGAGGCCAGCTGAGGAAATGAAATCTTCTGACTTTCCTAAGGCTCAAATTAGCCTGGTGTGAATTTTACCTAAATTAAATATTTTAGGGGTTGTCCTTTTGCTGTGTTGTACCCTTAATAGAAAAACAAAGCTGAGGTTTTCCTATCACCTTTTCTGGGTTCGAAATATAAAATGGAGTATAAAGATTTCAATACTTGAGATCTAGTCATTTCCCCTGTCTCTTTCCCCTTCCTTACTGTTTTTTTTTCCTTTGGAGAAAGAAATGAGAAATTTAATGCAGTTGACCAAACAAGGTTGGCCTGAAAAATGAAAGAACAAATGGACTTGGGAGGAGGTGGGAGGAAATGACATCATAGCCAGAAGGAAAATATAAATAAGAAAAGGAACATCTCCTCTAAGTCATCAGGGAGGAGGGTTCAGTGTAGCAATCTAGCTGCCCTAGTCTTTTACATTAATACTTATGTCAGGAAGTGTGAAGTAGGGCCAGGGTGCTGTACATTTAGGTACAAACTCATAACACGTTTGTACTCAAGGTCCTGGTCCGTATTTAACATCCCTAACAGGAACCAAGAATGTAGTAGCATCCTGAGCTAACTGGAAATTTTACAGAGAAACAGAGACCCAAGTCTCTTATTTTAAAGATTGGTGTTAAAGGACTTACGTGCAGTTATTATTGCTGTTATTTTTTATTTGAGGAGGAAATTTATGAAATACACCACCTCTTCTTTTGAGTAATATGTGTATTTTAAAAATTATAGCAGACTAAGAGCAGGAAACCCGCTTGAGTTTGGAGCTGTAATCCCAGCTTCAACACTTACTAACTGAATGGCCTTGACATGCCATTTGAGTTTCTGAAACACAGTTTCTTATTTCTCAAAAGAGAATCTATTTGCAGTAATCAAATGGGATAATGGGTATGATATTGCTGTATGAACTAAAAAATGTTAGGAAAATAAGAGGGCTAGTATATAAAAGAGACCCTCAAATATTCCATATATATAGTCACTTACTCCACTCCACTGGCTCTGGCAACATTCAGATGGGGGAAAAAACCCAACAGACTAATGTAGGTGATGTTGAAGGAATTGGAAATACAGGAAGAGAACCAGGTTATAATTATCCCACTGGCAGAAAGATACTTAAAAATTCCTTCCCAATAACCCGCAGTAGCATTGACTGAAAACTTAATGTGGGAAGATCATTATCTGTAGTGTTGTGTAGGGTTGCACTGGAGGGCATTCATTCCTTTGGGGGCTCTACTAACAGAGTTAAAGGGTAATGAAAATGCTACCTAAATAAGAAAAAAAACCCTAAATACCAATAATAGGTAATGGTAGAGTACAGAATATGTTAATTAATTATGCTGGGAGGGAAAAATAGCTAAAATTTTTTGAGCACATACTATATAGGCTAGGCACTGACCTATATTATTATCTTCTTTGTCTATCTGATATACACATAGACAGACCTTTTTAGGATTCAACCAGTTGCAGTATACCTAAGACATCCCTTCTTTTTCTGATACAACCTTTAAGGGCAACCCTTTTCTTTGTTATCTAATATGAGTGCAGATACCAAGTACATAACCAATAAATAAATACTGAATTGGATAATCAGATACCTTGCCAAATGCAAATCTCATTTATGAAAGAGGGGAGAAGACAGATTAAAAGCATCAGAGAAGGTCACAAAGTGAAAGCAAGAAAACATGCAAGATTCCCTGTTTGTGTAGGGAAAGAATGTAATATTGGAGGTGGATGAAAGGAAGGTTTTACAAATACATGGCTTTTATATTATATCTCCACTTTTCTCAAAGCTGTTTAAAGAAGGCATAACTATAGGTGATGATTTTTAAATGCTTCACAGTTATAGAGTAAGATTGGAGGCACTTGATAGAGGGACTCTTACTTGGAGGGTATCAGATACCCTCATTCCACCACTGCAACTCACTTTGAAATTCAGATCAAACTTAGATAAGAAACTGCAGCCAAAAAAGAAAATAGTTCCTAAAAGTTATATGGTAGGTTCCTATAAATAATGGATGTGCTGCATGTCTGTTGGTAAATACAGTAAGTAGTCTCCCCTTATCCTCAAGTTTGTTTCTGTGGTCAATCTCAGTCCAGAAGCAGATGCTCCTCCTTCTGCCACAGCGTCAGGAGGTCAACAGTAGCCTGGCATTGCATAAAGTGTCTGTGTCATTCACCTCGCGTTGTCTCAATTAGTAGGCATTTTATCATTTAGTAGCTCACATCATCACAAAAGGAAGAAGGGTGAGTACAGTATAATAAGACATTCTGAGAGAGAGAGACCACATTCACTAACTTTTATTACAGTATATTATGATTGTTCAAATTTATTATTTGTTATTGTTAATCTTTCACTGTGCCTAATTTATAAGTTAAATTTTATTATAGGAATGTATGTATAGTAAAAACAGCATATGTAGGGTTTGGTACTATCTGTGGTTTTAGGGATCCATTGGGGGTATTGGAATGCATCCCCAGCCAATAAAGGGAAGACAATTCTATTTTAAAGTATTCTCTATATGGTCTTTGGTAACGTTAAAAATTTGACTTCAATCACTGTTATCGTTCTATATCCTCTTTAGGAAAGGGGCTATATAAATGAAAAATAGTTCCAACAGAATTTCCCTAAACTTTTAAAGGGGAAAAATAAGGACTTAGAAAATAACACTCTTGTAGTGACTAGAAACTAAATAAATCATACAAAGTAAATCTTCCGTAAGAATACATTTCAAGTTGGAGTGATTGTAAAAAGGAACTAAGAAACAACATTGAGTGAACTCTCATTGGCCATGTAGTATATTGAATACCTCACATGTATTATCTCATTTAATCCTCACACTAACTCTGTAATGTAGGTACTAGTCTACCCTCCATTAAAGATTAAGTCACTTTCCCAGTCCATAGAATTTTAGTGACCAAACTGGGATTTAAGCCAGGGTCCAGTATGATGCCAAAGTCTATGTTTTGTCTACTACATTTGCTGCTGAAACTCTGCAAAAGCAGTTTTGCTAAAATGGATAAGGGAGTGCCACATTGACCTCCAAAAGATGTCAGAGTTACCGCATTCCAGGCTGTTTTTTATACCATCCCTCCCCACAGGCTGTGCATGAAGAGCACCCAAATTATCACACAGAAGAGATCCCAACTCCCATTTCTGAACCGGCTTAATCAGAGCTGGCTTATAGTTGGTTTTTTTTTTTAATTGGACTGGTGCCTTTCTTAGGAAGACTAGGAAGAAATTTCAGGAGATAGAAGTGTCACCCATCTATGTGGGTCAACCAAGAGCAGAGAGTTTTATGGGAGGCACAATAGAAAGGTCCTTCAGAAGGACATTTCTGAAGCTAAAAGTCCAGTACTTTCTTTTGCAACTCAAAATTATTTGGGAGCTTTTTATACAACTGGTATTCAACTAGCTTAAAATTTCACTTTAGGGAGTAAAGCATCAAAAACCTGCTGGATTATTCTGGAAACGTTTATATTAATAAAAGGTGGCTAGGTTCTTCATATCAATCATCTAGTTATCTTAAGACTGGGAAGAGTTGATGTTGAAGCTCAAAAATAAATCCCCTTTGAAGTTGCATATTTCTTTTTTATGTAGTTTTTATTTTTTTTATAAATAATACATGACTATTGCTTAAAAAGTCAAAGAAAGAAAAATGGCAGTCTACCTCTTCACCCCGTCTCCACCCTTTGAGTACCAGTCCCTAGATTAATAGCTTTCAACTCTTTTAGAGGTTTTTTTTGATATTTATCTTGCCATTTTAAATAACATGCTTATACTTGCACTTCTTAATTTTAGTTTTAGATATTATTTCTTGACTTAAGTTTGGGATATGATGAGTTCTCTTTAAGCATCATCTTGAAGGTTGTATTTGCCTCACACCTCTATTTCCTTTATCTCTATTCACTTTTTATTCCATGGAATCCATACTCCAGTAGCTTCTTGAGAAAGCCTGCATTTTTTATTTGTTTTTCAGATATTTCATGTGTGAAAATGTATTTATTCTACCTCTCACATTTTTGATGCTTTAACTGGATATAATTTTTAGGTTGGAAATGATTTTCCTTTTGAATTTTGAAAATATTTCTCCAGTAACATCTATCATCCAGTGTTCATGTTAAGAAAACTGAAGTTATTTCTGTTCCAGATCCTTCACTTTTTTGTTTGTTCTTCTGTTTGTTTGCTTCCTCTAGGGAAGCTTTAGGATCTTCTCATTGCTCCAGTTCTCCGAAATTTCACAGTGATGTGCTTTTGTATGAGTCTCCTTTCATTAATCATATTTCGTTGGCACCTTCATCCTAGAAACTTATGTTCTTTAGCTATGGGAAATTCCATTTAATTATTTTATTGATAATTTCCTCCCCTGTGATTACTTTCCAGACTTTTCTGGAAATTCTGTCATGACAAAGGACCTCATGAACTGATCTGTTTTCTTATCTTTTGTGTTGTTTCCAAGGTCTGACATTTTACCTACTTTTTCTGTGCAATTTCATCAACTCTTTCTTTCAACCATCACTGATTTTTTATTGTTCTTTGCATAGCAATGATGATGACAATGATGACATCCTCTTTTGCTCCCTGTGCTATATCTGCTTTCTTTAAACTCTCTTCTCTGATTGTTTTTGGTCTACTTTTCATTTTGGAAGTTTTCATTTGATGGTTTTTCATATTTAGGAATGAGACACTGAAAAGCTGATTGCAATCTCTGTATGTGCATTATCTTTCCTGGGTCAGTCAACCAACCCAGGCAGAAATCCATCCACCAATCCCCTTCCTGGGATTTTAATCTGGGTTGCTAGTACTTTAGAAGTTGAGAGAAAGAAAGAGCAAAAAGCATTCCATCACTCAGTATGTAGATTCCCAGATAATACCCTAGTTTTCATTATATCTTAATTGTTAGCTGTGCCAGTGGTCCACAATCCAGAATCCCCTTGTTTCAGTCTCTCCCATTTTATGTCAGAACTGGGAGTCGATCTGGAGGCCTAAGTGCTCTTTATAGACTATGAAATCCTCCTCTTGTTTTTTTCTTCTGAGCCGTGCCCATATCCAGACCTTTAGAGCTACCTGGCGATTATAATTTCTGATCCTTTCCTAAATTGTGAACACACAAATCATGTTTGTTGCATTGCTATCCTCCATCCTTTTCCTTCATGCCTCTCAGAAACTTAGCTTTCAGTTTTCTAAATTCTATTGGATCTATTAATACTTCCCATGTTATTTGCATCTCTCTATTGCTTTTTCCTCTTCTATGTTTTCCATCTTATGATTTAATCTGCCATGCTTAACCAGAAGTCACCAACATCTTTATTTTCCCCTTTTACAGAACAAGTATTGTCCCTTAGTTTGTGTGTTTTTTTTTAAGTTTAGATCTTGGAAAACAAAAAAAATATTGAAATGACTTCACTTCTGCCAAGCCTTTAGTATTTATGTTTTGTCTAAACTAAAAGGGTCTATATCCCTCTAATGTCAACAACCAGTGCATTTTATCTAATTTCCCAGCAACAGGACTACCAGAGAAGATAATGCTGGTTCATGAGATGTTATTCTAGAACATGTAAGAAGCAGAATATATTTTGTTTTTAACATGCTTCACAGTTGTAGAGTAAGATTGGAGGGAACCCTCTCACCTAGAGGGTTTCAGTTACTAAGACTCAGTTTGAAATCTCACTATGGTAATTTATGTCTTAGCTAGACCAGAGGAATTTAAGAATCACCATGCTTTGACATTTATTCCAAGCACTGCTCTTTATGAGGGATTTCAAAGTTCTAGAAATAGTGGAGTGTACAGATGCCCATGAAGGCTCCTGTCTATGTCAAATTGTAAATCCTTTCCCTGTTAGACATTACTCTACACCTCAGCAAAAACTAACTGGACACAATTCTATTAGAAGTCTTTATAAACATAACTGAAGAGGGAACCATAGGTGCATTTGGTATTGCTGTCAAGAAGATTACACATTCAGAACCTAATTCTTATGGCCAAAAATACTTGTCTTTCACCAGCAGCAGAGAGATTCTATTATACAGCAGTTTAAAAGATAAGGAAATCACAGGGATATTAATAAAACACATAGAGTTTAGTGAAGCATAAGCAGGGAAGAAATTCAGAGGGATTTTTCGGAATGGGGTAATTCATGCCTGAGGCCATTTTCTTAGGTGCAGAAATGAGAATGCTTCCAGAGGATGTCAAAAGATGTGAGTGGTAGTTACCAACATTAAAATTTAGAATATATATATTCTATATTAAGTATATTAAGTACTCTGTACATATATGTCTTAAGGTTGATTAGCACAAGTGAATGGGAATGTATTGGGAATACTCATCAACTATTGAAAAACTTTTTTTTTTTTAAATACTTACATTTGTTAAAAAACAAATAAAGTGGATTAAAGATGGCGGCGTGAGAGGTGAGACAGAGGCTTCCTCCTAAAACCACATATAATACGAAAATATGATTAATACAACTAATCTTGAAAGAGCAACAGGAAAGAGGGCTGTGCCAAACTGCATACACCTGGAGAACAGAATAAACATCACGAACAGGGTAATGTACCAAAGCTGTGGACAGTGACTGTAATGGGGTATGTGGTGGGGACTTGATGATGTGGGGAGTCTAGTAACCATAATGTTGCACATGTAATTGTAAATTAATGATACCAAAAAAATAAAAATAAAATAAAGAAATAAAGAAATAAAGAATCCTCCTGTTTGAAGCCAACTCCCTGCTTCCTATGTAGCTCCACACTGTGCACATCGCAAACAGCCAATGAATGAATCTTCAGGCAAAATGAGGGGCTGACAGTTAAAACATTAAAAAGCTGGAAAGCAAACCTCTACTAAGAGATAGAAGGCTTCACAGAACGTAGAAGCTGTGCTGAGGGGACATACTCCTGGAATTCAAGGCAATTCAAGTGTTCCAAAGAATGCTCATTTTGGCCCATTAAATCAGTTTAACTCAGAATCAGCTTGCAAATAAACCTAGTGAATCTCAAAATACCACATAACGCATCCACTCAACAAATATGCCCTTGACCCCTGAACAACATGGAGGATAGGGGTGCAGACTCTGAACAGTCAAAAATTCACAAGTACCTTTTGACTCTCCCAAACACTGAACTACTAATAGCCTACTGTTGGTGTAGCACAGATAAGGCATATAGTGAATCTGTGGCATCTTACTGTAGTGCAGTGACTGCATTGGGGTATGGGTGTGGACTTGATAATATGGGTAAATGTAGTAACCACATTGTTTTTTCATGTGAAACCTTCATAAGAGTGTATATCAATAATACCCTAATAAAAAAAACATTAAAGTGATTAGGAATCCTGAACTATTTCTGTCCCTAGCACCACCCCTGCCTGTAAACACATTTGGCTTAAGATGAGGGGACAGATGAACAGATGAAACCCTTTATGAATATGAACTGTAGGCCAGAGAGAGCTTTGGTTAGAATAAATATGGACATCTGCAGATGGAATGAACTTCAGGGCAATGTTTAATATATCTCAGCTTTTCTTGTTTAACATTTATTGAGATTGGGCAATGTGCTGATGGCTGTGCAGAGTGAACACAACATGGTTTCTTTCTTTGAGTGGAGTGAAATAAATATTTCCTGGTTAGTTAAGGAGAACTTGATGTGAATATAATTTATATGCCTTTGCATGCTGAATTCAAGAAGCTCAGATCTGGAAGATCAAATGAAGTTTACAAGTTGGTGAGAATCCACTGTGATCTTATTCTGACATTGGGATACAAGGAAAAAAACAGTCTTACCAAGGAAATAGGAGTAAGTCATATGAAACAATAGAGGGCAATGTATTAAAGAAAATAGAAGATGGTATATAATCAAGTACTAATTGTAGAGGGATTAAAATGGTAGGCCAAATATTAAAGGAGGTCAAAGGAAAGAGAGGTAACTGTATATTCAAGATAGAAGAGTCATGCTGGAGATGAAAATAGATTGGTCTTCTAATATGCATCCTATCATACTCTTAAATGCTAGGATTTAGAGCATGAAAACATATCCAAGATATATAAAGTGAAAATAAAATAAAGGTTTTTTATTGAAGTATCACTGATATACAATCTTATGTTGGTTTCAAATACAAAATGCAGTGGTTCAACATTTACCCATATTACCAAATCCTCCTCCCCTCCAGTGCGATCACTGTTCATCAACCTAATCAGATGTTACAGAATCATTACCTGTATGCTCTGTGCTGTACTACTGTCCCTGTGACCGACCTATATTGTGATTTTGAATTATTGCCCCCCTTAATCCCTTTCCCTTCCCCCCACCTTCCCCAACTCCTCCCCTTTAGTAACCACTAGTCCCTTCTCAATGTCTATGAGTCTACTGCTATCGAAATGAAGTTTTTTCAAAGAGTGTATTTACTATGCTCTCATTTTTATATAAATAAATAAATAATATCTGGGAAGAATAGTTTCCAAAGTATTAACAGTGATTACACCTCAGGAAAGATAATAAGAGACTGTTTCTTTTCAAATCATGTATTTCCATATCACTTTTTTTTTTCAACAACCATGATATACTTTTGGAATCAGAAGTCAGGTCATGTCAGACTTCCTAGTAACTCACTTCTTCCCCAGTTTCGAACATTCCTAAGTCCAGGATACAGTTTTGCTTGGATATATGCTGGAAACCAGAATATATATATGTATATATATATTTAATAAATCAGGTTTATATCATTACAAAATAAGAAAAGGTATAAATATGAATGCAGCAGATATGAAAAGATAAATGGGAAATATCATGAACAGTATTATCTTAATACTTTTGAAAACATGGATAAAATGGAAGAAACAAAATTACTGAAACTGATGCAAGAATAAATAAAATGTCTTATTTGTTTTACATAATTATTAGAGGAATGGAATCAGTATTTAAAAGTCTTATCCCACAGAAATCACTGAACCCAGGCAATTTTATGAATGTGTTTTATCAAACATTCAAGAAATGGAATATTTTAACCTTCAAAGGAGTAGAAAAAGAGGGAATGCTCCAAACCAATTTTATAAAAGTAATATAACTTTAATAACACAATGAAAGGATAAAATGAGAAAAAATATATATAGGGCCCTTATTCATTGATATTAAAGCAAAAATTCCAACTAACTTATTAATGCATGAATTCCAGACATGTATAAATTGGTCAAACCATTAATAGCCTAGCTGGATTTATTCCAGGAATGATAGTTTGATTCAACAGTAGAAAATCTACTATAAATAAGGGGTGGGGAGAACATATGATTGACTCAATAAATACAGAAAAGAATTTGGTAAAATTCAGCATCCATTCATAATTTTAATATACAGTAGCAAACTACAAATGGGCTGTTTACAAATTCTAAAGCACAGTTGCTTTGAAAAACAGTTTGGCAGTTCCCCAAAAATTTAACTATAGGGTTGCCATATGACATAGGTAACATCTGAGAATACTGAAAACATATGTGCATACAAAAATGTGTACAATTGTTATTCATAGCAGCATTACTCAAAAAAGCCAAAAAGTAGAAACAACCCAAATGTCCTTCAACTGATGAACTGACTTTAAAATAATGATATGCCCATGCAATGAAGTAGTATTCAGCAATCAGAACTAATGAAGTACTGGTATTTGGCACAACAGGGTGAACCTTTAGATCATGATGCTAAATGAAAGAAGCCAGACGCAAAAGTCCCCATACTGTATGATTCTGTTCTTATGCAAAGTCCTGAATACGCAACTCTATCTAGACAGAAAATAGATTAGTGGTTTCCAGGGATAGGGGTATGAAGGAATGAGCAGTGACTGTTAATAAGTAAGGGGTTTATGTTTTGATTGATGAAAATATTCTTGAATTAGATAGTGGTGATGGTTACACAACTTTCTGAAGATACTGAAAAGCACTGGATTATGTGCTTTAAAAGAGAATTTTATAGTATGTGAATTACATACAAATAAAATACTTTCTAAAACCCGCAACAAACCTCATACACTATGATGAAATGTTAAAAGCATTCCCTTTAAAATCAGGAGTAAGATAGTATGTGTCCTGTCACCATATCAATTAAATATAGTATTGGAGCCCCTAGTCAGTGCATTTGGGAAAGATATAGAAAGAACATATAATCTTAGAAGAAACAAACTCTCGTTATTGCCTTGCAGTATGATTGTTTATATAGAAAACTCAAAGATTCAAAAGAATAAGCAGAAAAAGTATTAAAATGTAAAGAAAAATTTTCAACAAATGGTGCCAGAACAACTGGACATCTGCATATAAAAATAACAAATGAATCAAAAGACAAACCTCACACCTTTCATCATTAGAATTAACTCAAAATGAATCACAGACCTAATTGTAAAATGCGAAACTATAAAAGTTCAGAAGATTATGTAGGAGAAAATATAGGTGACCATGGGTTTGTTAATGACTTTTTAGGTACAATATCAATAGCAAGATCTGTGAAAGAAAAATAATTGATTATTTGGATTCATTAAAATTAAAAACTGCTCTAATAAAGACAATGCCAAGAGAATTAGAAGACAAGCCATAGACAAGGAGAAAATTAAGCAAAAGACGCATATGATAAAAGACAATTATCCAAGGTATATGTCAACAGGGAAATGCAAATTAAAACAGCAATGAGATACCATTATACACCTATTACAATGGTTATAATCCAAAAATCTGAAAATACCAATCGGTGAGGACACAGAACAACAAGATCTCCCATGTACTTCTGGTGAGACAGAAATGGTACAGCCACTTTGGAAGACAGTTTGTCATTTTCTTACAAAATGAAGCATAGTCTAATATGGTCTTTCAATCATACTCCTTGGTCTTTACTCAAAGGATCTGAAAACTTACATGTACACAAAACCTGCACATGGATGTTTATAGCATTTTTATTCATAATTGCCAAAACTTAGATGCAACCAAGATGCCCTTCAGTAGATGAGTAGATATATAGTCTGTGGTACATACAGGCAATGGAATATTATTCTATACTAACAAGAAATAAGCTATTAAACTATGAAAAGACAAGGAAGGAACTTAAATGTATATTGCTGATTGAAAGAAGTCACTTTGAAAAGGCTATATACCATATGATTTCAACTATATGACAATATGGAAAAGGCAAAACTGTGGAAATAATAAAAAGATCAGCGGTTACCGGGGCACTGGCGGAAGAGAGGAAGGTTAAAAATAGGTGGACTCCAGGGGATTTTAGGGCAGTGAAACTCTTCACAATTCTGTAATGGTGGATAGATGTCATTATACGCTTGTCAAATTCATAGAATGTACAAAACAAAGAGTGAATCCAAATGTAAACTATGGCATTTTGTTAATAGTAGTGCATCAGTTTGGTCTCATCAGTTGTAGCGAACGTACCACATTAATGCAAGATGTTAATGAACCTGTGTGTGTGTAGGTAGAGGCAGGGCACTATGGGAACTCTACTTTCCACTCAATTTCTCTATATATCAAAAACTGTTCTAAAAATAAAGCTAAGTTAATTTTTAAAATGCTATGGCAAAAATAAATGTATAGAATGTTCTAGCAAGGAACCAGATATAAGATCTCTATACAAAAACTCAATTGCATTTTTATACATTGACAACAAATAGAAAATGACATTTAAAAAGATACCATTTTCATTTTCAGGAATGCTATTAAAACCCAGGAACAAATATAACAAAAGATATACACAGCCTTTGCATGGAAATTGGTAAATACTTTATTAAAACACATTAAAGATAGATTCAGAGTCTTAAATATACCAATCTCTTTGAATAGATCTAGCAGTGTTTCTCAACTCTGCAAGCATATTAAAATTCCATGGGAGGTGTTCAAAATCCCTGTACTTGACTATTCTCCAGCTTCCTAAGATGAAGTAAATCAGTTTTCCTACAAATAAAATTTTATTGGAACATAGCTTTTTTAATGGACATTTTATTAAATTCAAATTATATGAGGAACTCCTATGATTCCCAAAAAAAGAAAACACCCCAATTATAAAAAATAATTGAAAGGCAAAACAGGCATTTCACAGCAGAGGAAACAATGTCCATAAATGTGAAAATATGTTTAATTTTTAATCAGAGGAATTCATACTAAAACTACAATGCAATTTTTTTTTCCACATCAACCAGATTGAGCTAAATTTTAAAAAATGACAATAGGTAGAGTTAGTGATAGTGATTAGAAACTGCAATTCTCATCCAGTATGGGAATGTAAATTATTATACCTACTATGGCAAATAATTTGTCATTACATGACATATCCTACAATCTAGTAATTCCACTCCTTGTAATGTTTCCTCCTTAGAGAAACTCTAGCTTTTTGTTAGTAGTCATGTATCAGAATCCCAATAGCAATAATGTTATGAAAAAAAAGTTCCATCAGTGATAACACAAATATATAAACTGTTCTATCTTCATATACAACAAAATGCTAGATGACAGTGACTACAGATTTATGCATCAATATGCATGAATTTCAAAACTATAATGTAATACTGAGTGATAAAATAGGCCAAAATAGCGCAAACAATGAGATTCTACATATAGAAGCTCAAAACGGGTAAAACTAAATGCTATGTTTTTAGAGATGTGTATAAATGCAATAATAAAGGCAACAGAATAATCAATTCAAAATTTAGGATGGGATTTGCTTCTGGTGAAGAGAAAGAAAGATTAAAACAAGGAGGGGACACACAAAAGTTTTCAATGACACTGGTAATATTGTATTTCTTAAATTAGGTGACAGGTACAAGCTGTTCATTCTATTATTTTTTAACATATATTTCATCTTTGGAAGCTTATTGAGACCTTTCCTTTTTTCATCTGTTTGTACTTCAATTTGTACAGTTCTTCTAATCTATATTCTAGAATCTAGATAACCAATTCTCTTTTTAGCTGTATCTATTTTTCTGTTAACCTCATCTAAAAGTTCTTAATTTTGATTACTGTATTTTTGGGTTCCATAATTTCTGGATGGTTAATTTTCAAATCTGTATTATCACTTTTTATAGTTTCCAGTTCCTTGCTACATGTTTTTGAAGTTTGGATTTTATTTCCATGAGTATAGTTAAGCATAGTTGTTTCAAAGTTTAAGCCTGGTAACTACAATGATTGTCATTTGCCTCA
The DNA here is from genome assembly GCA_032199065.1 of Smutsia gigantea. Classification (NCBI taxonomy): domain Eukaryota; kingdom Metazoa; phylum Chordata; class Mammalia; order Pholidota; family Manidae; genus Smutsia; species Smutsia gigantea. Next base: position 21,816 of record JAVSCE010020465.1, read on the forward strand.
TCACTGATTATTTGCCATGTATTTTATTTGAAAAAAAATTTTAGAAACAATTTTTTTTTAGTATGACATTATCTTTCTCTAGATAGGAATTACCTTCCTCCTTCCTGAACACCTGTGGTGACTAACAGTCCAAGACTGGTATATTAAGCTATTAGAGTCCTGTCCACTCACTATTCTAGGGTGTAGCCTTTTGGGGTCCCAGGATGGAGTAAGGAGTTTTACATTAGGGTAACGTTTGTTAATAAGTCTCTACTAAAGGTATTTCTTTACTTAATTATTGTAATGCTTTTCAAACTTGTACCCTCGTCTCCTTCCCCAGCCATTTTAAACATTGCGATCTGAATAACCATCCAAAGAACAATTGATCATATCTCTCTTCTGCTTAAAAACATCCAAAGTTTCTCGTCTCCTACAGGAAAAATTCTAAACTTCTTAACAACATCCTTCATTATCTGACTCCAACCTGCCTTTCCAATTTCACTTCTTGTCCTTACTCTCTAATCACCATGCTCTACAGCTACAGGCAACATGTCAGCTTTCTCTAACACACCGTTCGTTCAGATGTCTTCAACTTCATTCTATGTATCTAGAATGCATATTCTCCACCTGGTGAACTCCTTCCTTAATATCCTACAAATTCCCCTCCTTTGGGAAGTCTGCCATAGTCTGCTAGGCAGAATTAGTTGCTCCTACTTCTAGATTTTCTTCATAGTACAAGAAAATGGAAACAAACCATTTTTTAAGGCAATTGGGAAATATTTGTCCAAATGTAATATTCACATGACCTGTGATGCAAAACTTCCACCACCATGCTCAATGAATGATAAGCATGAAGCTTTTTATTGGGGTGTTTTTGTTTGTTTGTTTTGAAATAGCAACCACCTGGAAAACCAACAAAATGTACATGAGAAGAGACTAGTTAAATAAATGTGCCTTATATCCACACAATAAAATGCCACTTAGTTACTAAAGAGAGTGAGGAGTGGGTACTGGTATGGAAAAATCCCCAAGAAATTGTAAGTGAACAAACCGGATGCAGATAAATGGACATAATGTGTGTGTATGTGCATATGTATGATGAAAATTTCTGGGAAGAAATATATGAAGCTGTGAACAGTGTTTCCCTTTGAGTAGGGGGACTGAGTGGGCTGAGAGTGTCACTTTTTATTCCTTTTGTAGTTCCTGGATTTATTTTATTGCATGCATTTTTTTCTTTTTTATTACAAAGATTTTTAAAATGAGGACTGATATCCTTTAAAAATGAAAATCCTACTTTTGTAGCCTATTACACTCTAACTCACCTGCTTATATGCCACTTTTTTGCACCTGGCTAACAGCAACTTGAGGATAGGAGCTGTCTTACTCATCTTCATATACCCAGTGCCTAACACAGCTAGTCATGGTAAAAGGCCCACAGGCAATCAAATAAGATGATGAATAGATATTTCTGATTTAATAGATGGATGAAGGAATGAATGCATGTATAAATGAATGAATGAATGGTGACAGTAAGTTCAAGTTAATTAACGGACAGCACCTACAGTAGTTCTTCAGACACTCCTCTATGGTCTCTCATGTAGGTTTTGAGGATCCATTATGAGAGGAAATTCAGGAAAAATACAATTACTTTATATTCAGAGGTGACCTATCTGATGAAGACTACAGAATGATATTAATTATGCACAGGAGCAATGAAGTACATTTCATCCTAGACTGCGTCAAAAGCAAGTCACTGTGAAATGAACTGAATGATTTAACAACACCCAATGCATAAAAGGTCCTCCTCACCTTAAAGGTCTTCAGGACAGCCTCTTAATTTGATTTCTGTTTTGTTGTGCTATCTTCATTTTATGGTCTTTAGTTCTCCTTATTACAAATGTAATTTTTAAGGGTCAAATTAATTTAATTTCACTTTGGCTTTGGGATGCTTGAATGCAAGGTTGTGAAAACCACTAGCTTAAAACAGGTGCTCTGCAAAACTTTCTGTCAAGCCTTCCTAAGTCACCAGGACATCTACAGGAAACTGTGAGTTGGAGAGTTCACAGCTATGCCAGAAATAGTAAGGAGAAATTATAGATGTTTCACAGACTGTATTAGCATTGGAAGGTGACATTGTCTTTGCTCATACCACATTCTCCACTGCTGCAGCCTGCAAGGCCTGTTTTACCCTTTTTTACCTCTCAAAATCTAGCCTGTTTCAGGATACAACTCAAATCTGTTCTCTTCTGTGACGTCTTTCCTTCCTGCCTCAGCACAATGGTCTCTCCCTCCTCTGAGCCAGTTGTTTAGAAGAAAACATGTCTTATACCATATTTACTTCTTTGATTATCTTAGTTCCTGAAGTGAATCATGAACTCTTAGAGTGTCCAGAACATGTATTATTATATCCTCATACTCTGCCCCCATTCTCATAAGTGTTCTTTCACTTTTTGGAGACATTGAGAACTTTGAGAATTGGATGAAAGCAATCTAGAAGGTAAAATATACATATGCAGAAAGTACAATTTTCCATATGATTCCACGGGTCCAGAAGTATCTGATCCAGCACGTGTTCAATTAATGTTGATTACATTTAAGGAAGCAACGTCAGTTACACTGATGAGCTTTGAGTTAACCCCCTTGGGTTTTTGTGTGACAGTTCTGCTACTTATTAACTGGGTGATCTTGAATGGATTACTCAACGTTTGTGTGTCTTGATATATTCTTCTGTGAAATGGAAGTAATAATAGCACTTTCCTTTTAAGATTGTTAAGAAGGCTGAATGAGAATAGGAATTTAACATAGTGCCTGGCTCATAATATGCACTTAAAAACTATGTTTTTCCCTCAACTAAATACATGGTGGAGCCTGGATTTCAGTCTAGGTTTGTCTGACTTTAGAACTGACTGGAGCCAGGTGGATCAGGGTACAAATACAGGCTTCACCATTTACTAGCCATTTAACCTTGGCCATATCAGTGGGATGGTCTCCAATACAATAAACATTTCTTCAACTAGCATGTACAGTATTCACCTTTGTTGTGTATAGATGGAATTAGGGTCTGTACTTGAGAAGACAGAGTAGAAGGAAGGCATAGTTTCTGTCCTCAATGACTTTAAAATCTCCTTGGGGAAAGAAGATACTGGAGTGATAAATAATAAGGAAGGCATAATAGGTGAAGTGTAAATGATCTGTGAACACTGTAGCATGTGAATCAAAGGAAGCAGGCTAGCTGGGCTGGTAGGGGCCAGCTAGTATTGGTTTTGTCACTAGTTCCTTATGCATTCGGTAGAGATTCTTACCCACTTATTTTCAGATCCTCACTGTGGCTTTCATTGTTAGTCTCTTATCATTTTTTCATTTGACCTTATTCCTCTTCTGAGACTGCTGCATAGGCTCAAAGCTGAGTAAACTGCTACCTCAGCGTGTCATCCCAACACATAGAGATAGATATTGACTCTCTGTCAAACATCAAACTTATCTTTTAAATTGCTTTGATGACTTATAAGGCTGTGTTTAGTGTAGGTCTAGTTTTGTTGTATGATTAGCTCTTGTTGCCTAGAATGGACTGTACAGGTGTTCTAGAATAAGGTGGAACATTTCACCAGTTTCAAAGACTCTAACCCCCTCCATCGCTTTGACTTCTGTCCTGATTAGAGAAAAAACACTTTTCATTCACCAGAAGACAAAGACAGTGCCCAGTGGCTAAGAAGACTGTGGTAACATGGGTAAACCCCCATTTTCTATTTCCACTCAAGCAATTGAATTAAAGACAATTCTAAGGAATGGGGTATATGATCAAAATGAGCAATTGGAAACATAGCCCTTCAGGAAAGGAAATTTTTATAGGGTGAACATTATCCAAAAGAAGATTGAGAGCATCTACATAAAATCCTCTAATCTTTACTCAAATAAAATCTGATTCTTCCTTCCTGAATTTGCTGTTCCACAGGTTTTCAACCCAGGCTAAGGGTCATTAATCCAGTCTGCAAAAGTGTCCTCCTGTATTTTCATCATACATGCTGCTGCTTCTGCCTGCAATGTCTACCCTAAACTCTTTGCCTATTTAACTGCTTATTCTTCAGTTTGTGACTCTGTAGATATCTCCTCAGGGAAGTCTTCCCTACCAAGACTATGTCAAATACACCTATTGTAAACTCAGATAACACATATAACTTTCCTTCATAGCACTTGAAATAGTTTCAACTTTATGTTTTTGTAATTATTTTATTAATGTCTGTCTTCTCTCCCTTATACTATAAATGTTTGAGGGCAGGGAGCACATAGTATAATTCCTGGCTCATAGCTGGTACTCAATAGTCATTTGGCAAATGAAGGAATGGATTTCAGTTTTCCCTAATTAGGTTGTGTTAATAACATACTAACTTTCTTAGTGAGACTCTGGCATACACTGTGCTTTAAGAAAATTCAATATACATAGAGTGAAAATTTCACTTGTGAAATTAAGGACAAGTTAGGAATGGAGGATTCTTTACTTGTTTGTGGTAAGGCAGAATTAACCAGATGCCAGTGTGACTTTCCTTCTGGACTGTGCTGTATCTGAGAAGTGTCAAATTAAGTATTGGATATTATAAACCCAAGAGAGCCCAGTAGTGCTAGAAATATAGCCCTCTACTTTTAAATAGCTTTCTGTCAGTATTTGGGATCTTAACATTAAAAAAACAGTACTGGGAATTACACTGAGATAATGAAACATTTTCAGTGTCTCTAGAAATAAATTGGCATCATAGCTGAAATTAATACCTACATTCAGATATATCAGAGACTGTGTTTTCCACATATGCTAGTAAACAGAAGGCATGAGATCTAAACTGTTGTTTGAGTTTAAGCTGGCTTCTCACTCTGCCTAGAGAGCAGAAACTGATTCATTCATAAAGGTAACTAAAGTGCCTTGCACAAGCCATGGCATATAGTAAGTACCTCCCTCTCTATCAGTCATTCAATTGATCTATTGATCTATCTATCCATCCATCGGTCTATCATCTTTATCTCTATCTCCATATGGAATTTGCAAGTCCAAACATGTAGATAGTATGTAGATTGAAAAGTTCATAGAATGGAAGTCAACCAACCTGTATTATATTAATCTAGTCTCAACTCTGTCTATAATTAACTATGTGATTTTAGACAAGTTCTTTAATCTCTCTCTTCCTTATTTTCTTTATCTGTTGAATATGACTAATCATACCTGACTTGCATACCTAAACATTGTTTGAAGAAGAACAAATGAAATGGCAAATGTGAAAATGTTTTGAAAGGTGAAAAGTATCATTCAAGTGCAAGGGTGATGGAGGGCCTGTGCTATGAGAAGCAGAGTATAGGACTAAGCTACCGAGTGTTCATTTCAAGCAAAATGAAGACACTGAGAGGTTCATTCTCTGCAAGCTCAGCCCACAGAGGCTAACTTGCATAATCCTCCTCTTACTTACCAGCAGAGCTCCTTCCAGCATTGAAAGAATCCTATAAATCTCTCACTTCCTTTTTTGCTCCACTTGCTGACTCAGCCTTGGTGAAAGTATCCCCTCCAGTATGTAGTATTTTGAAGAAACTTTCAAGAAAACTCTGTACCCAGAGAGTGCTGATTCAGCATAGCAAATCAGATGACAAAGATGCATTGGAACATTTCATTGGCAAGACCCTGGTTTGACCAAGCCAACATGAATAAGGAGGTACCTGTTTGGCTAAAGGAAGCACACTGCTTACAAATATATCACTATATATGTTCTTGCATTTGAAGGCACATGGCATGTGGAGTAAAAAGTATTGCCATGTTTTAAAGGCATCATCCTGTGCATTCAAATAGTCTATAGTTAATTTATGACATAGTAATCTCCTTTCCTTCTTCTTTTGCCTCCATACATAATACAACAGCTTCTAAAAAATGTACCCTATAGTGTTATATGTCACCATGCCACAGGACATGAAGCACCCTTTTCTATAATGCATAAAAAATAAATCAAAATTATTCATAAGCATGACTGAAGACAAATAATTCTCTCTGACTTAAAGAAATAATTATGCTGCAACTGCTATACTCACACACCTGGAGTTTTGACTGGCAGAGCCGTACATTTTGGTAATTCCAATCTTCAATAACACAGTGCTTCCCCGAATCTTATTCTCACTTATTAGCTGCCAGATGCAGAAGGCATTTTAAAGCATTATTTTCAAAGACATCACAATGTAACAGGAAAGCATGTGCCAGTAATAGGTGGTAGATTGGGCATGGTGGTGTTGGGACACAATCTGAATGACCCTCCTTCAAACAAGCTTGCCAAAGAAAGTCCCTCAAGCTAATTAGCCTAAGTAAGTAGGTTACTTGCATTCTTCCTGGATACCACAGATACTTATCTTTTTCAAAGCAGATGAATAAAATGCAGTCCAGTTAATCATTAAAATGAAATAACGTATCAGTTCTCTCTAAGCATCAAATATGAACTTTCCCACTGGTAGCTGGTTAAAGAGGAAAAAAAAACCAAAATGTTTTTACGCTACAAACATATTTCTGTGTATTTCCCTTTCAAATTATTCATTTTTTTCATGACATGAAGAAAACTTACTAGACTTACTAGCAGTAATGTAAGGAAAATAAGAAAAACCTTGAGAAAAATCAAGTTAAATACTTTTGCCAAATACACTTTAACATTCATTAAATATGTGTAATATTTTTACCAGGTGGATTTTCATGCAGCCTTAGAAAGTTAGTCAATATTTAGAATCTGCCAGAGCTAATAGCACATTTGATTGTCCATCATTCCATCTCTGTTCCCATCTGTCTGTGAAGCCTAATGCTTGGTGTGAAAGAGATCACAGCTGTTTTTCATCTTCGTTTTGGGGCATACATTTTTATTCTGACTTACTCTTATGTATTTTCATTGCCTGAAGTTTAGAAGCAACTTAGGTGGAGTCATTTCCAGCTGGAAACACAGTTCTTCTTCCTTCGGAGGCCCAGTTGGGTGCTGTGATGCCTATTCCCAAGGTCAGACTGTGACAACGGGCATGTTGTACATGGGCTGTTTTGCACCTCCCTACCGTATTGTTTAGGATCCCTCCTCTCACCCATCTGAAACCTCATTTCCGGTCTTCTCAATTAAATCCCTTTCCCAGATTCATATCCTCCCCCTGCTGCGGTCTTCCATCGGAATCATATAATCCTGTAAACCTTCCTCCTCCCCCTTCCTACAGCAGGCCATAGGATTTGGGGATTAGTAGATGAGAAATCAGTCCTGTAAACTGTATAAAGTTTTTAATACAAACAATGGGTTAATTCATTACTTATTGCAGGAATATTACATTCAGACAAGAATTACCCAGTGGAATTACTTTCTAATCACAGAATCTTAGGCTTCCTTGTCAAATGTGGATGATTATACCACTCAGGAAGCAAAAAGCCCTCAGACACAAGTTGAGTGAACAGCGTTACCAGCAAGAGAAATAGTTTTTCACAGAGGGTTCCTGTGTTCTAAGGACCTGTTACTTCAAAATCAGAATATAAAAGTGAATTTAAAACAAGTAGCCTTACTTAACCAATTAAATAAATTTTCTAATGTACATATGTATCTGCTGTCTCATTATTTTCCCAGATTAAATTCTATCACAGCAGTTCTAACAGAATAAAATATGGAAGTACCTCAAGGACTACAAATCCTTTCTCTTGAGCTGGGCCTTCACCCAACTACAAAGAAATTTTTTTTTCCAAACCACCATCATAAAGAATGAGATTCTGTTCCTAACAAGAAGTCTTTTGTCATACCCTGTTTTTTTCCCACTTTTGTAAATGAGTCCTATGTTTTACTGTTTTGTTTTGTTTTGTTTTTTTAAGGTGGGACAAAGGATATAAGAGTAGTTACCTTACTTTCTGAATTGAGAAAACTCAGCAGACATTGTCTTAGATTTATGTGAAACTTGCAGATTAGGAGGTGATCTTGGAAGTATAGTGTGATCATTGAAATATTGTACTTTTGTGACAGTGAATGTATAATGTAACTGCTGTTTGAATTCAAACTTTTTCTATCCAGGACAGATGGTCACCATAGACACAGGGTTAAGCTATGTTTTTATATCTGATCTAAACTGGTTTTTGTGGGATTTTACTTTGTTAGTGGTTTATGATTTCTAGAGGTATCAGAGAATCTAGTTTGAGGCAGGTGGTGAGTCAAGCTAGGTGATAAAGTGGAAAGCACCATGAGTTTCCACTCAGTGATTTTTGCTCAAATCTTGGCTGATATATTTTCTAGCTGTGTGCTTTGTGGCAATAATTTCCATTTCTGAGATGTTTCTTCTTCTTTAAAACTGGAAGGGTTATAACAATGAAATGATAACCTTTTTCATGTGCATTAAATAGAAAAATATGAAATATTTGTAATAGAGTGATCAATGTATAATGTATAATCACAGTATGATCATTATGTCTATTCCTTTATCTTCATTTCTATGAACTTACCCAAACTGATACTCATGCTGTTATCTGTGAATGTTAGGGTCAGTTTTTCTGTTAAGTGCAAGACAGTATTAGTGTTATGAGAGTGCTTTAACTCTCATAACAACAAAGCACAAAGGGACAAAATAATCCACAGTATGTTTTTAGGTGAATACACTGAAGATCAAGTTAGCCTGGGTTGGGTGACAGGGGGAATGTAGGGTACTGGAAATCTTTCTCAAGTGCTTCCTGAATGTTGTATCCTTGCTGCTATCTGCACAGTGTAGTTGCTCCTTATTGAGCTGACATTGCACTGACCTCTCTTTAGAGATGAATCACCTGGGTTAGATGACAGAGAATAAAGTATAACAAAAATGTGGCCTGGTGATAATTTGGCTCAAGTCAGAGGCTCAGGGTGCTTAGAAAAACCACATTGAGAGAGCAATCAAATGTGAGCATAGTCTAACACTAGTGAGGTAGTTCAGGTGGCAAAACTGAGTTCACCTTTTATTCATACTCTTTTGCAGCTCCCTGCTATTTAAACACCTTTCTTCTGTGAAATGAGGTTTTTAGGTTCAGCCTCCCTGATTTAGTGTCTATAGTGTTTTTAAAAGAGGTATCAGATTATAGCAGATCAGCTAGTGAGTTTATCCCCTTTCTTTGCTGATCTAATTGTCGGCTTTGATAAAAATGTCCTCACAGTTGAGTTATACGTTGTGTTGAGGTCTTTTCATTCCTCGTGCTCACCTATAAAGTGGTAGCCTCAACTAATGTTAGCCTATCTGTTTTCATTTCTGATAAGTGTTATCTGAAATTCATTTATGTGTTTAGGAACAAGGTGACAAAATAGTGGTATGCTCTTGATAAATCTCACATACAGTATGGCAGCCTATGAGTCATTCTTACAAGTAGTGTAGACTTTATTGTCTTACATGATTTATGCTTATAGCCATACATAGATCACACAGAACCACCAGAGGAATTTTAGTGTTTAGTCATAATAAAAGGAGAGATTTCACAGAATGTCTCTATCAAGGCTGAATGAGGTGGAAGGAAAGGATTTCTAATAAATAATTGGTTTCAAATTCTTCTCAGCTAATGATGAATTCTTCTATTCAGCATTTTAACAAGGAAACCTCATTTTGTTTTACATATGCTCCAAGTCTGAGAAATGGAGCCTCTGAAGTATGTAAGGGAAAGGTTTCCCTTAGAGTTTAGTATTTTAGGCTTTTAGTTTAGGGAAGGGAAATAATCATTGTCTAGGAGACCTCATGAGGCTTTGGTTTAGTGTTAGTTCAGCTCAATCAAGAGTTCATCAATTCATTTGTTTAACAAACATTTATAGATAAATGCTGGTGAATTTTGCATGCTCAGATACCACAAACAAAATGAAAAAGCCAAAATAACTCATTGGAAAAATAAAAAATTGTTTATTCATTCTTACATTTAACTCATTCAAGAGAAAAAATTTCTAATTTCTATAATATGAAGAATTTCTATAAATGTCTAAGTAAAAGATAACTCAATTTTTAAAAATTGGAAAAGAATTACCACAGTTTGCAGAAACCAAAATATGAACAATAATACAAAATTTAAATACATATAAATATTTTTATATATATAAAATAAAAAATTTAAAAATAAGCAAGGAATATACAGAACTTCATGAATAAAGAAATGAGAAATAAAACAAAAAGATACAGTATTTTACCTATGAGATTGGCAAATATGAAAAAGTTACAAAATGTGCAATATTCAAAAAGAAGTTCAAATATGTGCACATTTTTTGGAGACCAATTTTGCAATATCAACCTACATCTTAAATCCATATACTATTTGAGTCAATTAATACCACCTTAGGAATCTATCCTGCAAATGTACTTGCAAAAGTTTGAAAAAACCAGGTATTTATTTTCATTACAACTTTATTTATATTAGCTATAAAGCAAACTGCATGCTCCTTACTAAGTGAATGAGAAGCATTTAAATATTATAGTACATCCATACAATGGATATGGTAATGTTATTTTTAAAAACTAGGTGTATCTATATTTGCTTTTAAAAACACTAACCAAGCCAAGGTGCAGAGTATTGCTATAGTATTATCCTATTTGTTGAATATGGATACAAATGCATAACTTTGGGATATATTGTCATATACTATATCTGAGATTTAAAAGTGAAATTTGGGAGAGAGGTAGAGTTGTTTTAACTTTTCTTTTTTACCCTTCAAACCTTGTTTGAAATGTTTACCGTTTGCATAGTAAATATGACCTTTTGAGACGTTAGAATGATTAAGGGGGAGAGTAGATCAAAGTGAACAACATTTATAGAGCATTTACTACTTCTCAGGCACACTGTTTATGTAATATCTATGTCTCTACCTGGCATCCTTTCAACAAGTCTTCAAGGTAAATATTAATTTCCCCATTTCACAAATAAGAAAACTAAAGGCCAGAAAGGTTATGGCATTTGGGCAGTGTCACTAGTTAGTTAGTGTTCATGACATTAAAGGTGGACTAAGAGGAGTAGTAATGATAACAACAACCACTAGCTTTCAGCACCACTTATGTCCAAATATATTACATATTTGGATTTCCAATCTCCATAATGAGCTGACTCCCATTTATAATCAGAGAAACTGGAATTCAAAGAGGTTATATAATTTTTCAAAGGTAAAGGACTGATATTTGGACATAGTTCACTCTGCTTCTAAACACCAGTCTTTTTCACTGCCCTGTATCATTTCTCATACATAAGGTACCTGGAAAGAGCTGTGAGAAACAAAGATACAAATTAGAGTTTCCTGCAATAGTCTGTTTGAGAAATTATTGCGAAGGAAAAAAAAATCTGAACAAGATTTAGGAGGTAAAATCAGTTAGACATGGGAATAAGATGGACATTATGGTCTAGATAGAAGGAAAATTCAAAGATGACGTTTAAGTTTCTAGGTAGCTGGTGATGGCATTTGCCAAAATAAGAGATAGAAGAGAGGGGGGAAATAACAAGATCATTTTTGCATAAGTTGATTTTCTGATGTATGTGGTACATCCAGTCGAGATGTCTTATTAGGCAATAGGATATATGGGTTTAATGTTTTTCTCTGTTTTTGTTATCCATGTCACCCAAGTTTAAATCTCAGAATTGTGTTTACCTCCTCCTCCCTCTCCTATCCCTGTGTATAAATAGTAACTGCACTTGTTGGGGTGAGGATTTAATAATGTGTATAACTGTTGAATCAATGTGTTGTATACTTGAAACCAATATAATATTGTATATTAACTATACTTCAGTTAAAAAAATAAATCAAAAACAACAAAAAAAGAAATATCTAACACTACAGTGTCTCTTGCAATATTACAGTATTTCCCATTTCCATTTGTATTACAGCCCCTAGTTCTTGTGCTCACTATCTCTTGCCTATAAATTTTCAATAGCATCTAAACTTCGATCTGATACTCTCTCTCCTTTCCATCTGTGTTATGCATTGTTTCTCAAATAATCTTTCTAAAGGACAGTACATCCCCTGATAAAAACAGAACATAAGGGAAAAAAGCACTCAAGTCCCCTTATTACTTAGAAAAATAAAATAAAAATCCTTTTCATTAAGCTTTAAAAAAATAAGTAAATAAAATCTAAACTCAAAAACATAGCACTCAACATTCATCATGGCCTAAGACCAACCTGTCTTTCTTGTTTTCCTTTCTACTATTGTATCTCACCAAAACAAACCAGACAATTCATAAAGCTACTTAACCTCACCAAAGTCACTCTATCTTTTCGTGCCTTGTTGTTTTTATTATTAATACATTCACTCATTTCTTCTGCCAGTCAGCAAATTTAAAAGCATCTATTATGATGATGGTGGTAGAGAGTGAAAGACATTCATGAATTCAAGCTATATTTAGGATGTAGAATTTACAGAAATTGGGTATTGAGGAAGAGAGGTATGAAGATTGATTCTAGTTTTCTGCTGTCCTTAACTGAAGATTTCTGGGAGATACTGCAAGGGAACCAGTAGGGTGAGGGTGGAAGATTATAAATCTGGTTCTGCACATGTTGAGATTGAAAAGTACCTTTGATCTATCAAAGTGGAGAGACCAACTTGGCAGTTGGATATAGAAATTTGGTCCTCATTACTAGACATAGAAATTTGCAACTCACCTGCCTGTAGTTGATAATGGAAACCATCGGCATAAATGAAATACGGTAAGGAAAACGTGTAGAAATAAAAGAAAATGTGGCCTAGAATTGAAATTACAGCTTTTAGTAGAGGGGATTAAGTTAGGTGAACCTAAAAAGGAGACAGGATTGTCATAGCTGCAGAGGTGGGAAGTAAACTGGGAGCATGAGTTTTCATGAAGCAAAAAGAAAGAAATAAAATATAATCAATGATCCCAGCATAAGGGAGTGATTTATAGTACTCAGTAATGCTGGAGGTGAAGTAAAATAAGGACAGTTTGAACTTAATTTAAACAGAAAATCACTGATGACTTTAAGAACATTTTTAATAGCATGAAGAAGGCAGATGCAAAAATAGTGAAGGGATTAAATGAGGGAGCTAACAAGAGTGGGCACCAAATAAGTGGCTAAGAGAAGAAAGAAAGATGGAGAGAGAAAATTAAATGGAGTTATGGGGTTTTAGCATGTTTAAACTTGAAGAGTACAATCTTGTTTGTAGTGAGATATTGAATAAGAGAAGAGGATAGGAAAGAATAAACCATAATACAATATTTTTGTACAATGTCTGGTAATAATTCTAGTAAATGCACAATGAATTTTAACATTGATTATTTGCTTATTGTTGAAAAAATGGTAACCCCAAATACTAGGCTAAAACACTAGATTTTCAAGAAAAACTATCATAAATAGACTGCTCAACTTAGGGTAATTGCAAAGCAAACATCTTTTATGAAGATTCCCTCCTTTTTCATTGGGCTCTCGGCAAGGCATTAGTAACTTTCAAAGATTTTGTAGTTCTGTCATCTTTTATAAATGACTGTGTGGAAATAAAAAGAAAAAGATGAATGCAATATGGAGTAAGATATTTGAAGTCCTAATTACCATCAAGGAACTTTTTTCTAAAAACTCTTGTTCCAATATTTAGCACTATTTATTATAACTATCTATCAATCTCTTCCACTAGACCAGTACCATCCCAAAGATATATAATGCAAGCCACATATGCAATTTAAAAGCTTCTAGTAGAGACATTTCAAAAGTAAAAAGAAACAGTTGATATGGCTTTATGTTAATATATTTTCATTATTTAGTCCAAATTATTATCATTTCAACATGTTTCAGTATAGAATATTAGTAATGGGATATTTTACATTCCTTTTTCAGTACTGTGTCTTCAAAATCTGGTATGTATTTTCATCCTTCTAGCACATCTCAATTCAAACTTGCCACATTTCAGTTGCTTAGTAGCTACATGTGGATAGTGGGCACCGTATTGAACAATGCAGCCCTAGACAGTGAGCTCCTTAAATATCCTTGAAAGTTACTGAGTAGGTACTTAATTCTGCCTCCCCAACCCTAGCTCAGAGCCTAGCAGCTAGCAATTACTAAATAAATGAATAAAATACATTTTTATGTAAATATAGGATAGCCTTATGAAACCATAAGAAGGTGTGGTTTAGGTACTATGGAAAGGAATAAGAATGAGGAAAAGACAGGAAGTAGTATCTTATTTATGTACATGTGTCTACTATGAGGTGTTGGGAGGGCAGCAAGGTGTTCACCTTTATCTTGTTTGTAATGTATTGGCAGGTAAAACATCAGATAGGAAAAACTCTTCAGGAATGTTCTCCTTTTGTTATGTACAATATGTTCATGCAGCTTTCTTTTTTTTAATCACACCTACTAGATAATAGGGAGATTTGAAGACAGATCCCTTTCTGGTTTGTCTTGTTATCCCTACAGTGCAGACAACACAATACTCACACCAGAAACATTTGTGCCATCCTTGAGAGTAGATTTCCTCAGGTCTGCCTTCCTCCTTACAGTTTATTCACTATAATCTATGAAGAATCTGCCTGCTGCTGGCATAGTTCTCAAAGGATGGTAAGCAGAGGTTCCCTCACATAAGATAGCATAGTGCCAAAAATGTCATTTTCATGCATAATCAAAATGTATGCAAACAAAAGTTGCCAGAGAAGATTTGGGGTAAAATGTACAAGACAGAAAGGCAGAGGCGCTAAAGTGAAGTATTCATTTTTTGTCAGGGGCCAGCATTACTCTTGGAAATAAGGTGAATAGAAAATATTTTGTTTTCTCCTTTATGTTAATGTCTTGAGCTGAGTGCCTTTTTACATGAAGAGTGAGGGCAAGTATAAATAGAAGATATCTCTAGAATCCTTTAATCCAGTAGTGGTTTACTCTCTTCTCGCCATTGTTAGTAAAGATTATTTTTTGCCTGCATGTTTACTTGTTTTTTGCCTTTCACCCCCACCAATCTATAAGGTCCATGAAAGCTGAGATCACGTCTTTTTTATTAACCAGTGTATACGTAGTTTAGTACAATGTTGGGCATACAGAAGGTGCTCAAGAAATGTATATTGGATTAATAAATGAATGAGATAATTTATCACATTGTAATAAAATTCCTATTTTGTCGTAAGTGGCTGATCAAATTTAACTTAGAAGTAGGGAAAAAACATGCAATATAATAATTTTTGAAGCCATTTTCCTTTAAGTAAACAAGATTTGCTGAATATTTTTCATCAAATAACTCAAAGGATTCTACTGAATTTCTAATTATTTTTAATTCTATTTGATTTACACCCATGATCTGTGGAACTAAGTAAACACTGTCCAATTATTTTTCATTCACTGTATACAATAATGCACTGATTTTTAAGAAAAAAAAGTGAGATGAAAAATGAAGTGACTTAATGTTTTACTTTGGAAACTTAAGGCTTGTTATGCTTTTGCACATAAGCCAGAATGTGACTGACCTACTTAGATGAAATTTAGCTAAAATTTAATTATAAAAAAATGAACTGGATTAAGCAAGTTTCTCCAGAGCTGTTGGCAACTGGAGACCCAGGAGAGCCGACGGTATAGTTTCAGTCTGAATCCAAAGGCTTGAGAACTAGGACAGCTGATAGTTTAGTTCCAGTTCAATTGCAAAAACCTGAGAACCAGGAGAGCTGATGGTGTCACTTCCAGTCTGAAAGTTGGAAGGTTCAAGGCCCATGAAGAGCTGATATTTCAGTTCTAGGCTGAAGACAGGAAAAGATCCATGTCCCACCTCCAGCAGTCAGGCAGCAGTGGTTCCCTCTTACTCAGGATAAAAGGATATTCAGCCTTTTTGCAATATGGGAGGCAATCTGCTTTGCTTAGTCTACTGATTGAAAGGCTATTCTTCCCCCAAATCACCCTCAAAGTCATACCCAGAATATTTGAACAAATATCTGACCACCCTATGGCCCAGTAAAGTTGCTGTATAAAATTAATCATCACAGATATGCCCAAAAGGCATTTCTGAGATATTATACATGGTGATTTTTATTGTCTAATTGCTCTGTTTAGCTCAGTCAAATCTTGGATCTTTGTTTAAAGTATCTTGTAATTCTAATATGTTAAAGTGAACTTGTGGTTCTGAGCAGTCCAGCTATGCTTATCCACAGAGAACAGTGTAATTATCTACTACAATAATATATTTTTGGTTAGAAAGAGCTGTTGCCTAATTGGTTAGAAAAGAGCCAATGCATAACTATGTAATTTCTTAACGTCTAGTAAATCATGAAAGTACTTGCTTGAGCCTTCTCTATTGACCCACAAATAGAAGCAGTGTAAAATCAGGAAACAGTGGTTGTGATTGACACTAGCAATGGATGTGGTGCACACAGGCTAGACAGTGGCAGTGGTTGTCAAACATTTTTGTGACAGACCTTTATTTTTTAAAACTAATGGTTACTTTGAACTCCAGTATTTAGAACATAAAAAAAGGAGACATTTCTGGTTGAAGTAGGAACAGTGGGGCAACATGGAGCCCTGCCCTCTCTCTTTACCACCTCTTATACCCAAACCAATTCTAAGGCTCCCCCACAGAGGGATGCAGTTACATAAAACACAGTTTTATGTCACTAGGTGTTAAGGTAGTTAAATTGTGACAGAATGTGCTGTGGGAAGGAGATTACAATAGTGGATTCACCAGGCTTCCTCACATGCTATCTAAAGTCCAGTGAAGATTTTCTAGAAGCACAAGGCTATGCCTGACATTTTAGAAGGTTTTGAAATGGCACAGTGTTTGACTTGCAAAGGATTATGGGTACACCTGTAATAGAAGCTGTACCATCTTTTAAACTATGTTGATATGTGATGAGAAAATTCATGGGGTCCAAGTTAAGAAGATTAACCCAGTTAGAAAAACCAGACTTGGACCTTAGTGTGGTCTAAACTTGGACTGGCCTAACTTTTGAAATCTGTTAGGTCTACTCATCAAAATAATCTAAGTAAGTTGTTTGTAAAAAGTAAGTTTCCCACACTTTTGTCCATATTTTTGCCTCTGTGGGTTTTAACAATTAGTACAGTGTAATGCATGTTAACGGAGATTCATATAGATTATTAGGAAGATTGGTTCTGGTTAACTAAACAGATATAGATTTAGGTACTGTAATTTAATTGCTATAACTGCTCCTTCAAGGAAATTAGTTATATCTGAGATTCCGGATAATGTCTTCTAATTCACTATCCTTCATGAAAGTTTTTTTTCCCATTCATTGTAAACACTTATTTTATATAGTTGGATTGTTTTTGCAATAGCTCTGGTATTTAAATATATTGTAAAAACTGAGGAAACAGAGGGTGAAAGAGTAGAGCTCTCTGCCTGTCATAGCACAGAAGAAGGGCTTTTCCATGGTCTGCAGTAGGTATCTCCTCAACCAATGTTTCCTTCCACGACAAGAATTTAAACTTTTGCCTTTGATTTGACATTGTCCATTATTGTCTCAAGTTCAACATTCTATGCCAATGGCTATACTTAGAGCTTTTCTGAGGATCTTTTGAACAGTGTAGGAATTGAATTGTATCTGTCTTTCTCTTATGAATTGGTCTTCCAATTCATTTCATTCATTTAGTTTTTATTGACTTAATCCTCATTGGGATCTTGCTTGGCTCTAAGTCCTCTAAGGGTAGATTATAAATACATAGAAGATATGTTTAACCCTTGGCAGTGGTTTTAACTAACTATACAGATGCCAAATACTAATACTACTGTTGGGCAATGAAACTAACACTTGCTACATAGGCTCCTTGTTATATCCAGTGCTCCATGTATTTAAACACAAGGTATCTGAGATTATTAGTACATAGTTTAAGGCAAACCAGTCTTGTGCAATTGAAAGAGCATAGGCTTTAGAAGCAAACAAACCTGATCTTTAGTCTCAGCTCTATCATTTAATGGTCGTATGGTCTTAAGCAAGTGTGGATAAAACTACAGTATTTCCAGAATCTCTTGCCTGGCCTTAGTGCATCTCCGTATCGACAGGTGTTTCCAAGGGGTGGAGAGAATTAGTCCAACCCCATATCAATAGGTGATTATGAGGGGGAGCAAGGGCATATCTGGACCAGAGAGGTTGGGTGGGATCCCTTTTTGCAGTCTGGTCATGAGAGACACAGGCGAGCACAAGTGGACAACTGCTTGTAAGCAATAAATGGGTTATTTCCCACTTTATTTCTCCCTTTGACAGATTTTGGTTTCAAAGGTAATTTTCCATGGGCTGGAAAAATATTTTCCCCAGGAGTTACAGCAAGTTATTTACCCTCCCAGGTCTAATTTTCCTTGTTGAGATAACCATGGCACCACATGCATTCACTCTTCAGCTCCGCCCAACCCCACTCACTTAAAAGAAAAGAAAACAGATAAATAAGCAAAGAAATATTAAAAGCACAAGACACACTATACTTTTATTGCTTTTTCATTACCATTCACTCCTTGAAGTTTGAAAATGTTTTATTTTGTTTCTAAATGAAATGTGAGAAAGGCTGTTTAAATGTCAATGTTACTTTATTCATTCACAAATTAAAATCTAAGTATACTTATTAGAACCCAGTTAGAAATATAAAGGCACTTACATTACGGTGCTCAGTATGTGCCAGTAATATAGGCCTATGAATAGCAAGACATTTTAATGTAATGGCTTAAATAATTTTATTAAATATATTATTGCCATCCTACCATTGCTTGGAAAATAAACCTAGTGCTTATGACTTAAATGCAACTATTTGAAGATTAAAAATGATTGCTTTTTCCCAGGTAAAGTTTGTCAACAGAGTTAATTGCCAGGCCCAGAAAGTGCAAACTACTATGCATTTTAAAAGATTTTTCTTGCCACTGATATAGAATGTTGCATTTGAATGAAAAGCTGATAACTGAAAATAAAATTAACATGGAATTTTATTTTTGAAATTTAAAGAAACTTCTTTTAGTATTGCATTCATACTTTTTTCATCTTGCTCTTCAGGTTATCCATTTTGGATGGTTGGTCTGCTATGATGACATGGTATATACTGCAACAGAAAACTTAGAGGTTGTTGTTTTCTTTACAATCTCAGAATTATGGGTGTGAGGCTAGGTAGAACTTTAATTTAAAGACAGGTCATTAATTTTAAGTTCTTGTGGTGAGACTTCAAAATAGAGAAATAATGTTAAACTGAATCACATCTGAATTGTTGAAGATTTGTTTTTTTAGCAATTGGGTCCCTTTCAGGATGCAAAACTAAAGAAGGTACTTTAAATTTTAACAAAACAATTATTTGATATAATCTTCCACTAGGATAAGGGCATATGCCGTGTAAAGGAATACTTGTAATCAAAAAGATCTTGGCTTTTGTCCTCCAGTAAAGAACTTTTAAAACAACACAGTCATCTCTGGAGAGGCATTTTGGCTTAATTCAGGAAGTTATTATTGGTTAAACTAGAATGGTAAAGGAGAAACTGAAGGAAATAACATTTGAGTTAGTGAAATAATAAAACATTAAAAAAACTTAACTGCGCTGTCTTCATAGGTATTTCCAGATAATAACGCCGTATAATTTTCAGGTGTGTGACAACAAATACATCAATCACTTGCTAGTGAAGCATGCAGCTTACCTCTAGGATAGAATTATGAGGATTTTAGGTGTATAAAGTGACTCTATATAACAATTAGTCAGAAGCAATAAAAGAATACCATAAGCAATTAGAGCACACTAATAACATAACTGTTGTACACAGCCAATCCAGCATAATTTTCATTCATCTCTGGAAATACTGCCATTGAAATACCACTTAAATGCAGATTTATTTATTCTAAAACTCATCAGGTTTAAATGTTTAAAATGTTTGAGTGACAAGCTTCAAATTTTCAAATTTAAATTCTTCTAATTTTATTTGAAGAAATATCTCTTCAAACTCAGAATCTTGAATCGGATATCATTTTACTAGATAGAACTACCTCGTCTCCAAGATGTGTTCAGATTAGGCTGGATATAGTATGAGTGGGGAAACATGAGAGGTTTCTTTAGGTTTAATAATACATTTTGGGTTTATAAAAGCTTAAGCTTCCTTTAAAAAAATCACTTCACATATATGAATATGTGTATGGGTGAGTGTGATTTTCTTTTAAACTCATGAGCTAGGTTAGTGATAACAGTTTAAGAAAATATAACTTTGTTGCATGCAGAGAATTGCTTTATAGTGTTATACCTGGGATGAATAGACTTTGAAATAAATTGATAACATCAGGGTCTCTAGTCAAACTCTCCAACTTCTACTGGCTTACATTTGATTTGCCTTACTACAGGTTATAGGAAAAGAAAAATTATTGGGATTCCATTTAGAGCTGCCTAGCAACAGACAGGTAGGAAGGACTTCAAATTATTCTTTTTCATTACTTGAGGGTCTCTTAGGACTACATTGGAAAGAGTTCTGTCTACCCCAGATAAGAGTCTCCTAGCAGTTTAATGTGCCGATCGGTTGTTCTCAGCAGCCCACAATCATTGTATTGCAGCCATTCAATAGTTCCAGACCATATGTTTCAAAGGATGGAGAATGTGATATGTGACATACTTCCAAAGAATGGTGATGAAGAACATTAATATGCTCATGATGGAAAAGGGGAAATGCAAGAGACTGAATTGTGTAGGACCAACAGTGCCTTAGGATGGGAAAACATGATATAAGCAGCAGGCAACACACAGCATCTACAATTATGTGTGCTCTAGCCGTATTGTCCATTCAGCATTAAATTGCACAGTTCCTCTTTTTATGCACTATTAAACAGCAACCTCTGGAATCATAGGGCACACAAGTACTTTTAAGAGAGGCAGTGATAGAGGCTAGTTGGCTTCCGTTTCCATTCAGGGTTAGTGTATGCTCTATCCTGAGGCGTCTCCTTCAAAATCCATCATGAATAGGATTAACTAGAGCCTGATAAGCATCTGTGGTTGCCACCCTAATTTAAAAAAATACTGAATATGATTCCTTTAAAATAAGGAAGTGAGAGGGAAAAAGTGTACTGCATTCTTTTTCATCTTGAGGGCCCTCTCTTATAAGGTAAAGAATGCAGCTTATGCTCATTTTTGAAAAGGCTAAATAAGATGTATGACATATGTTATCTATATGCACTTAGCATGTAATGTAGTTTGTCACAAAGAATAATGACATAATTCTAGGGCAGGAGTAAGACCTTTAGGAGTAAGAGCAAAGCACTAAGAAGAAAATTGTTACCCACTCCATCCCTGATAAATAATTAAAAATAAGTTTAAGAAGTCCCATGGTGACTACCTTAATGGATATGAAATTATTAAAAAAATGTTTTGATTGTCCTGTTTTGCTGGCACCCTTAGTGTGTCTATCTGCCTATTAGATAATTCAGTATATAATTCTCAATATTACGGCTCAGTAGACCATGGCTAGGCCAGCTGCCCTGGTTAAGGGATAGACGGAAAGGGAGGAGATAGAAAAATTTTCCATAGGATGTGCCTGGATACATCTCTGATGAGATGGGAATTAAATGAAATGAAGAGTTGTCCCTGTGGGCAACTGGGGAAGAGTTTCCTAGGCATAGGGAACAGCAAATGTAAGTGTTGTGAGCCAGGAGCACATTTGATATGTTTCACAAACAGCGAGTGGCTAGAGCAGAAAGAGCAAAACAAGTCAGGGAGGAGATTTCAGGTCAGAAGAACAATATGAGAAAAGCTCAGAGGTAACAGATGGCTCTTTGGCATCGGGACTACTTCACTTCTGCAGTCACCCAGCCATCCTTAAATGCCACTCAGAATATCTATATGTAGCTAAACCTGTGTCTAGTAACAACAGCATAAACATGGCTTTTTGATCTCTCTGAAGGTCACTGAGTACACTGGGAACCCCAGGGAACCCAGCTGGCTCACATAGGTAACATCAGGTTTACATGAAGGACACAATGGACAAAAGCTAGAATTCTGAAAACAGAACAAAGCAAACTAAAAAAGATGCTTTTTTGCTTTTTAAGCACACGGCAACAAAAACTGTACTATCAATTCAGAAAACATCATAATCGTGCATAAGACACACAGAAATTGGTGAATTCTATGAAAATACAGAAATTTGGGTAGCACACAAAGGAAACCAATGAATAGAAAAACCCACTGACAACACTGGTGACTAACACATTTTTATTATCTCACAGTGTTACTTGAGTACACTGGCATATGGGCATGGTCAGAAGCTGTAAGGCTAGAAAAGAGCACTGAGTGTATTATAAAATTTTAGCAGAATGTATTCTCATAGCTGTAGAGGGATATTGAATTTACCATTTTAAAACATGGTCAAATAATCACTGTGTTCATATTTTGTCTTCACTTAATTGGGGACTGAATAAACCAAATCAACTAATAGTTTGGATTTAGGATGTAGCATTATATCAGCATTAATTATGCCAGGTTCAAAAAATTAGTGAAAACTGATCAATAGAATGGCTTTAAAAAGTCAAGTAGATTGTTAGACATTGCAAAGTTATAACCTAAATATCATCTTTCAAAATAGCCAGTATTTTTCAATGAAAATACTTATTCACTTCTGTGGATATAAGCACATAGCTTTTGTTTCCCTCTTGGTTCAAGAGTCTAGAACTGTCCTACAACACCAGCTTACATTCTCATATAATGCTTTATACTTTTCCTCTACTTTTATATATATGTACCTTCTTGATGAGATCTCTGTGACCCTCCTATATAAGTGAAAGCCCTAAGCTTCCTCTCCTGACCCACCTTATTCCATACCTTGAATCCCCTAACTCTGCTCTATTTTTCTCTGTACACTTATTACCTTCTATCATACTATGTCAATGACATATTTAATTTTTATTTTCTGCTTCCCCCATTTAATGCATAAGCTCAATGGCAGCATGGCTGGGTGACTTGCCAGATGTCACAGGGAAAATTAGTGGCAGTGAGATGAACTAAATAAAGCACTGTGTCCAGATTCCCAGACCTATAACACTTCCCCCAGAGAATCCCACATCTTTTTTGGCAGTCATTCTCAATTCTGGCTGCACATTGGAATCACCGTTGGTGGTCTAAAAATTTATGCCTGGGTCCACTGCCCAGAAAGTCCTGATGCAGACTAGGCATCAGGATTTTTTAGCTCATTCTCCTGTCTCAACAAATTAAGTCTGTTTTTCAAACAAACATTTCAACAGTATAATGGATGGGATCAGATAGATGTGGGTTCAGATCCTAGTATCTATTTTACCTTGGCAAGTCCTTCTGACTGTAAAGCTCAGTTTCCTCAGGTTTCAAATAGGGATAATAGTAACATACTTGCAGAGAAATGCAAGGATCTAATGAGATAATGTGTATGAAAGAATCTAGCACACAGTAGATGCTCAATGTTACTTTTCTGCCTCTTTCCTCCTTTGCTTCTTTCTGGCCACAAATTTTTGACTACTTCAAGGTACTACTGCATCCAAGTGATATTGTAGAGTTATTAACATTTGTTAGCTACTGATGATGTTATTGTGATTTTCCTATTTATCAGTCTCTGTTATAGCAGTGTTCTGAGATTTTGTTTTAACAAGAACTATCAATTCCCTCATGCCTTGAGTATAATTATGATCATGCAGTGAGTTATTTGAGTCGATAGCACAGTATTTATTTTCATGGGTTAACAAATAGTCACATGTTTGTTATTTGGATTTGATTTTATATTCTCACTTGCATATCCTTTTAGAAATTATTTCTAGGATTAGTTCCTGTTGTGAGATGACATTGAAGTTGTTACAAGCTTCTTAGTACGAATTTTAACCAAATCTGTAGGACTAGGATGGATGAATAGCACTTGATGCTGTATGGTTTTGGCATATGCTTATTTATGTCTTTCAAAAAAACCTGTGATTGCACGAGATGCTTGAAATTATGCTTGTTACATAGATCAGAATGATTCAGCAGTGGAATTAATAAGAACTGGTATTGGCTAGGAAATACTATTACTTCTTTTTTATTAATATCATTATTGAAACATAATTTATATACCAAAAATTCACCTGTTGTAAGTATCGTTCTGGAGACTAGAAGTCCAAACTCAAGGTGACAGCAGACCATGCTCCCTCTGAAGGCTCTGAAGAAGAAACAGCTTCTTGTGGCCTCAGGAGTTCCTTGCATAACTCCAATCTCTGCTTCTGTCTTCACATAGTCTTCTTCTCTATATGTCTCCGTGTCCCTCTCTTTTAAGGACATCATTCATTGAATTTCAGGCCCTCACTAATCTAGTCTGAACTCAGTTTAACTTGATTATATGGGAAAAAGCCTTATTTCCAAATAAGTTCACATTTACAGATACCAGGCATAAGTATTTTAACATATCTTTTGAGGGACACAATTCAACCCACTACAATGTCATGTTATTTATCCTTTCATCAGTTGATGGATGCGTGGATGGTTTCCACTGTTGAGCTGTTATGGACAGTTTCATGAACATTACTGTATAAGTCTTTGTGAGGGAATATGTTTCATTTCTCTTGTTTATATTTATAAAAGTGGAATTGTTGGGTCATATGGAAAGCTTATGTTTATCTTTGAAATAAACTGCCAAACTATATTCCAAAGTGGTTTTACTATTTAACATTCCTACCAGCAATGTATGAGGCTTCCAGTCTCTCTACATCCACTTGGAGTACTTTACAACTCCAAAATTTCTACTTGGTTCCTTAATATAATTTCTGCCTCTTTACTGATATTCTCTATTTGGCAAGATAATTGGTCTCCTTTCTTCCTTTCATTCTTTGTGGTTTCCTTTAGATCTCTGAGCATATTTAAAACAGTCAAATTTAAGTCTTTGTGTAGTAATTCCAGTGTCTGGACTTCCTCAGTGATGGTTTCTATTAATGTCTGTTTGCCCTGTAAAATGGCTATAATTTCTTTTTTTAGTTTTCATGCCTCAAATTTTTTTTGTTGAAAAATGGTCATTTTGAATATTATAATGAGATAACTCGAAAATGAAATTCTTTCTTTACCCTAGACTGGTATATATTGCTTTTCTGATTATTGGGGTTTTTTTGTTTAGTAAATTTTCTGTATTAATTTTGTAAAATTTATAGTCTTTGTTGAATGTGGTCACTGAAGTCTCTGTCTTATTAGTGTTGTTGTCAGCTAGTGATTTGACATATTTCTTGAAACTTCTGAAAGAAGGAAGGAAGGAAAAGAAAGAGAGAAAGAGAGAGATGGGTGGAGTAGGGAAGAGAAAGAGAAGAGAGGAGAGGACAAGGGAAGAGAAAAAAGAAAAGAAAAGAAGGACTCTCCCAGTGTTTGCAGATTGGGTCTGTGTTGGGGAATTGTGGCATAGTTTTTCCTTCTTTCACTGACTAGAATCACTGTTATAATGTTGAACAGAAGTGGAAAAGCAGACATCTTTGTTTTGTTCCCAGTTTTAGACAGCATGTAGTCTTTCACTAGTAATCATATTGTTGGTTGTAAGCTTTTAATAGATGCTTTTTATCAGGTCGACCAAATTCTCTTCCCTTACTAGTTAATTGAGAGTTTTTATTATAAATTAGTGTTAGCTTTCATCAAATGCTTTTTTCTCTATATTGAGATAATCATGTGTTTTGTCCTTTTTTCTATTAACAAAGTGTATTACCTGATTTTTTGAAGTTAAAACAACCTCACATTCCATGGATAACAGGTCATTGTAAGTAATGCTTTTTAAAGTTTTATGGATTTAACTTGATGGTATTTTGTTGAGAATTTATGTCTATATTTTAGCATTTGTTTTCCATGTATCATATCTCTTTGTGCCTACATTTGTCTTTCATTGCCTACTTTTTGTTGCATAGTTACTTTTTGCTGTGTCACTTTAATTCCAATTTAATTTTCTTTTTGCTTTTCCTATTTTTTTCACTTACTTTCTTAATGGTTACTACAGGGTGTAAGTCTTAGTTGGCTCAGGCTCTCATAACAAAATACCATATAACAGGTGGCATAAACAACAGAAATTTATTTTCTCATACTTCTAAAGGCTGAAAGTCTAAGACAGGATGCCTGCATGTTTGGATTCTGGTGAGAGCTCTCTTCCTGGCTTGTAAACAGCCACTTTTTCATTGTGTGTTCACATGGCCTTTTCTCAGTGTGTATACAAGGAGAAAGAGAGAGATCTCTTTCTTTTATGACCACCAATATTATTGGATTAGGACTCCACTCTTATTACCTCACTTAACCTCAATTACTTTCTGAAAGCTCTATCATCAATATAGGGCTTCAACATATGAATTTTGGGGGACACAGTTTAGGCCATAGCAGCTTACAGTATTCTTTTTTACTTATTACAATCTGCTTTTAGTTGATGCTAACTAAATTTCAGTAAATGTATATAATTTACTTCAATGTAGCTCTATTCTCATGCCATTCCTTAGTGCTATTATTATCATATATATCTTTATATGTTATAAAGCTAATAATATGATTTTATAATTTTGCTTCATTCAATTGTCTTTTAAAATAATTATGAGAATAAAAAAGAAAAAAATATGTTTATACTCTCTTGTATTTACACATTTATCCTTACCAATGTTCTTTATTTCTGTGTCATGTTTTTTCTTTTCATCCTGAAGGACTTCCTTTAGTATATTTTGCAAGGCAGACCTGGTGGCACAAATCGTTTCAATCTTTGCTTATGTGAGAATGCTTTCTTTGCATATTCATTTTTGAAGGAAAAGTTTGCTGGATATAGAGTATTTGGCAGGCATTTTTTTCTTCCCTCATGTTGAATATGCCAACCTATTGCCTCCTGGCGTCCATTGTTCCTGGTTAGAAGTAAGGTGTTAATCTTTGCTTCTCTTTTATGTGGTAAGTTTTTCTCTTCTGTTTGTTTTTCAATCACTTGTTTACATGTCTCTAGACATGGGTCTCAATGTTTATCCTACTTTGATTCAATTGACTTTCTTGGAGCATAGATTAATATTTCTCTTCAAATCTGGAAATGTCTTGGGCATTATTTTTTCAAATAATTTTTCTGTCTGATTATGTTACTTTTCTCATTCTATGGATTTCATTATGCATATCATGGTAGGATTTGTTGTCCCCATATCTCTGCATCTCTGTTTATTTCCCTCTCTTTTTTTCTGTTCTTCAGATGTGATAATCTTTATTGATTTATCTTCAACTCCAGTGATTCTTTGCACTGCCAGCTCAAATCTGCTGTTCAACCCTTTTAGTGAATTTCTCATTTCAGTTATTGTACTATTCATGAATAACATTTGCATTTTGTTTTTAAAAACTAAATTTTGCTCTATATTAATAATTTTTATTGAGTCATTGTCAACACATTTCTTTAATTTTTAAAGCATGGTTTCCTTTATTTCTTTGAACACATTTATAATAGATGCTTTGAAGGCTTTTTCTATTAAGTCCAACATTTGGACACCATTAGAGACAGTTTCTCTTGATTCCTTTCTCCCCCCATGGATCATATTTTCCTATTTTTTTGTACATATTGTAATATATTTTCTTGTTGAAAACTGATCATTTTAGAGAATTTAGCTTAGTGTCTATGGATTTGGATCCCCTCTGTGAATTTTTGTTGTTGTTATTATAATTTTTTTAGTTGGTTTATTTGGTATCTTGCCTAGACTAATTCTGTAGAGTCTGTATCCCAAGTACCATGTGGCCATTGATGTCTCTGTTCTATTTTTAAAAATTAGTTTATTGTTTTTTTTTTTAGTACTGCTTTCATAGGGGTTGCCTCTGGGTCAGCATAACAGTGCTATGCCAGTGATCAATAAAAGTTTGTGCTTAAACTTAAGTGAATAAGGTTTCCACTCTTTGCTAATGTATCTGTGTGTAGATTAGGGCACACATTCTAATTTGTCAGTTTATAAATCAGTACATGTAAAGTCAGTCCTTTCCGGGTGTACAAAGCTTCATGTTTAGAGAGGGATGAATAATCTTCCATGATTGTCAGCAAGATCACTATTGGCTTTGACAGTACCTCTGGGCATGAGTTTTTAGTCTCTTTGCTCTAAATCAAAACAGCTGCCTTCCAGCATAAGACTGCTAAATCCTCACGGCCTACCTTTTACTGATAGAGTGATCACAACATGTAGCTGGGGCTTGGGGATTAGAGCAGCCCCAGGTAAAATGCCATATATTCCTATTGTCCTTATTAAGGTTTAGTTGTTTTTCTTGAATAAACTTTTCTCAATTTGTTGTATGCCTTTTGTCAATTTCCAGAGTCCTGAAATGGTTGTTTTTGATAATTTTTTCAAGTTTTACCCTTTTTGCTGAGCGCCTTACTTTGCCTTTCCAAAAGTCAAGTAGCATATGTCTTTCTGCTCCTTTTGAAGGATAAAAGTGATGGATTACTATCAAATGGCTATTTCAATTGAGTGAACATGATTTAGTCAAATCATTTTTCATAGCATTTAGAAGGCATATGACAACTGATTTTAATATTCTCTACTTCTGTATATATGAATCTCTAAAATCTTGTTACTGTTTCACACATTTCAGATCCTTAAAATGTTATACCCAAAGAATAATTTTATCAACAAGACTAACCTATAGACCTTTATAAAAAGTATGCCCTATTTTCCAGGATTTCTAAGGTTTTGTTTGTTTGTTTTTAATTTTTTCTATGTTGCAACAGGCTTGAGGAAAGTGGATGCCCTAAAAATAGGCAAAAATGTAGTTGGGTCTAAAATATGCAAGCCTTTCTAAAAAGTCTTACAAAATTGTCCTACTTTGATCCATAAATAGCTGGAAATACTGACTAAATAATAATACTAGTATATAGTTAAAAGAGACTCTACTGTATTCACAGTCTAACAAGCAGCTTCTGCTAGTAAGCCTGTCTAAGAAAAGGTTATAAGAACTAATTAGGAAGTTATAGCCTTGAAAACTTTCCACACTAAGATGGCAGTGGTATGAGGGAAGATTGTAAATAAATCTGGAATCAGAGATTTTAAAAGTAGACTTATTTTGGCTCTTCAGATATTGTTCCAGTATATTTCCATATAGAAATAACCTAGTTTTTTAAAATTGTGCTATTTTAAACATAGAGTCCACTCTTATTGTTTATTTCTTGTTGGGCAGTGAACAAACTGTTCTAGAAATAATGGAATGTTGTTTGTAGGGTAAAATGGCTTGCAGAAGAAAATTTTTAACATAACAGTTCTAAGACAAAAACTCAACCAATCTGTTTATACTGCCTACTATAACTAGTGAAGCCATATCAAGAAAAATAATGAATATTTTATTTCAAACTAATTAATGACAGCCCATATTTGGGGCCCTTAATTCCATTTTTATCCCATATTATCTACATAGCCATAATTTTCACTACCAGGTGTTATTTTTTCTAAATGTGAGTGAATAAATCATTGAATTTTAAAATTACAGAGGGATCACTGTGTCCATTTAGTTAGGAAAGCTAACATATGTAAAACTCTATACCCTATATAACTGATAATTGTAGAGAAATGTCTTTTAGGAGAATGGTTAAAAATAAGATTTCTGTTTTAATTTCAAGTGAGTGCCTTTTAAGTATAGGGCACCTTGAATAAACTATCAAGAAATTGAGACTGTGGGTAATTTAGGAGATTTCTAAGATTTATAGTTCAATGCTACCAAAGAACAATGTAAGAGATTTTCTTTTTCTCTCTTTTGCTTACTTGCTCTCTTGCTCCTGCATTTGCTCTAGCTCTAGCTCTCACATAATTCAGGGGCTAACAATTCTGCTTCTACCTACTCTGTTACTCTGGCTTTACCTCTTACTAGCTGTATGAACTTCTGTCTCAGTTTTCCTCATTTGTAAAATGAAGCTAATAGAACCTAATTCACAGAGTCATTGATTAATATACATAAGGCACTTAGAACAGTGGTACAAAGAAGTGCTTTTAGAAGTATATGTTGTTTTTGTTATATAATCCCTTTAATTTGATGTCATTTGCACTAAAGATGAAAGATATGCCCTATAGATATTAATCTTAGTAAAACTCTGTAAACACTATTTTGACATTTAACTCAGATACACACAGCATTTTTCAAAGCAAAAAAAGGAGGCACTTTGAGTTTTCAGAACATTTGACCAAGCAATATCAAAAGTCCACTTTGAAGTGTAGATAACCCAGATGGGTTCCCTATGTTGAATATGCTAATTGGAATTTACTAAATATCTGTATGGCAATGCGCCTTGTGATTTAGACACAGCTCTGTTTGCAAAGCTACTTCAATAATAATTAAATGGTTCAACTTAATTATTATTCAGTTTTTTCATTACATAAAACTTAAACCATCAACTCAACTTAGCTTTTTTTCCAATAAAAAAAAAACTATTTCCATGGTACCTAGAAGAGTACCTAACAGATAGTAGGCACTCAATAGTTATTGGATGGATGAAGGATAGATTCCATTTGAAGTGGAGTAGATAAATTCAAAGTTTCACTTATGTCATCATGTTATTGTAGATTCAAAGTTGGCTTCAAATGTACAAGTTAAACCAGTACTAATTCATCCCTACAGAAGTTAGGTCATAGACACATATACAAAATAGTTTATTTTTAGAAATTCAATCTAGTTTTTTGGCTCAGATGATATCAAGGAGATGAGAAACAAGACCCTGTGATTTGACAAGATATTTCATTTTCCTAAAGCTTGTATTACCATCTTATAAATGTAGATGAAAGAACATACTACAACTGCTTTTATTCTGCATTATCTGTCTCCCTTGAATCCAAATGTCCCTTAAATATTCCCACTTTGACACCAGTCCAAAAAAGAGAGTTTAAGACATAGTCATGTCGAGGTTAAGCCAATATACTATGTCACCAGATATTTGACCACAATTCTGTGTGTCTGTAATGATGGGAATGTGACACCTCTTAACTTACTTGCAATCATCTATTACTCTGGAACACGCAGCTTCATAAAATCTTGAATTAATCTTCAGGGAGAAGAATGCCTAATAAAGAACACAATAATGTACAGCAGCTCTGGCAATAAATTTGATGAAAGGTTTCCTGAAAGCCACAGCAAAGGGTAAATGAGTCCACTTATTAGCTGTGTGTTGGTGTTATTTATGTTCTGTGACCCACAGGGAGATGAGAGATTTTATTTGGTTGCCGAGGCCTCCTTCTCAGGGCTTCATTCAGCATGTTGGCACTTTGGGACCAGTGTTTGTATACTGAGTGGGAAAATTTTTTTCATCTTGGGAAATGTGCTTCTTTCTTCATGAAAGAATCTTACAGAGTGACTTTTTGGTGTTATTAATGTTTTCTTTTGGTTTGGTTTTTTATTTTAATCTTAAAATTGTAAAGTGTGGAAACAGTGGTATATTTTGGTGGCTTGGGGGTTTGGGACAGAGTTATAAGGGAAAATGATCTTATCACACATGGGACGTGCAATAATTCTCTGAGAAGCATGTTTGAGGAACAGAGAATCAAAGTGAATGAAGTGCAAGTTTTGTTAGATGTCTTTCCAAGAATATGCTATTCTGATTTTATGTCAGTTCAATATCTGATGACTGTAGAAAATATGTCATCTCATTTTTACTAGCGTTGAGGGATGTAGGTATGTGTGTATTCAAAACTGGGTGTTTACATTTTACAGTTAATTGATTGGATTCTTTTCAGAGTTGAGTTGAAGGAATGACTGTGGTTCATTATGCTTTATGTTCATAATTGAGTTGATTTCATGGCACAGTTGAAGAAAGAGAACAATGACTCAGGAAAACTTTGGCCTTACATCCTATCCTTTTAGGTGTTTTGCATTGATCATTTCTCTTCACTTCCAAACTCATAAATACCTGGGTCATTAATACAATTCCCTGAATGTTGTGTTCTTTCTTTTCATTATTATCTGCACTGCCTTGGGCCCTTCTTTTGTGGGTTTCCTTTGCTGCTGTTGCTCTTGTTAGCACTTTTGAGGAAATAAAGAAAATGGTGCTCTTTACCTGAGTATTTTGAACTTGTATTTTATGGTATTATTTTTCTCTTTTGATATTACAATTTAATTGTGCAGCATTCTGAGCTCCAGAGTGGGGAGGGGGAGACAGAGAGATGAAGAGAATGTGGTCATTATTGTTAGACATATGGGTCAGGTTTTCATTTTGTATTAATCCCTTAAATCTCCTTCATGTACCATGATATAATGGTACAAATACAGAAGCTAGTCATTTAACTAAGACAAGAAGAATTTGGACACTATTTACTTCAAAACGTAATTCAAGTGATATATCACTCATGAAACATTTGGAAAAGAAATATTTTCCCTTTCTCTGGAATAAAGACTTGGGGTTATGAGGATTAACAAATTAAAGGGGAAAGATGTACAACCTAAAGAAAGAGGAATAAAAGTTCTGTTAAACTGAGGGTTTTATTATTACAAAAATCTAGAATTTAAGTGTCTTGCTTCAAGGGAGTAAATAGGGCTGTCTTCAAAGTTCAATTTATTGACATTTACTCAATCAACAAATGTATATTTAATGCCAGCTTGTGTAAGGCACTGTTCTGTATAATCTAGAGGAGAATAATTGATGGCTTCCTGCTCTCAAGAGGTTTACAGTCTGTAAACATAGAGAAAAAAAACAATCTTAATAAGAGGTAACATTAAATATAGTTTTAAGCAAGATTAGTTGCATAAGCAATTTTCTATAAAAATTGCAAAGAAATGAGGGATTCATTATGAAAGTAGGACTAGGAAAGATATTCAAATGCAAGTTATATATGAAACCAAAAAATAAGTGGTTTGTTAATTCAAGAAATGAAAAGTTAGAAGAAGATCATTTTCTGGAGTGAAGAAAAGAAGCAGAGGCACAGAATTGTGAAAATATGTATCATATTTGAGTAGATAGAAGTGGATTATTTGAGATAGATTTGATGGGAGTAACAACTAAAAGGCTAGTGAGAAAAGAAAGTGAAGGATGCAACCTTGTTTTGAAAATAGAAGTGGGGTCCAGAGAAATCTTTCAGAGTAAATGAAATAATTGACTATTAATTGGCAGACTAGGAAGAGAGAACCAGTTATTGACTGCTGTGGTATTCCTTTGTGTTTTATTGCATTGACATGTAAGTGTTCAGTTTTGAAGGGAGACGGCATTTTTATAATATCGTTGTTCTTAAGAAAAACTAGCTGGGGGACAGGGAAAATACTGGGTCTTTTAAATGGGAAATGGCCTCCTATTTGCTTTAGAAAAGAAACTGTTTTCTGTAGCAAGTTTTTCAGGATGAATAAGGGTCACATTGAATGGGTGGGAGTAAAATTAGGGTAGGCAAATACATTTGGAGATCTTTGGGTTCAGCAAGGTCATATGTTTTGTTACTGCTAGTCGTGGCCCTGCTTTAATATACTGGTAGCACTATGAATCCTCTAGAGGAGAATTGCCAGTGCAGGATCCCCTAAAAGGAGAATTTGGCAAGTAGACTTTTATTCTACATAGCATCTTACAGAACAGGTATTCCCCAAGAAAGTATTTGGGGAAACATGGTCTTATGTAAATAATTTTTACTAAAAAAAGTGCCATCTAAAAGATTTACTAACTATATGATAGTCTCCAATTTGAAAGTTTCTCAAAAATCTTGGCGTGCCCAATACTTTAATTCGTACTCTGAAGTTAACATATTATCATTTGCACTGCTCGTTTTATGGCTAGCAGGTGTGACATTTTTACTGTATTCATGTTGCTTAAAACTCCTGAAGAAGAGTTGGAGATAAAATGCTTAAAGTTCTCAGTGATGCAAAATTTGAAGTCTCCCTGGCAGAATTCATTACCAAAGAGACTGGATATCTGGTATTTTATCTGTCTAGCAAATTTAGGAACATCTTGACCAAAAACCCCTGAAAATGAAAAACTAGGAGAAAGAGGAAAAGAATGGAGAATGTTTACTTAGAGTTCATATTTCTAAATATGTAGTGCATACATAGCAAAGGGAACTGTGGTTAAACATCCATACTTGTGTTCTTGAGTCCTGGCTAGTGTTTTATTTTCTTTAGATCCCTGTAGTTTTAAGCTGCTGTGGTTTCACGTAGGTTTAGCACGGAGTAGTGTACCATCGAAATGATAGATCATTTAGTTAAATTATTGCTTTTGATGTATGGTAAGAAGTATGGAATTTCCTTAAGAACAGAATGGGAGAATAGAAGGCAATCAGTGTATGTCTACTCTTAATTCTTCTAGCGAACAGCTGGATAGGGAGTTCACCACGTAAACTGAGGTCACAGGGTATTTCAAATAATTGCTTTTTGGCATACTGAAGAATTTGGCACATATAAGGCTTTATTTTTATCTTGGAACCAAAAAAAATATCCATAACTACTTTCTAGGGTGCTAATATATGGAATAATAAGGCCACACACACACCATCCTTGCTGCAAATAAACTAACTGATGAAGATGTTGCTTTTTAAAGCGACACCTCATCAATAACGTCACTCATTGTTCAGAGATAGTACATTACACAAATGAGGGTGCTCCTCTTGATGGTTTAGTACCAGTGGTCTTCTCCAACACTGCAATCTGGGGGATTGTGTAGAGAATGATACCTCATACAGAGTAAACATTCATGCCTGAATGTATGAAAAAGAAAAGGGAGGGGAGAAGGGAAGGAGGGAGGCAGGGGGAGGAGGGAGAGAGAAACAGAGAGACAAAGAGAGAATGTTTTTGAGATTAACTTTGCGATATTCATGCAAAGGCCCTCCAATGATGGTTCTATGTGATTAAACCAGATTTAACTTTCCTAATTGTATAAGAAAATATATGTCATAAAAAGTCAAGTGACATAGTTTCCATTATAAAAGACATAAAAGAAGAATATAACATGTTCTTGACAGAGAAAGTCTTTGACAACGTGTCAGCATAATAGAAAAGTAGGGTTCAAACTATGCAGAACAATTCACTACATAAACTATGGTACCAGTCGAGATTGATGTTGTGGAAGATACACACACACAGACCTACATATATACAGAAATGCTCCTGCTCAGAGCAGCCTGCATTTAGATATATCAGGGCTTGAATCAGAAACCTTTTGGGTAGAAAAATAGTTCATAATTTTGGAATCTAACAAATTCATAAAAATACCCAATTACAGATTTCTAAGGTATTGTTTGAGATGGAGGTATTATAAGGCAGAATTAGCATAATTCCAACTAAGTTTGTCTATTCACTTGCAAAGAAGAGATATACCAGTTTCTGCAAAGAAGAAAAAAATTTTGAGAGTTTGAAGAAACTAAATAGGCTCTTTCAGGAAAGTTTCCTGACTGTGCAATATTTTGTGAACAATGTCAGCGCCCTGTTAACAATATGAGAAATGATAACCTCAAATGAGTCCAAACATCCCTCACAGTGAGGGGCCATCTGATGTTATCTGTCAGTTCAAAATTCATTTTCCCCTGGTAATTTTCCATAGCTTTATGGAAATCAGTCTTTTAGATTTCTATTTATGATGTCATTATCATTGCATCAACAATGTGTAAATTTTCAGAAATACTTAAGCGATTCCTCCCCTTCATCATTCTATGTCCTTCCTCTATTTTTCCTTATCCCTCGCATCCTCCTTTTCCTCGTCCCTCTTCCTTGTCATCTTCATTTTCTTTATTTAGTAACAATTATAGCTAACATTTATTAAACACACACTTTGTTCTAAGTGCTTGTATATACTCTTCATTCATTGCACAAATACATATTGAACACTTCTGAGACACAGAAACTATTCCAGGAAATAACATCCTGACTCACATAGAGCTTACACTGTACTTGGAAACAGATAAAAATGTAATTGAACAAGATAATTACAGATCATACAGGTGCTCTAAATTACACAAACAGGGTGATGAGGTAGTATAACGGGAGGAGGCAGTTAAGAAAAATCTCCCTGAGGAGGTGACTTTTGGACTTAGATGAAAAGAAGTCAACCATACAGGATCTGGGCTCAAAACATTCCACGCATAGATTACAAAGGAGTTTAGGATGTTGGAGAAGGAGGCTTGTTTGAATGTTGGAGAAGTAGTCAGGAATTAGACCATTTAGAAACTCTGTAGGCTGAAGTAAGAAATATGGATTTTATCCTGAGAGCAATGGGACTCCATTCAAGTATTCTACACAGGGAAGAAATATGCTCTGACTTGCATCTTCAGTGGGAAGAATGGATAGTAAGGGTAAAGAATGGAATCAGGGAGCTCTATTAGGAGCCTGTTGAATTAATTCAGGGTGACAATAGATACGGTATTGAATCAGGATGATAGTACTAGAGATCACGGGAAGTGAACTGATTAGGGACTTGTTTTGGAGTTAAAGCTACAGGATCTCTTAATGCATTGAATGTGGAGAATAAAGGAATGCAAGGGATTGATGATGAATTCTGCGTTTTTGGTTTGAAGAACTGAAGTTTATGGTGGTACGCTTAATAAACTAAGGGTAACTAAGTGAACAACAAGTTGTTTTTGGATGAAAATCAAAAGATCTTTGGCATATTAATATTGGATGCCTATTATATATCTGGCATGTCAAAGAAGTGGCAATGTCAAGAAAGCTGCAACATAAAATGTGGATTCAGGATAGAGGTCTGCGTTTTAGATAGAAATTTGAAGTCATCAAAATACTAATGGTATTTAAAGCCACAATACTAGAATTGAATTACCTAAAAAGAAATTACAGAGGGAAAAAGAGTGGAGAGGAGAGAGAAGGAAAGAGAAGAATCTCAAGACTGAGCCCTCAGATACAAGAGTCAGGATTTCACAGAGAAAGCTGAGCTCCCAAAGGTAGCCTGAGAAGTGTCAAGAAACTCAGTAGACAATCAAGAGAATGTGGTATCCTAAAACTGAAGATGGGAGAATGGTTCAAGAAGGCATAGTCAGCTGGGTTGAATGATGCACAGAGGGCAATGTGGAAGTCACTGTTAACCTTCACAATTGCTGTTTTAGTGAAGCTCTGGGTACAGAAAATTGAAATAGATGGACTAGTAAATTAAAGATGATGATGTGAACTCATTACTTCTTTTAATAATCCTGGGGATTAGTACCATTTAACAGATGAAAAAATTGAGGCTCAGAGAAATTATGTAATTGATTAAGTGTCACAAGAATTGGTGGAGTCAGGATTCAAACCAAGGTCTTCCTGACATCAAAGATTCCTTCCCTTCTCTTAATTGCTACATATCAGGAATTAAGATTTAGAGAAGAAAAGGACTCTGAGTCTGAATAATTTAGTCTATTGCATCAGTGCTGCTAATATTCACTTGATAGAATTTGTAAAATACCTACTCCAAAACAAAAATGGGTCTTAAAGCTGTCTTTAGGAGTGGGAAGGCTTCAAGGGATGCTGGCATTATTCAACTTATCAACTTTTATTTCCCAAAAGGCAACTTCTGTTGAGCTGTATCACCTGCTTGGGTTGTGGGAGTAGGGCTATCTGATATTCTATGACATTAAATTTCCAGTTTTAAGTTCTTTTTGAGACTAGCAGTTTCTGATTTCAGAGTCTGTGCTAGTGCATTACAGAGGACATAAACCTCTGTTTCTCTACAATTGATATATCACCTTATCATTTTGGAGATGTGCCAATCCACAAAATGCCAGATGGTGTTGAGACACCAATTGCTAGCTACTCAATGGCTATTCTATGCACAAAATAGAAATAAACAGAAATTGACAAAAAGTTCTTCCTATCATTTTATAAATCTCAAGATATTCTATAATTCTATATAGAATATTTATAAGATATTCTATCATTCTACATTCTTCAGTTGCTGTGTGTTCACAGTTTATATTAATTACAAGGACTAATCACAAGATTCTTCACAAGGTAAACCTGCAGTGTTAATTATGCCACGATAGTGGTATTACCAGTATTTTAGGCAAAAATAAATTGCTATGCTATGAACAGTAGTCTGCCACTTCACACCTCAGATAATGATATGTCACTTCAATGGAAACATTGAGGTTAAAAGAGCTCCCTGACTCACATCTTTAGGCTAATCAAATTGCACAGATAATGGAATTTCAGACTGGACATGCCTTTAATTTCAGTAAGGAGTGGGTGTCCCTTAGAGAAACTTCCTGAGTTAATCAATTCATTTATGCATCATATAGAAAATTGACATTGAATATGTATCTTACAGATTATCCCATGGTTGTAAAAAAAGGTTGATACAATTCTGTCTTGGACATACAACCTAAGTGTATCTCAGAATTGTCTATGTGAAAACACTGGCAAGATAAATTTAGTAACCTGCACTTGATCCCTATATTGAAAAACAACTGTACTGGAATGTAGTACATACCAGACTACATAGTCTAACCTGTTAAAGATGAGTGGAGGATGACAGTAAGTAATATTGAGTGAGTGCACATTGTATGACAGCTACTCTACAGGGAAGAACCTTTCAGGTTTATCTGTCACCACCACAACCATACAAATTCTGTATTATTTTTCTTATTTTACCTAAAGGGGTTAAATAACATGTATAAACTCTCACAGCTGGTCACTGTCAGAAGTGTAATACAAGAGCTATGGATACTAAAATTTAGATTGTATACATATTCTTTGTCTAAAATCCAGATTGTTTTGCTCCATTACAAAATAAATGGCTAATTGTATGTTCTCATCTCATTCCTTATCCAAATCCAAAATTACAAGATGTGCAAAATAAATATACAAAAATAAAACACAGAAAATACATGTAATATATATCTTTAATAGTGTTATAGCTTTTTATAATATTTTTCTGATAATAGAGGAACATAGGTTTATTGTAGAAAATTCAGAAATTCTTGAAGAAAGTAATAGCTAACAGTGCAACAGTAGCTGGACACTCATTACGGGTTAGATACTCTGCTGTTTTTTTCCATGGATTATTTTGTTTAATACTCATGACAACCAGAGACAGAAGATGTTATTGTTATTTATTTTTACAAATAACTAAACAAAGATACAATGAACTTAAAACTTTTTCCTAAGGTGTCACACTTGTGTGAGAGTCAGTATTCAAACCTAAGAAGTCTAGCATGAGAGTCTACACTTCACCACTACACTGCCACTCATAATCCTAATAGCCACAGAAAACTACTGTCAGTATTTTGATCCATTCCCTTGTATGTGCTCATTCTTTAAAGGTTTCCAGAATTGGCTTCCAATTCCCTACTCCCAAACCTGAATTAAAATCGTAAATCTCTCAGGAAGCTCATTTTTTCTAAGCTCAAATGTATATCCCAATATGCATAAGGATATAGTATCACCAGAAACTTATCTATAAAGTTTAGGAAAACACAAGCTATATTTGTTTTTACTTTTAGTGTATATCCTACATTACTGTCTTATGATCAGGTTCCTGACATTTGTAAAAGATGAAAGTTCATGGCTCTGAATTTCCTGTTTCCAATCCTCTGCTCTTCTCTCTGTATTCTTGTTATCCTGTAGAGATCCCAAAGCTTTATTAGCCCTGTGCTGCCCCTCTGCTTATGCTTCACAAGCTTTTGCCTTTAGGGAGCCATTCAAAATGATATACATTCTGCCAGAAATCAGAATATAACTATGAAGAAGCACTGATCAAAAATGTTTTCCTACTGCAGGAGCCTTGATCCCCATATGGGACTTTGTCTACAAAAATGCAACTTCACTAACAGTTTGAAGTTACAAATGAGTTTGCCCTGGCCTATGCTTACTGATATGGGATTGTCTGGCTCCATGGAGAAGTTATTCATAGCACCTGTACTATGTGTTTTCAGTTTCAAATAGAAACTCTTTAATCTAAATTGAATTATTCTCCAGTGTAGAAGCATATATATATTTTTCCAAGCAGAACATGGCAAAGCAAATCCCAGTGTCTATCCAGTGAATATTGAGGTGGAAATCTGAATTTTTGTGTATCTCAATGTCTGAGGAACTGATAGCCCTAACCATTCTACATGCATGTCATCCCCCCTGTATTACTCTGCTTAGGCTGCCATAACAAAATACAGTGTCGTTTAAACAACAGAAATTTATTTCTGACAGTTCTGAAGGCTGGGAAGTCCAAGATCAAGGTGCCAGCTCATTTTATTTCTGGGCTCTCTTGCTAGCTTGCAGACAGCTTCCTTCTCAGTATATCTTCACATATCTATAGATAGATATATAGAGATGATATATAGATATGGAAAGAGAGAGACCCATTCTTACAAGGACACTATTCCTACAGGATCAAGGCCCCAATTTTATGACCTCATTTAATCTCAATTACCTCTTACAGGCCCTATCTCCAAATGCAGACACATTGGGGTTTAAAGCTTCAACATATGAATTTTGAGGAGGATACCATTCAGTACACAGCCTTCCACTCCTTGGCCTCCAAAATTCATGCCCTTCTCACATGCAAAACATTCATTCCACCCCAACAGCCCAAAGGTCTTAACTCATTCCAGTATCAGATATAAAGTCTGAAGTGTCATCTAAATCTCATTTCAGCTGGACCTAGGTAACACTCCAGACACGATCCACTCTCCAGCTGTGAACCTGTGAAACCAAACCAGTTAGTTATGCCCTTCCAAAATACAGTGGTGGGAAAGGCAAAAGACAGAAGTTCCCATTCCAAGAAGGAAAAACAGGAAAGAAGGAAAAACAGGAAAGAAGGAAAAGGTGGCACGTCCCAAGCAAGTCCTACACCTAGCAAGGCAAAATGCATTACATTATAAGGCTTAAGAATAACCTCTTTGGCTCAGTACTCTGCCCTTCAGGCCAACAGTGTCAGCAACATCCACAGGACTCTCCAAGATGGCCTCGCCTATTCATTTTACAGAGGCAGCCTCACCCCTTTGGCTCTCTGCAAGGGTCGCACCCTCTGAAAATGAGGAAAAAGCAGTAGGAGTGGCAACTCTGATGATCTCTGAATCACCTTCTAGGTGATTCTTTCCTTTTCTTGAAGGATAACTCCTGTTAGCAGTCTTCCTTCATTTGGCCTAATTTTCTCTGCTTCCTTTATTCCCAGTTGACATAATCCTATTTCTGTTGTTGGCTTCTGCTGTGATGATTGATTAAATTGGTGGTTAGTATCTAATCTCCTTATAAAATAGTTGTTCAGCCACATCCTTAATGTTCTCTTCAGTACAAGCTTTCTCATTTTTTTGCAATATGGATAGGCTGAAAATTTTCCAAGACTTCAAGTTCTTTTTGCTTAACAACTCCATTTTATCTCTCTCCTCTCACATTTTACTGTAAGTAGTAAAAAGAAGCATGGCTACACTTTGAACACCTTGCTTAGAATCTCCTCAGCTGAATATCTAGTTTATTGCTCCAATTTTCTACCTTCCACCAAATACTAGAACACAATTCAGCCAAGGAACACAATTCTTTATCACTTTATAGCAAGGATTGCCTTCCCTCCAGTGTCTAATAACTTGTTTCTTGTTTCCATCCAAGACTTCATCAGAAACACCTTTAATATCCATATTTCCACCAACAATCATTTCATGATTATGTATTTCCTAAGAAGATGGAGACTTTCTGTACAGATCTTTTCTTTCTGAGCTCTCACCAGAATTGCCTTTAACATTCATATTTCTGCCAAAACTCTCTTCAAGGCAGTCCAGGCTTTTTCTAACATGTACCTTAAAACTCCTCTGGCCTGCACTCCAACTTCTACTGGGAAGTCAAAGATCAAGATGCTGGCTAATTTGGTCTCTGGCAAGAGCTCTCTCT
This sequence comes from Smutsia gigantea, assembly GCA_032199065.1. Lineage (NCBI taxonomy): Eukaryota > Metazoa > Chordata > Mammalia > Pholidota > Manidae > Smutsia > Smutsia gigantea. The sequence continues at coordinate 63,361 of JAVSCE010020465.1, forward strand.
CTGGACTGTAGATGCTGCCTTCTTGTTGTGTCCTCACATTGTGGAGAAAGAGCGCTCTCTGCTATATTTTGTTATAAGGATACTAATCCTTCTATATAAGGACCCACCCTTATGACCTCATTTAACCTTAATTAGCTCCTTGGGCCCTGTCTTCAAATAAAATCACCTTTGGGGTTAGGGTTTCAGCATATGAATTTGGGGGAGAAACAATACAGAGTACAGCACACCCCACTGATCCCACTGTTTCAAGCTATTTGGTCATGACAGTTTATACCCGTGTGTTCCAGAACATGTTTTAAAGGTGTTTCTGCCCTGTTTCTCTTTTCTTGCTCTTCCCTGAAGCTTCTACTAGTCTGAACCCCAAATATATTAATTTTATTGGACACAGATAACATTACAAGTGACCACTGCTAATGTCAATATCAGCCTTATGGAGGGGGCATATTTATCTTCATGTCGAGATTAAGCCCTGGTAACTCTTACACCTTACCAGTATGGTCAGAACTCAGATATATATAACTCTTGGAAGGTAGAGTTCTAAACAGCTGCTACCCAAGTTACTGGCTATGACAGGAACTGTCCACCTCCTTACACTCATGGTGCTGCCATTGATTTTGCTACTTCCACCGACACTCGTATCAAATAGTCTGGGCTCAGGAATGACATTTGCATCTTCAATGATTGCTCATGACGAGAAGCAGCTCATCTCTGCTACCTTGAAGTCTAGGTTCTCAGTGGTGAGGAGGTCCCTCCAGTCAGTTGAAAGCCCTATTTCATTTCATCTTCCAGGATTACTCAATCATGTTGAGGGGAAAAGAACTTCCCACTCAACAAGAGATGGTGTTGGTCCTTGTAACTCCAGGGAGAAAATCCCAGGGCAAAATACCTTTGAAACCGAAATCAGTCAAAGGCAGGAATAAAGTTTAAGAAACCTGTTAATTTCTTACAAGCAGTCATCCCCTCTCTCTCTTGACCAGGCTGCAGCAGAAGAGAGCTCCACCCAACCTCTCTGGTCCAGATAAAACCTTGCAGGCCCTTGTAATTACCTATTGATATGTAGATGGACTAATCTTCTCCACCCCTTGGAAACACCTATTGATATGCAAATGTACTAAAGCCAGGAGAGAGATTCTGGAAATACTGCAATTTTACCCATAGTCCTGTGACCAAAACTATACAAACATAAAATATTACATGGGTGTATATCCAAGATTTGAGTTTTTCTGTTTTGTTCAAGTTCACCTTGTTACATATGAATCCTTTACTAGCTCTCTATAACCTGCAGCCAATCTAGAAAAATAGGCCTAACACTCAGGAAGGAAGAAATGTTAATATTAGTATAGTATATTGTTTAAACTTGCTCTAATGCTTTGGACCTTTCCCCTGATGTATATCCCAGGGCTGTAGTGAGTTGCATCACATCTTATCTGTTGAAGACTCCTTTTCCTAGACAGAGCAGTGCTAAGAGGCCTGGAAGATGCTCTCTAGCCCCTGAACTCACACTGCTTTCAGTTTGGCCTATACAGGGAAGGTGAATGGCACCAAACATGGAAGTTCCCTCAGGCCTGATTCATTGTGGAAGCCCACAAGGCATGATTCTAAAATAAGAACCAAAAACATGAATAAAGAAAGCAATATGGGACATGCCACAAAGAAGCCTAAATTTTTAAACTGTTCTCTCATTATACCAAAAGAAGCTCCAATTGTCAGCATTGTGTCCCGATAAACTTCTTGCACTTGATTTTTTTTCACTGCTTTATTAAGGTATAATTGACAAATAAAATTATATGTATTTAAAGTGTACAACATGATTTGATATACATCTACATTGTGAAATGATTACAATCAAGTTAATTAATATATCCATCACCTGAGATAGTAAGTACATTATTTCTTCACTAAAGTTGTGGGGAAGTGGTAAAGTAACACACTGGAAGTTAAATTAGACTACTAAAATTCTTTAATATTTTATAGATGTTTTCATTTTTTTATATTCTTACATTTCATATTAAGTTTATTTAAATAAATATAGTATTGCTGCTATTATTAATGGAAGTTTCCATCCATTATGGCTTCTAAATGCTTTTTATTGGCATGCATGAATTATGATTTTTGTAAATTTATCATATTTTTCTGACCATATTTCAGAATATTCATAATTCCAGGAGATTTTTAGTTATCTTATTAGGTTTTCAAGGCATAAAATTATTATTATTATTGTTTTTATTAAAGTATCATTGATATACAATCTTATGATGGTTTCAAATACACAACACAGCGGTTCAACATTCACCCAAATTATCAAGTCCTCAGCCCCTCCAGTGCAGTTACTGCTCATCAACATATAAGATGTTATGGAATCATTAACTCTATTCTTTGTGCTATACTACCGTCCCTGTGACTAACCTATATTGTGATTGCTAATTATTGTGCAAGGCATAAAATTATTTCATCTCTAAATAATGATGTGTTTGTTGCTTCATTTCCAAAGATTTTATCTATTAATTCTTAGCTAGAACTTCTAGAAACATTTCAAATAATAGGAGTGATAAAAGGTATTTCTACTCCTGGCATATATGAAAGCTGGTTTTAATGAAAATTAGTACCCTGTTTCACTATTAGGTATAACATTGGCAGTTAGCTTATTATAGGTATTTCAATTAGGAAGCAAGTAATAGAAAACTCAGCTCAAACCGGTTTAAATAATAAGGCTATTTTTCTTCCTACATAAATGAAAAATTAGAGGTAGGGCAGAAAGGATCTACCCATGGTACAATAATATCCTAAAGGAAAAATCTTTCTGGGATTGTCCTTGAACTTGGCTTCAGAACAGGATGGCTATAACAGTTCAGGTTGCCATACCCAGACAGTGAAATGTCCAAAAGGAAAAAAGAGTGTAGATTCTTGAGTCTCTTTCTTATGAGTGGAGATACATTTCATGAATGTCCTCTAACACAATTTCCCTCATAGTTTATTAGATAGAATTGGGCTGAATGTTTATTTCTAAATCAATCATTAGCAAGGAGAGTGGTATTACCCTAACTGGCTTAGAATAATATTTTAGAGTTGAAATGAATATTGGATAATCAAGCACACTGACCATGAAAATACATTGTGTTTTTATTATATATTACATTTTCTAGGCAACACCATTCTGCTTTTTTGGTATTATAATAGTGTTAATCTAAAACTAATGATAACCAGTGGGAAGACCACTGGATTTGGAGTCAGAAATAAATTCAGTGTATACTAGTTTTTTAAAAGCTTTTTGGAGGAGTGTTTAGGGCTTTCTATATGTAAGATCATATAATCTGCAGAGAAATTTCATATCTTCCTTTTTCATTTGGAAGTATTTATTTTCATTCTTGCCTAATTCCTCTGGGTAGGACTTCCTGTTCTATGCTGAGTAGGAGTGGTGAGAGTGAGCATCGTTGTCATGTTCCTGATTTTAGCAGGAAAGCTTCCAGCTTTTCACCATTGAGCATGAGGTTAGCTGTAGGTTTTTCCATATATGGCATGTATTGTGTTGTGGTACATTTCTCTTATAACCAACTTCCTAAGAGTTTTTATTATGAGAGAATGTTGACTTTTTCAAATGCTGTTTCTGCATCTATTGAGATGGTCATGTGAGTTTTACCTTTCATTTTATTAACATGGTATATCACATTTATTGATCTGTGTATGTTGAATCATTCTTGTATCCCAGGGATACACTTGATCATGGTGTATGATTCTTTTAATGTGATTTTGAATTCAGTTTGTTAGTATTTTGCTGAGAAATTTTGCTTTATATTCAGCAGGGATACTGGCTTGTACTCTTTTCTTCTTTTCTTTTCTTTTCCTTTCCTTTCATGTCCTTATCTGGCTGTGGTATCAGAGTAATGCTGGTCTGATAAAATAAGTTTGGAGGTGCTCTTTCCTCTTCGATTTTTTAGAAGAGTTTTAGAAGGATTAGCATTAATTCATCTTTAAATGTTTGATTAAAATCACCAGTTAAATCATCTGCTCTGTTCCTTACTTTGTTGGGAAGTTTTTGGTTACTGTTTATAATGGCTCTACAGATTCTGGATGGGCCATCTGGTGGGGTCTGTGGCAGGTTTGCTTTTGGAGTCCTTGGATAGGCAGTTGTGGTGCCTGGGTGCTGAGCAGGTGGGCCCACCTAGTATACACAGAAACAAGCCTGGCGCCTGGGTCTTTGGGGGCAGGCCTACAGCCTGGATTCACTGAGGCCTATGGTGGTGGCCTGGGATGTGAGTCTGTGTGGGTGGACCTGGATCTTGGTTCCACAGGGGCCAATGAGGCACCAGGGACCACTGGTGTAGGTCTAGCTTCTGGGTTTGTGGAGGCCTCTCTGGTACTGTGATGGGCCAGTAGCCTACTTTCATGGAAGCTTAGGCCCGCCCTATGGGCCAGTCTGAAGTTTGGGTCTGTGGGGTCTGGTCCATTGCTGGGGCAATCTAGGAGCCTGGATCCATGGGAGTCAGCATTAAGGCTAAAGTTTGCCCAGTTTTTTATTTTTTTAAGGCCATTTTATTCACATTGAATATTAAAGTACATTGTAAATATTTATACAAATTCATGGTTTATGTCCTCTTTTCCTTTTATGATGTATTTTGACATGCAGAAGTTTAAACATTGGCATTTAAGTATGTTCAAAACTATTGCTCTCTCTTTATTTTAAGAACTATTCCTTTGCTGTCGTCCATGGAAAGCTTCCCTACACCAAGATCAAATTTTCCACCTGCACTTTTTCTCTCTCTCTTTTTTGTTATTTTACATATTTTTCTACCTGCTTTTTTCAGTCAGGAATTTTTTTTTTTTGGCACTTGGTAGGAGAAAATGAGTAAAGTTTTCCAGTTATTACAAATTTAATGGAGCATTTGTTGACTAATAAATCTTTTACCCTCATGTTTAAAATGGTACCTTTATCAGAAGTAAATACTTAACTATGTTGTGTATGCTTCTATTCTATTCCACTAATCTCCATATCTATTCTTTACCAGTAAAACATTTTATGAGCTACAGCATAAAATGAACCTCTACTATTTATTGTCTGCTACACAATTTTTCCTTCTGCTGTTGCAATTTTAATTTCCTTGAAACACTTTCTTATTTGGCTGACATCCTTTTTATGTATACCTGTCTCTGCATCCCTTTTCTAGAAAATCACAGTCGTACGCTCTCTTATGATTACGTATATCTCATCCTTATATAACACATTAACCCATTAATGATACCAAACATTATTCTAAAATATTTTTCTCATTTCCTTAAGAAGCTACTTCAACTGTATGCTTTGTTGCAACTCCTAAATGATATTTTACATGAGCTAAAGAATTGTTTAACAATTTCCAAATTGAATTTTTACTCTTTTTCCACTCTTAAATAAGTAAATAGTACCCAAATTCAGTGTTTGCAAACAAGCAACATACATGGATTGCTGTTAGTCTGGCATGCTTTCTGTGTGAGGATGAATGGAATCACTTTCAGATGTGTTGCTGGAAAGTGTGTAGAGCCTAATCTAAATTCTAATTATTAGCAAGCTTTCTTTTAGTGGAGTTCTATTCTACTTAGTTGTGATTATTTCCTACCTTTAATGGCTTGACAACTATTTAAATAGAGCAATAGGCTAGGATCCAAGAGAATGGGTATTATTCCTGATTGTTCATTCATTTTCCTTAATTGTCATCTTGACCCAGCTTGTTTGCTATCTCTTATGGCACTGATAAGAACAGGAATTTCTGAAATTGCAGAAGAAAAAGGGCAGGATCTAAAAGTTGATCTACATCAGAACATAATATCTGGAGTTACCAAAAATACAATATATTTGGTGTTAGTATTTGTCCACATGGAGAATCTGGGATGTAGATAAAAGGATCATGACAAGAGATCTGGTTCCTAGAAATGAGGTATAAGACGGTGACTGTATCTTTGAAACAAAGCAAGCAAAAGCCTGGTTATCAAAACCAAGCTTGAATTAGTGCAGAATCATTTGATGTTGATTCATACTGAAATAGACCTCCCTAATTCTCTTTTGCCTAAATTCAGAATTAATTCCATATCTGTGATCTTTCAACCCAAGGCTAAGAGATGTATATGATGACTGTTGACACAGGAAATGTGGCAGAGCCTGACAGATTTAAACTTTCTAGGGTGGGGCTCTCTCTTGGCCTGTGTTCACCAGAAAGCAGACCTGGTGCAGAATTCTTCCTTTCTGTTATTTTATTACTGACTCCAGTGTTGGGGAGAAGGAGTGAGGACAGGGAAAGAAAATCAGGGAAAGAGGAAGAGGTATTGTGAGGAGGTGTTATTGCACTGGCCCCTGCTAAATGCAATTGCCTGATTCTTCAGATGGTAACCTGTATGCTCCCATTATACAGACAATATATAGACTGTCCCTGGAGAACAAGGTTGTGGGGAGAAAGCAGAAGGAATAATTTATTCACTTGCTCCCCCCATTGGAAAGACTTATTCATGGGGCTTTAATTCCTCTGTGTTTCTAACTTGTCCATACATGGTCAAGGGCACTGATCCCATGACAGTGTTTATGGCAGTGTTAGCAGGAAACCCTGGGGCAGGAGGCAAAAGGCATGCTCTGTGGGCAGGACACCAGGAACTCCGAGGCTGCACCTATAAAAAGTTGGTCAGAGCCAAGGTGACCATGTAACTTATAGTCCACATTGGAGCACATGTGAGTGGAAGGGGGCAATGTTAATAATTAAAATCAGAGAATGGGTTTATAAACTCTCCCAGGCAAACTGAGATGTATGGTCATTTAATTCAGGCAGAGGTGGGATAAAAACAAAAAAAAAGAGAGAGGATCATAGGGGATTCAAAGAAGTGTCTGAGACAGTTTCTCTCATTCATAATTATTAAACCACTTAGTTAAAAATGTACATAATTAATAAGAGGGCTTTCTTTGTTTTTTTAGTAAACTTTTTTTTCCCCAAAGTCTTAAGCAGAAGCCAACTATGTGGAACAAATTAAATCAGAGCTATTCTTGTTGAACGAGGAAAGTAGGACTCAAAGACGGACCTCTTTGTTTCCTCTCAATAATCTATCCCCTATTTAGAAAACCTTTATGGCAGTGCAGTCTTGTGGAAAGGTAATGTGAGCTACAGGTGTGAGATACATAAGTGATTTTAAATTTTCCAGTAATCATGTTAAAAGAAGTAAGGAGAAATAGGTGCAGTTAATTTTAGTGATATAGTTAGCCCAACACATAAAAGATATTAGCTTCAATATGTCATCACTATAAATATGATTAATGGGATATTTACATTATGGACTAAATCTTCAAAATATAATATGTATTTTACAATTATAGCACATCTCAATTAGATTAGCCACATTTCAAGCACTCCATAGTCACGTGTGGCCAGTGGTGACATTGGTCAATAGCAGAACAAGTGCTTTTGAGAGCACAGTGGGAAACCTTGTGCAATAAAAGGATGCTTTACCATGCACTCTTCATTTCTTCACAGTGTGCCTCTATCCATGAAAAAAAAGGTTTCAAGTTTTGCTTGTTAATTCCAAATATACATTGAGAAAAGATATAGGAGAAAGTTTAATTTTTCACAGTCAGTTTTCATATTTATGATGAATTGACCATTCTGATCTCCTTACCCACTGAGATACTCAAGGGAACAAAAAGACATACTCATTTAATGGAATCAAACAGTCTTTAATTTTAATACCATTTAAGTAACACAACAGCATACTGATTATGATCTCAGTATGTTGGAGTCAAATCCTTTCAGTATGGCAGTTCTAGCTCTTAAACTTTCAATATATTAATAGGATGTACTTTTATGATGGATTAAAAAATACATAAGAAACCCACATTTTCATATGTCAGGGGAGAGGGAATTGGATGAGTGGTCAAAAGGTACAATTTTTCTGGTACAAGGGATGTAACATATAACATGATGACTATAGCTAATACTGCTATATGGTATATTTGAAAATTGTTAAGAGAGTAAATCCTAAGAGTTCTCAATATCATTTTTTTCTTTTACTGTATCTGTATGAGATAATGGATGTAAACTAGACTTATTGTGATCATTTCACTATATATATGTCAAATCATTATGCTGTATATCTTAAACTTATACAGTACTAATGTCAATTTTATCTCAATAAAACTGAAAAAGAAAGAAATCTGCATTTTCGCTTTCCATATCTGTTTGGTAAAAGCTGAATGAATCACAATCATTATATAAATTAATCATGGGGATGAAAGTATAACACAGAGAATATAGTCAATAATTCTGTAACATCATTCTATGTTGATAGTAACCACACTACTTGAAGTGAGCATCTAATAATGTATATGACTGTTGAATCACTATGTTGTATACTTGAAAGCAATATGATATTGTATGTCAACTACACTTCAATTAAAATTAATTAATTTAAGAAAAGCTGAATGAAATACCTCTCATGGTGAGGGAATCAAAAAAAAAAATCAAAGAGAAGTCCTCCCTTTGAGTCTCTATGCACTTAACCCTTAACTGGCAAACTCTAGTCTGTTTCTCAGTTCGGTAACTGTTTATTCATTTCTGTTTATTCTTAGGAGGGTTTCAATTTCAGTTGCTTTACCAATCATAAGGGTAAGTTGCTCTAGACTAGTGGTTTCTAACTTTTTAAACCCTAGGTACCCTTTATAGAAATGCCATATTATAATGTGTTCAACAGATAAAAGTAAATCTTTTCAGGAGGGTCATAGAGCCCCATTTTCCACTTTGATTTTCCTCCTGAGGACACTGCATAGCCCTAGGTTTTCCTGAGCACGGTTTGACAAATACTGCTTTAAACCATGAACATTTTCTGGCTCATTCCCTTTAGAATCAATAGCACACATTTTCCAGGTGGTTGACATAAATTATGTTTAGAGAACCAGCCTATGAATATAGTATGTGTGAATCCAAACTGCTTGGCTCAAAGATGGGACAAATTGCCTTGGGCACATCAATACCTTTTTCTACTCAGTTCCATTGAATTTAATTCCAAAATGTTTTAAATATGAAATGTATGCATGTTCAATGAACGGTGTGAGGTGGTAAGTAAAATAGAGATGAATTAGGAAAGGCCCCTGTCTTCAAAGAGGGTATCATCTTCTGAACAGTTCAATAACTGATTACATAGCTATATTATGATGTATGGATAATCTAGGTAGTCATTTATTCAACAAATATTCACTGATGCCTAGTATATTAGAGAAAATGCACTGCGTGAGGCTGGGAATGAAAGGATAGAAAATTGAATAAGAGCATTTTTATCCTCAACCCACATCAAGGAAGAGAGAGTAAAAACCTTCACGTTGGTGCTAATTCATACCTTAGGTAATTGCTGTTCTTGGGTAAAATATAAGTACACCATTTCATATATGTGTGGACTATATATACAGCATTGTTTAATCTTATGCTGTGGAAGCAGCAAAAGCCTAATATTATATTTTGCTTTGTGGTGTTAGTGATGGAAGCAGTGATTAATTTTTTTTTATCCGTGGGAAATTGGAATGGCATAAAAGCTCCAATATTAAGATTTTGTTGCTGATTTATTATATTAATGACCTTAATTTAATGAGTAGAGTTAACACTTCCATTCATTAGTTTTCACATTTCAGCGATGTGTTTCCCTGGAACCAAAATAAACAAAACAGTCCAATGAGCAGTGAAAAAGCTCACGAATATGATCCAGAATACCTCTTTCAAGTCATCATGGGACAGTCTATTGGTTTAGCATTATTTTAAAAAATATTTTTACTGATTTAATGTCTTTTGTTAACTGCTTTATTACAGCTGATACTCTCGTATGTTTAAGCTGCAGCTAGGAGAAGGTCTATTAGAAGAGGTTGATAGCCTGAGCAATGACAAGGGAGAAGATAGAGGTAGCAGAATCAACAGCTATAGAATTCCGTGTTGTATGTGGTTTATGTGATAAAGGAATGACAAAGAAAGAAACATAAAGATTGAAGTCCATAAGGTTGATCTGTCTTTTATAAGAGTAGATCCTTAACTGCAAAAGAGCACTAATTGATCACTCCTTTCAATGTACCTGGGAAAAATTTGCAGACTCCATTATCCACTCAATCAGTCCTCTCCCCACATCCCAAAACCCTATCTTCCCCACCCAGGTGGCAGAAAAAAGCAGGTTCACTGGGGCTTGACTAGACACTTCAAAGAATGTTCAACTCCTAATATAGTCAATGATTCTGTAACATCTTTCTATGTTGATAGATAGGAACCACACAAGAGGGGGTGAAGATTTGACAATATGGGTTTAACCACTGTGTTGTGTATTTGAAACCAACATAAGATTGTATATCAATGACAGTTCACTTAAAAAAAAAAGAATGCCCAATTTCTCTACTATATCTTTCAGAATGAAGGACATCTGGGAGTTGCAGGTAGCATTAAGATTTAATTTAGGAAGAAAGTGAGAGAATGTCTAAGAGTATGGTTTGATAAATTGTTAGCCAACAATGTAAGGAAAGGAAGTGTTTTGAGGAATCAAAAAGTCTATTTAGTAGATATTTATGATAGACCATACATATATCACTATTATTCATAGAATTAAAATGTGAATAAAATAGATTTAGTACAGACTATGCACTGGGCATAATTTAATCTCCCCTTGTTGATTGAGGAAACACTTCAGTATAGTGTATATCTTTCAGTCTATAATTATGAATGTAAGTTTTCCCAGTAAATAGAGCA